>OZ037765.1:1835000-2390000 GCA_964035545.1 Bugula neritina | reverse complement strand
TACTTATTTTCATGATTTATTGAAACTTTCATACATAACTTCATCATAATTATTTTAAAAGTAAATTAATATAATTTTCGAAGAACCAAATCAAATAATAATGCTCGCTAGTAGCGCGTGGAAAAAGTAAAAGCACTTAACCAATCAGGGTTAACCTGGCCAGTCAGTGATTGGCTGATCGCTCAACTTCAGCGATGACAGTTCAACATGTCGAACTTTCATCGCATCGCTAAAAACTGACAGTTGCGTTCAGAAATCAGACAGTTGTGACGTCACAGAGGTCAACGCTTAGCCTCGAAAACGCGTTCAAGATGGCCGTTTTGACTGTAGTGTGGCAGCCCCATAATGTTTCAGGTAAAAGTAGAACACAGACTCTAAATAGAAGACGCAAACCTTGAGCAGAGATGCTAGTTGAGTAGGTTATGTTTCCCTGGACATCTGTCTCGTTGTACACTTTTATCATGGCCATACAGGCCAGTGTACTCGTGCCGTCTTCGGGAAATGTACAAGTGACCGTGTTGTTGTCGTGGAGCCTGAAATAACCTTCACCTACTCCGCCACCAAACCCGGTACCGGTGCCTTCTATACCAGCGTGGTGCGTGTATTCACACAGCAAAACCTGGTCCGTAACTTTAACCTGTACCACATGCTTGGGTGGTGCCCCCAGACTAAGCTGAGAGACCACAGGCTTCTGTGACACTAAAATATTACAAGCAAATCTTCTACTAAGACCAATATTAATATAATAAAATAACTGATATAGTGCACTGATGACAAAAAAAAATCGAATTTAAAGAGTCTATCACTGATCACGTGTGGTTGTATCTGATCGTATGGTGAAATGTATAAATGCAACATAAAACCAGTATTTTCAAATGAAAGACTAATCAAGTGAACAGGTTACATGCTATAGATGTGACCACCTAACTTCCCCAGCAAGTATTTGGTGTAGACTGCCCAGAGTTAACAGAATGGAGAGAGGGGTGAGATGGGAAAGCATGTAGCCAACTAAATGACTTGGGCATGTTCTATAAGAGCTATCACTGAACTAAGTGATATACAGGCTTAGTTGAGAAGATAAATGAGTTATTGACCACCTAGATTGGTGTCTAGACACTACGCAATACAACACTGCACCCGCGCAGCCTGATCTACTTGTATCTATCATCTAGTTGCATTATAGGGGTTAGTATAGCTGTAAAGGCAAGCAGCTTAGTCGTGTTATTCTGATGTTGATTTATTAGTTGAACACTAGTAGTAAGTACTATAAATAGGCTCTATGGAACTTAAAGAGTATATAAGTTAAAGACAGTACATATGTAAAACAAAGAGAGTATATGTAGAGAATCTCAATACAGCAATAAAATTCAGGTATAACAAAAGTACCAATTTAAAACCAGCCCCAAGGGTCATTTATTACTTCCCATTTCCAATTATCTTTCTTAATTTCGTCTAACTACTCTTTGTTTGTGGTAAAGCACTTGAAGTACAACGAAACCAGCTTTAGTCACTAGAGAAGTTTGACTACCTAAGCTGAGTATATTATCACTACTTACGAAGACATGTCAATGTAACTGTCACATAAAGCACAGAAACTGGAAATAATTTCATAACTAAGTCAGTCAGGTCTTCTGTAATTTATAGATCCATAACACCTAAAAAATAAATAAAATATGTTTATTAGCTGCATTAGAATGTTTCAAGTCACTCCAGTTTAAAGAATCTTAGCTCAGTGGTGAAAACAGGGAATATGAGACTGTGGCAACTGATGTCAGGGCATAACAAAACACTATAATTAAAAATAAATAATCCGAGACAAGCCAATAAAAATGACGCTTACATTTATGAATTGGCAGGCTTTTCTGCGGTTTCTAATGACATTCCTAGAGCTAAGTAGACTATGAATGGAGTCTAAAATATAAATGTTTGATTTCCCATCTAAAACTAATCAGACATTAGAATGTCAGTATTGCTGGCAACACAAGTGAATATATTAACTACTCGGGAAGTGCCAGTTAAACCAAGTCTTATGTACCCTGTTACCATGGAGAAGTTATAGCCTAAAAGGAGCCAGCTTAGTTGCTTTGACTCAAACCTACTGTTTCACTGAGATATCTACTTTTTTGTGATTTTAATCAGCTTTTAGCACAGCATGATTTTAGTAACTTGGCTGTACACAAATGTTTAGCCTGATGACGGCTAGTATTTAGTTTTACCAAATCTTCAATATTTTACTGTTTTGGCTGGCAATAATAGAAGTCAATAGAGTGGTTTCACACACAGCTACTGTACTGTGATATTTCACCGCCAGAGCTCTACTAATTACACTGGAGAGTTGAATGAAGGCATTGATTATAACAAATGCAAACAGTAATCTTTGTTGATTAGGGTTTCCTAGTTCTCAGTCAGTAGGTCTGAACTTTAAGAGAACAAATAATACTTGCATTGCAAGTGCATGCAATATAAATGCTGAGTTAATTATATTTTACTGCATTAGGTGAACAGCTGAACAAATTTACAAGAGTAGTTTTTTGCAGCATAAACTTACAGATAATAATGTATGGACAAGAGAGTTAATGAATATAATATATAAATTATTATAACTAAAACATGGTTAGGGACCAGCCAACTCCTTATAGCAGTGTATATCACTTCTTAGAGTAGACTATAACAAATATAGAAAGAGAAGGGATATTTGTATGGGGAGGTTGTATGTTGGTAAAAAGTTAACTAGTCAAGTATGCATCAGATTAAACAGAGTGTCTATATCTCAGTGAATATCATACATCTAACAGACACTCAAAGCAGACTTCTTGAAATTCTCCAAAGAAAGAGTAAAATAGCTAAATGCTAAAAACAGCCACTTAGCTTACTCAAATCATTAGTTTTTCCAATACTTATGTACTGGATACTATTGGAAATAAGGCCTTCTTATGTAGGAAAGTTATGTGGGTAGTATTTCAATACTTGTAACTTAATCAGATGTTCAACAAGAAAGTATATGAGTGGTGCACAAGAGGTAATGCTATCCAACTTCAGTTGTTAAAGCAACCTGATAACTCATATATTATTAACCAACAACTGTGAAATTGAAGAAATAAAATTATATGGTCATAAGGAAAAATTACTAATTATTAATAAAATGATGAAGTTTATACTTAATGTGATATAAAAGATGACACAAAGACAGAAGTATGAACAGAAAATCTGGCAATAGTTTACTAAAAATGGAAATTACCGATATTCTCCCCACATAGAACTGACTATCTACCACAAGTTATTAAAGTAGAAGTTGACATTACTATATATTTTTCAGCTGAAAATTGAGAGTAAATAAAGTCCCTCAAAGTGATTCAACTAGTATTTATTTATAGTATTGACTAGGTGAAACCCTATAATTGTGACCCTGTATCAGTGTCACAGTGACACACCAAATTAATACTTAAGCTGATAGTCATTGTAAAACTTAGTTAGGACATCAGGCTTAGAACTTGATATGATTGGATTGTCAGCATAATCAAAATGGATATGATTATCATTATGGTCCGGGTAACTGTGAGTACTAGCAATAATATTACATTTACTAATCTATTAACATAGGTCTAGGTCTAATACAGTAAAACTACATCACTAAATGTAATACTAATAGTAACTGCAGCACTAATAGTAATAGAGTCAATACTTGATGGATCGATTCTGCATTGCTTTAAGTATTAGTATTAGTCTACCTATTTAATTACTATTTCACTGTATTTGGTATTTTTAATCACTGATTAAATCACTGTGATTAAAAGTCTTATTAGTTATTACTTTCTTAGTCACTACTTTATAAATCAAAAGTATTACATTTAATTTTACTGTTACTGTTAGTGAGTGAACAACTGCCAGTCATAATAATAATGGTATTCAATATTGACATAGGCTATCAATCAATATAATGGCTGATCAGTGACCGTAATCACTAAGTCTAACTCTAATGTCTAATAAGTTTAGCTTACAAATAGAGTGGGTCAATACAGTTCTATTTTCACTACTTATTAAAATTTAATAAGTAATCATAATGATTAATCCTTTAATTTTAATCAATTATGATTCATTCGATTTAATAGCTCAATTAGTATTAAGTAACACAAACAGCAATATACTAATACTAATAGTAATAGTAATACATTTATTTCTAATAAGAGTAACTCAAGCTGTAAGTAATCACTATCACTATGACTATCAGTATCAGTATCACTATCAGTTTAACTTAAAGTTAATCTCATCACTTATACTTATCAGTCTTATACTAATAATAATATTAATAATAATAGTAATAGTTATTACTTATTACTTATTAGTATTACTATTAGTGAAAATGATATTCATATTGCTATTCATATTCAGATTGACTCTTATGTGGCTAAAATAAAAATAGTAAAAAATATCGCTATATTTCAATTGGTATTAGTAGCCTTAAAAAACTTACACTATTAGTGTTTAGTATTGTACTAGCATTTAATTTGGCTGTTTTTTATTCTTCTATAAATTATCACAACTAATAGACTCAGTATTATGAGTTACTGGTTCTAAAACGCCGTAAAAACAAATCTGAATTTACGGAGCCTCAGAGTCTATACTTCGTGCCCGTCTGTCTGGCGAGCAATTCGCTACCTCTGAATATAAAAATGAAAGCATGTTTGGATTTAACTATTTTATTACTTTGTAAATAAAACACATTTTCTACAATTACAACTGAGTTTAGATTACGCCATAGAATCAGATCTGTAGTTTATAAAATCTACAATATTAAACTAAAAATATTGTAGGATTGTGCTAACCCCTTTTCTGTTATTGGAATATTCATAATTACGGATTTATTGTTAGACTCAAATATGTATTTGCTTTTAAAATCTCTGCCGATAGCATGCTATGACCTCCCAAACTAAGATGCGTAGAACATTTAAAGATTTAGCTATAGATTCAGAATCGCGATTATAGTTATCATAAAAGGTAGCAACTCACACCAGACATTGCATAGTTAAATCCTTTGAGTAAAGCAAGTTAAGACAACTACGCAGTTTGTTTTTCAATCTAATTTATGCTTATAATTGTGTACAATAATATAACTATCATAAAAAAATTTCGGATTATTCGGCTTATATATAAAAATATGGGCAGTACTATTATTGTTATTATTTCATACTAGTTTTTAATTATTTATATGCACAATAGTTACAATGCTACTGAGTAGCACAGATGCAGAGTTATTTACTGTGTGATAATTGTTTTTGCCATAAAAGACAACTCTATATTTTTGCTTACTCAACTAAACCAACTACCAAGTGTGCTAAAACATGTGAAAAGCATAATTGCAAACAAACATAATAACTTGATATTTTGCATTAATTAAGTGAAACATTTAATTTTTCTAGTATGTTTTGAGTGATTGACATAATTTCAAACCAACGCAGTAGGCCACGCTAGGAATTCATACCAGCTGTAATATTGCAGTCATGTGTATTAAGACTTTATCTCTTGTTCATATTTATATTGTTGAATACTTCTTTCAAGATATATTATTAAAAATGGCCAACACAATGTACTGTCATGTCAGCTTGCCTATAGAATGTGTGCTGGCTATTCAACAACCTAAGACTCAGAATAACACATGAGCCAAAAAGTTCACCATCAGTTGGGGAGAATTTTAGCACTAGCACTTTATGTCCAACTCAAAGTTCTCATCTAACTTCAACTTCTCAAGTAAGGAGTAGCTGAATATTAGTGTTTCTACTAGTCATTGGCCATCTGGTGTTATGTATTCAGTGCAGCACTGCATAATATCGATATTTTCAGGCTTTAGTGCAGTTTTTTATAATCAATGAATACATTTTAAAGGTACATTCAGTATGATATGATTTAAAACCAATTTGTTGACTTTTTATTTAGTGTATGGGCAGAAATTATATTTAAAGACAACATAAATAAAGTGCTGCCAGTATTAATTTAAAGATCTAGAAAATAGCATTTCAGTAAAAACAAATATGTTCATATTTCAAATATATATAACAAAAGTAAGTCCATTTTCTTTACACATACTAAAATGATACCAAAAAACCAGGTTTTAAATATAGAGAAATCATTGACATACATAATCAATATGAAATCTAATTCATACCAATAAAAAAGATTATTTCTACAAAGTCGCTGAAGGAAAGCAATAGATAGCTATTACTCTGGAAGAGCGTGAATTTGAAAATTAGCTAATAAATGAAGATAAAATAATATAAAAGTTTTATAGGACTACTTAAAATTATACAGTGGAGTGATTTATTTTATATCTACACAGAGTTAAGAAATCATTTTTTGTTTCTACGTCTTTCCAGGAGTTTGTTACTCGATGCCCGGACGTTCTTTAGTTTGACTTGCTCCTCGTCTATTCTACGTTCAGCAATGGCCCTATCAATCTCTTCCTAAAGTATGCAACATCAGCCAATCACAAGACACGTAACACATTACATGAGCAAACAAACCAATAAATATAAAAGAATAGATTGCATTAAAAAAAATGGTCCGAACAGATTAACTAACTTTTACAAACACTTCAATTTAGATTTTCCTGTAGGTATTACATCATCGGCTGTCTTTGTGTAAGACTAACAAGTAGGATTTCATGATATGAATTACAATATGACAAACAGGCCAATCATTGAAGAGATAACAGATTATCGAATAAGAATGAGTCAACCCAGCAAATCAGACAACCCAGTAGAAATAATTACCAAAGTAGACTGAGATAAAAGTGCAAACAAGTAAAGATTAATGTAAGCCTGACACAGCTTAGGTATACTGGGGCAAGGGAAATCTCCAGTAAAGGTCTCATGTACTTTCTTGTATCATCAGAAAGGTCAAGGGTCACTGGTTATAACCAGCAGTGCAGAAATACATGTCCTAATGTATGACAAAGGAGAAGGTACCATCAGGCCATCATATAAACTCACTTGATGCATTGGCTCAACAATTTTACCATCTTACACTTCCTTCTATCTACCCTTATTGAATCTCAAGTTAAGGATATAACAAGCCCTAAGTGATCTTTTACTCCTTCAAATATTCCCAGAGTATAAAGTATTTCAACATAGCCCTTGGCACCCACGTTACTGTAGACAACATACCTGTACATCGACCCAGTTCTCCACCTCCTCCTTGAGGATGTTCGTAGTGCATAGCGGGGTCTGCGGTACGGCCGTGTTCTGAGCAATCCAGGGGTGCTGCAACACCTGGCCTATTGTGTATCTTTTATCTGGGTCCGTATTCAGTAGATTCTGTATTAAGTTCTTTGCTAAAAGAGTACACAAAGAGCGTGGCATTATAAAACTCTTCAAAATTATTTATACATTCACAAAAGAGACGGGAGAGAATTTCCAGAAGACTGCCGGGCTGCTGAAAGACCTTGACCTCACGTACCTTGAGATGAGACACGCGACCACTCTGCATCGGGAAACTCGTACTTCCCGTTGCGAATTCGTTTCTTCATGCCGGGAGAAATTGGCATTCCATGATTAGAATAAAATGGCGGATATCCACACAATCTACAGGAATATGTACACTATATACTTACAGTATGTACATTATATATACTTACAGTACATACACTATATATTTACAGGATGTAGACTATATACCTACAGTATGTACAAGATATACTTACAGTACGTACAATGCATACTTACAGTGAGTACACTATATACTTACAGTACGTACACTAGTATATACTTACAGTACGTACACTAGTATATACTTACAGTACGTACACTAGTATATACTTACAGTACATACACTAGTATATACTTACAGTATGTACATGATTACTCCTAAAGACCACATATCACATGACATGTCGTATTTCTCTGGACCCAATACCTCTGGAGCTGTAAAACAATCAACGATACTAGTTACTAGAAAAGTAAACAATAAAGTGAATAAGTGGGGAAGCTGCGTGTAAAGAGAACACAACCCAACCCCCCCCCCCACCACTGCAAGAAGGAATATAGCTCAATGCCCAGAGCTACAGAGGTTTCAACTAGCTGCATGATGTGAGGAATTGCAATAGCCCAAGTTTTCTACTCCTGCGAATAAACTTGTGTCTATAACAGGTTATATTTTGAGAGAAGACAACTAACTCTGTTTAGTACAGAGTTTCTCAACCTAAAGCTCTAACTTGGTAGAAAATCAATGGTATTTACGGTGAGAAGACAACTAGCTCAGCATCATATACACTCACCGACATAGTAAGGGGTGTAACAGGGGGTGCCTACACTCACTGACATAGTAAGGGGTGTAACAGGGGGTGCCTACACTCACCAACATAGTAAGGGGTGTAACAGGGGGTGTTTAGTGATTTGTCTGCCCCTGTGTGCTTAGCAAAGCCAAAATCTGTCAACTTGAGGATAGCACCCGGTCCCTTTTTATCATAGAGTAAGTTCTCGGGCTACAATCATATAATATGCTATAAGAATAGGTTAGCAACAGCAGAAACCTTCAGTTGGGAATTGCTAGATGCAGCACAAAGTTGGAGGTCACTGAATGCAGTGTTTGTATAGACATCAGCGTCCAAACTCCAAACTTGATATCCTCACAAACGCTGCATTTGGTGACCAGTAACTTTGCACTGCTCTCAAACGCTTTCAGCTGGGTTGAGACAGAGAGGAGAGGATGTAGCATCCTACATTTAGAGGTCATTGACCAGTCACATGTAAACAAATAACTGTTGCTAAGAGACAGGCAGGTTATAGCAATAGTGACATATTACATATTGAATATAATATTCATATAATACAGTACCAGGCCGATTATGTAACTGTTATATATAATGTAACATATAATGTGAATATAATCATATAATACACTGATTATGTAACATATATAAGCTTATGAAATAATCTATAAAGTGATGTAACTTTGGACAGGAAATAAATGCAAGTCAGAATTTTGATGTGTTTCTATTATGATTGTAGCAGAATCCAATTACGTGCATTTACTTATAAACAAGGGAGGTAACTCCTTATAGTACTGAAAGTTTACACGAGGCTAAACCATCAAGGTAGCGCATATTGTGAACTAGAAGTTAATGCAATTTGGGAATTTAAACTTTTTTTCCTTCAGTATACAACTCAAGCCTATAAGAAACTTCCCATTGAGTTGATAAACATATCTACAACTACCATACCCTACATTATAGCTAGAAGATGATATGTAAGAAATGAGGGTGTATACCTTGACGTCCCGATGAGCGATACCTTGTGAGTGGAGGTAGGCTATAGCCTCTACTATATCTTTCATTATAGCAGCAGCCTCTGCAAGATAAGCCATCAGTGTTATAGTATAGCTGGCACACATCACGTTACAGATGTGATGGTCTATAGTCTATACTCTATAGTATTGTTGTTTTACATTACATTACAGCTATAATATACAACTACACAGTAATATACTATAACATAGTTGGCACATATCACCTTACAGATTAATATCTGAACTATACAGTGCAATAAAACTTCTCTTTGTGTTGGCTATTCCATAGCATACTGAATGAGGTGTGAATTAGCCATAATCAACATCATTTAAAAGTACTGCTTGCTAATAGACTATACAGCCACCAACATCTCTGATATATTATCATTAATTATCAGTTGGAGACTTGACTGGTGTATTTAGTTTAATCTAAAGGTTAAGCAAACACTCTTGGGGAAGCTTACAGCTTGTTGAAAGTGGCTCATAGTGATACGTGACTAACTCATTGATAAAGCAAACAGTTATTTTACAGTACTGAGTCATGTAAACAATGATGACATCAGCATGAGGAAAATGCTAACAGTTTATGCAATAATATGCAATAGTTATTCACAAAACATTTCACAATGCAAGAACAGCTGGCTGTAGTAGTCCCATGATATTAGCTATAAACATTACTGTAGTTTCACAGTGTACTAGTAGAGTAGTAGTAGTAGCAGTGTTAGTGGTGGTGGCGGTGACAGTAGCAGCAGTAATAGTAGTAATAGCAGTAGTAGTAGTATTAGTAGCAGTAGTAGCAGCAGCAGTAGTAGTAGTAGTAGTAGTAGCAGCAGTATTAGTAGCAGTAGCAGTAGTAGTAGCAGTAGTAGTAGTAGTATTAGTAGTAGTAGTATTAGTAGTACTAGTAGTAGTAGTAGTAGTAGTGGTAGTAGTAGTAGTGGTAGTAGTAGTAGCAGTAGTAGTAGTAGTACTAGTAGTAGTAGTAGTGGCAGTAGCAGTAGTAGTACTAGTAGTAATGGTAGTAGCAGTAGTAGTAATGGTAGTAGTAATGGTAGTAGTAGCAGTAGTAGTAGTAGTAGCAGTAGTAGTAGTAGTAGCAACTAAGTGATTACACATTCTACACAAGAGAGCGTAACTTCTGAAAACATAAATCTAGCAACCAGAATAGTGATTACTGTATTACTGATTACTGTATCCTATTTATTTCAAAGACTCCACCAACAGCTTAGAAAAACAAGTAACTTGGCACTAGTGAATAACAATTAAATTAATATCATGCTTTGACATTTTAATTGAGACTGAACAATTTTAAAGAAAGAAATTATTACATAAATCCAAATACGAAAACAATGCAATGTTTACATCACAGCTACAACAATCACCATGACTGTGATAGAACCCACTACTACCTCAACAGCCCTACTGAACATTGCCACAAGCAATGAAATAATAATTACACTAATAAAGGCATCATAACACCCATTATTGATACCAATTATGAACACGTGTGTGTGAGAATGCATGGTATTAGAATGCATGGTATTAGAATGTATTGTATTAGAATGTATTGTAGTAAAGCACATAATAATGGAGTAACCTCGTTCGTTGAAGGCATTATCCGCTCTCTCCTGTATGCTAGTGAACAGTTCCCCTCCATTCATACTACAAGAAATGTAGCAGCAGGCATTTAAATGTTGCTATGACAACCAGGTGACAAGAGGCAGTAACCTCAACATCGTAACTTGACCTTCAAGGTCACTGAAACTTGCACAACCACAAGTCATACACTTTTCCAGTACAGTAACACGGCTTTACTAGTTCAGCTAATGTTAAACTACACAGGGAAGAGGGCATCAAGCTTGTAAATGTCAACATGCTGTCAAAAATATCCACCAGGCTTTAGTGGCAGCAGGGAAGTAGGACAGCTGTATCACTGGTTATAAACATAATTCCAGTCTCACACTCATATGCGAAAATCAATCATTTAGAATATTCAATGTTTTAACACAAGCTCATTGTGATGTATGATACTAATGATGTAATTCTTGCATAATTTATGCTTCCCTTCAAATTTTCCCGATATTGCTATTGAAGAATTCCAGTAAAAAACTACTCAATGGAGTTTTTAATCAATAGCTGAGTTTGAATCATTCTTGGTCTATAGTGTGAGTACCAGAACACAAATGAAGTGAATGAATAACTGTAACTTCATTCATACACTGTACACTGGAATAGTTCAAAGAGATAAAATAGATAGGCCTACAGTGCTCACTCCGTATCTCACTAAGCTAAACCTCGATTCATGACACAGTAGAATACCGGATTAAACTTTTTGATCCAATAAATTCGGCCATTTTGTCCCTATACACACATATATAAGCCACAAAACGAGGGTCCAGGAAAAAAGGAACAGTGAGATATGGAGGAATCACTGTACTCCCAAGTATATACTTGTTAACTATAGTTGTGAACAGTACAGTACATCAGTGAGTTCCAAATAGCCAGAATTACCCTACCCCAGGGGTGCTAGTCCCCAAGGGGTACCAGTCCCTATGGGGTACTAGTCCAACAAACTCGTCTCTTACCATTCCATAACGACTAGAAGACATTTGTTTCCACCATAAACATTCTCATACACGTCTTTTATCTGGACTATATGTCGGCATGCGACAGCTTTCACGTGTAGAGTGACCTCTCTTCTGGACTTCGGGACATCTCGTAACACCTTGCAATACAAATACACTATATTGTGACAGAAAATGCTGGAGATGTAATTGTGACTCACAAATAAGGCGAAAGCATTCTAGAAATTTCTGATGACTCAAGATAGTCATGCCACACCATACACTGTGTAATGACAGCACTTGTGATTCACTTATTTTCCGCAATTTTATGCTTCAAAAACTACTCCTCAAACTGACAAAAAAAAACAAAAATGCAACAGTTTTATCACTGTAGACACACACCCTGATTAAGACCATCCGATAGTTCATGATCAAAACATGCTTTAACAGTGATATTCGTTTTCATTCACATCAAACATGAAATTTTAAATTTCTCAGGACCACCCAATAAAACAGCAGAAAAAAATACAAAAGTCAGCAAACATTATGTGTGTGTGAAACAACATACTATTTTATCTACTAAAATACAACTAATTATTACTATAGACATTTGCAAACATGATAAATAAAACCAATATTAGTGCCACCTCTTTACTTACAACACTAAATAAAAACTTAATAGTAATATAGAATCGGTAAACAAGTTTAAAAGACACCAGAAAGCTGATTTAATTTCAATTTGAATATATAAGGCATATGGAAGATTTCCAATAAATTTCCAGGCAAAGCAAACTCTTGGAAGTACTACTGGGCTAAGGTAAAAACTTGTATAAACTTATAAGTTGTTAACACAGTTCGTTTGTTTTAAACTTTTACACAAGGTAATAGTTGTAAGGATTGAGCAGCTCAAAATGTTTAAGAAATTCGTTCAACAAACCATGGTTTTATTTACTAGCAACTAAGTCTCTAAATCTTACAACACCAATTTAATTCAAAAATTAGTTAAATTCACTTACAAAATTTTATACTGAAAATTATTTTTCTTAAATCAGACAAAATGTTTCAAGTTTAGCTGCATACTTTTACTTTATTTATAGTTATACTGACACTGAGTAAAACAAAATCAGTTATTGTTGATGCTTATGCTATATTAAACCTAATTTAGTGCTAGTAGTAGTAGTACTTATAGTTATACTTAATATTTATACTAAAAGTAAATGCTATTTTATTTACAATAAAGCAAAACAAAAGCTAAATATTACCAAACTTAAGGTATTAGTATAACATCAACTATAAGTATTACACCTAGCACTACTACTACTAGAAGTAGTAGCTCTAGAACGAGTAAAGTGGAGATAAACTAGGAGTAGTAGTACTACTAGTACTACTAGAACTAGTGTACTACTAGTATTACGTGTAAGACTACTGTACAGTAGTAGTAGTACTAGTAGTTTACTACTAGTAGTACTAGTGCTAGTAAAACTAAAAGTAAAAGTAAAAATAAATACTTTCACCCATACTCATAGTCATAGTGATAGTCATACGGTCATAGTCATATTCACACTATAAGTATAACAATAACTATGAGTATAAATAATACTGTAAATCACGGAGACTAGTAAAATAAAAAACTAACTTTAAAGAAAAGTGTCATTAAAGTTTAAACGTAATCAAAATCATAATGATAAACTACAAGCTCAAGTTAAATTAATAATTATTAATATAAACTAAAAGCAAAAGTAAATTAAAAATAAAATACCTTCAAAGCGTATTTCTCTCCAGTGTCTCTTTTAAAACATTCCACTACTTTTCCATTAATCCCAAGCCCTAAAACTTGTCTAGAAACTATGTAATCTTCGGTTATTATATTCTTTTTTGTATCTATAGGTTTTGAAACTCCATCCCCCATGTTGATGCTCCACATTCACTGGCGATTTTGCAATAACTTGCCACTTTCGGTTCAATATTAACGGATATGCACAAAACGTCATGAATATTTGTGAAGGCGTGTCTCTAATTACTTGCGGTACTATTTCTGGAAATGCAGTTAAATTAATAACGTGAGGATATAACTCCAGAGCCCTGTTATTTTATTATAAGTTTGATGTTCCTGTAGCATGCTGTAGTTACTAGTTACTAATGAAACATAAAAGAGAATTTTTTATTATATAATGTATTTTAATATTTCCATAAAATAAACTATGATGATGGTGCATTAATTGAGAAATTCTGTCTCAGGTTCTATTTTTGAAAAATAAGCAATTAGTTACTTTTTGGCATACTTTGTATTGGAAAAATATCATACAAATAAGATAACAACTTTTTAAAAAGTTAATCAATATGATAAAATTACTTGTCTAGGACTTGCTTTAACAAAAATAAATACAACGGAGTACAATAACAAGACTCATGCAGAATTAGACACCTTAAAATCTTATGAGATAACTAGCTGTGAAAATAGTCGCTATTCCTCATCATCGCTTTTTCCGAAAAATCTGTTTTTCTCATGATTGAATATCCTGTAGCCGACCACCGAAACCATACAACCAATGGCAAATACTTGTGCAGTCACTCTCAAATGAATAAGATATAGAGACAAAGAGGTTTTTCGTTTTCTAATGTTATATAGTCCATAACCGACTAGTCCTGTCCACCCGGTCATACCTGTATGAAGAAAACAGAGAGTAAACCATCAATTTACAAGTAGACAGCATACAAGTAAAACTATATATAACAGTACAATCCATCAACCACTGACATATGAATTGACAGATATAAAATAGAAAAATCACAGCCTAGAAAAATATTCGGTCAGTTTAATCATGTTCTGCATCATCGGTTTGAATGCCTAAAGACTACATTCACCTAATCATTCTGCAAGGCTGTCTCAAGGTTTGATGGAGATACACAATATATTACATCACATAAGTTATTCAAGCATCAAAATATATATTCGATACATATATTATGCACCATTCAATGCTAATTTATTGCAAAATAACCAACTAATTACACAAGAGAAGTTTTTATATTTGTCAAAACAAGGTTCAAGAGACAAATATTTGTATCTTGAAGCCTAAATAAAAACAATAGTATTGATGACACCTAGAGAGCAGTGGGTTATTATGTGGTAATAGACTGATGACTCAAGACCAAGTTGGTGATGTCATAAAAATTGTCCAATCAGAATTTCTGCTGCGTCACAGAAACGCAAGCACAACGTGAGGCAAAGTCCATGTATTACATAAAGATTCTCAGATTGAGTTTTTTTTAAACTAAACTGGCACACCATAAACTGATAAAAAGAAGCATACGTGATTATTATAAATTTCAGCTTTTTCTTCCCAAATGATTGATTTTCTTGCAAATTTATTTTAGTAACCAAATAAAAAGCTTAAAAAGTGAAGACACACTTTTTTTGATCAGGTTTTCACCTCCTAACACACTTGACATGCACCAACCAGAGCTTAAAATGTTAGAATTGATTTCATTGGTAAGTTGTTCTTGCTTTGGTTAGCGCTGAGAACTCTGCATACAGATTTATACTCACCCACAACAACTGCTGGGTCTTTCTTAATTTTTCTCATCATTTTTGATAACCGACTTTCATCTTTAGGAATATCTTGCATTTTCATAGCTTCGTTTCTGTGATCTGCCATCTTCAGCTATATGAAAGTGTAAACTTAATTTTATCGAACATGGCAACATAAAGTTTGGACGTATACAAGTCTGCAAATATTTGCTGTTCCATTTGTTGGTGATGATAATGCTACATTTTGGCAAGTGTTAAAATGTTAGAATTGATTTAATTGATCAGTTGTTCTCACTTTTGGCAAATCTGATTGACTAAAAGAAGTTGAAAACAAGTTTTATGTTTGAAAACTGTCGGCTAAAATTTCAAGTGACAAGCAGCTAAGAATAGTGTAGTAAACTTGTGGGTTATTATGAAATAGACTAAGCAGTCTGCATGCCTTATACTATGCTGATCAAATAAAAGTCTTCCTGAATACTCTTGATATAGTGCCTTTATTCTTCTATAGCTCCAGTGTTAGACTGACTTACCACTGGAAACTCTCCCACTTATATACTAACAAAATTTCCCACCACTTCGGGTGTCCGAAACTCTGCCGAGACTCGGAGTTCCATTGGCCGAAGTCGGAAAGATCTGTCCGAAATTGAACAGGCCCTTCTGAAGTCGTGCCTCTGGGCTCCGAACTCAGCTGAACTTCGGCTCATATAACTCATCAAAGATTATTTACAAAAAAAGTGGCGGGGGAACATAACTCAACAAAAATTATTCCAGTATTTTATAAACAAACAACAAAATAGGAAGGGCAACTCACAATCATTATGATATTCACTACGCTAAGAGCTTAGCTATAATTACAACATTTAACAGCATTTAGAAAGTTACACCAAGTTAAAAACCATTACAATAGTCATGAAAAAAAAGAACTATAGAAAGTTAAGGTTAAGATTAACAATGACTGCGCTCAGTGAGGAGAATTTTTGTATTGAAAAAAAGTTGTATTGCATAGCAGCGGACAGACATTGCGCTGCACGCATGCTGCTCTAACTCACAAAATTGAAATTAAAATTGCTTGGCAAATATTGAATTTGATAGTGGTACTTTGTAAAGTCCTTATAGTTGTGATAGTTCCACATAAAATCTCAGTGCCTAGTTTATTTCTATGATATACGCCGATATTGAAATTACAATTGCAGCTACAATAATCATGCTTGCTTAATAATTATGACTATTACCATGTTAATCTTCCAATAATGGAAATTTTTGACTTACCAGTAATTAATAGCCATAGGGTTAGATTTGACTTTTTAAATAAATAACAGTCACTATGTTTGTGCTCAAACTTAAAGAAATACCAATGCTAATAGTAACCGTTATATGGTTGTTATCACACCAAAAAGAACTTAATTTCAAGTTAAATGTAAAGAAAAACAAAAATATTAATAAATTGAATAAATTAAAAGTCAATGAATTACCATAACCTATAGGGCTAAACCATGGTCGTACCGAATATCATTGTTTGAATCATTGTGATTGTCAATATTAACACGCTGGTGAACACTAAATCTAATAGTAATAGTAATAATTATTATAATATTAATAAAATATTGGTGATTATTAAACTAATAAACAATAAACCCATGATGAAAAAATTGTAAAGAATAAATATAATATATTTAACTTTTTGTTAAAGTTAAAGACTTATTAGCATTATAAATTATAATATCAAATATTTATATAAATACTAATAGTAATAGTATTACTATTAGTATTAGTATTACCATTAGTAATAACTAATAAGTAATAAGTTATAGTAAATAACTAATAGTAATACTAATACTAATGCAATGGTAATACTAGTAGTATTACTAATGCTAATAGTAATAGCAATAGGCAATACTTATAGTCATAGTATTACTATTAGTAGTTATAGTGATACTACTAATACTGTAATAGTAATTTATAACAATAATGAATAAATACTTCAAGTACCACCACTAATAGTAATAGTAATACTAATAGTAATACTAATAGTATTACTATTAGTAATACTAATAGTAATACTAATTCTAATAGTAGTTGTTATACTTATACTTATAGTTATAGTAAATTACCAAACAGCAAATTTCTAAAAGTAAAACTATCAGTGACTGTAAAAATAATTAAATTTAATATCAACTGAAACTCATGTCTCATAATCATACTCAAAGAGTGAAAGACAAACGATTTACTTTTAGTTTTACTTTTAGAGAATTAGATTTAGACTCACTCTCACTCTCAGACTGAAACCCAAACTGAAAGTGAACGTGACAAGAACTTATAAGCAACTAAAACAGTAACCTAATAAATATAATTGTTATAGTCGTATCGGTATTACAACATATCCTAAAGCTAAAACAAATCGGTTATGTCCGGGAATAGTTCACATGGTGATGGTAAAAATGTGCTTTAGCTTATGCAATAGCATAGAAAAATTATCGTAGTCAAAAAATTGCAATTACTCAATCCGGTTCGCCTAGCCTTAGTCTAGAGTATAGTTGGTTTGTTTGGGTGAAGGGTTTGCATAGCTTCTACAAATACAGTTACCAAGATAAAAAAAATTTACTTTAGATTCTAGCTTATTTAATCCTTGACATATAAATTCACGCGAAGTTTGACGAGATAGCAACCAAGCAAACACATAGATCTGCAGATTCCAACATTTCAAGTAATAACGGGCGGCTAAAGATCATACCCGATATACCTGCAAAAATTAGAAATTTGAGCTTCATCTAGCGCATCGCGGACAATGAAAACTTAGCAGATTATATTATAGTAATATAGAGTTTACTTTCAGTGTTTTATTCAGCTGAGTGTTTAAGCACAATATTTTCAAATAGACTGTATAAACTTGCAAATGGGAAATCTTTATTTAACAAACAAGTTACAATAATTGTTTTAAAAGTATTTTATTGAATGTAGTTATTAAACTGATTAGTATCAGTATTAATATAATAATAATTATAATATAAATATACTATATAGTAATATTACTATTAGTATTACTATTAGTATTGCTATTACAACATGTTTGCTAAGCAAAAGTCAATTAATGGCCAAGTCAGTGCGTCGATGCTGCATAACAACTTGGCTGTAAATTTCAAGTCAGCCAAGAACAGCCTTGTGTTCGTTCACAAATCAGCAGCACATTTGCTTTGTAAAGCTGATGCTGTTAAAGATTTCCCGGATTGTGAGGTGACAGCTGACGGACACATTCATAGAGATGTAGTATGCAAGGTTCCGAGTGCGAACCAACAGATGTCGTATGTTTTAATTCTACAGGTGAGCAGCTTCACTTACTTTGTTGTAATCTCTTGCAGATTTATTACAAATTTGACTTGTTCTTAGACAGTTGAATAATGATAAATGATTGGGTGGATTGCAACTATAAAATCTTCGCATATATTTTCCCAATAAATTTGTATTTGTGCTCAATTGCTGTATCCGCATTGTCTTTTAGTATTTTGTTTGAAAGTTTTTGCTGAAGAATAAATTATTCAAAGCAAAGTTGTCCACAGAAAGTTTATCTATATGATATCAGTAAATTACACTGAGAAAGTTGGAAATCTGCAAATTCATTGAGCTTCATGATTATTTAAAAATTCTCAGTTTGATTAAAACTCTGGTTGAAATGCTATTCAAATTTATTTAAAAAACACTTAAATCTTTTTTATTATATGGACATCAATTTTGGAAAATTCAATACATTATTATTTTTGTATGCAGGCAGACTGGGTAGAGCTTACCCATGGAAATATGTTGGTGTTAGCTACGCAAAAAGGCATCAAGGTAACATTGCCAGAAAGCATACTAGTACTAATAATTTTAATTATTTAATATCATTTACATTTTTTATTTTTAAATGATTTAATGTTGGTACTAGATGTTATTTTTTATACATGATACTCAAATAGACAAATCATACTTTTTGTATTCTTCCAATTTTCTACTCTGTTTTGTAGATGTATGATGAGCTTGGATCCACATTGATACACTGGCATGGGTTCGGGGCGGGAGGTGAGAGTATCGTATTCACTAAAGGTATCACTTCTGTCGGTGGACAAACAATCTGTATAGGTGAGTTTATTATTAAAGAATCCATGACACTTGGTGTGTCATGGATTCTTTAATACGTAGATTATTTTTTATCGTTTAAACTATTTTGATTCATATTATATATATAATATAGTATATTTATAGCTGCTAGAACTGTCTGTATAAAAGGTCACTAGAGTTTATAATCACCATCCCTGTGTGAACCCCTGATGGGCTAAGGACGTATTCACTATTACAGCTTATTGCCTGGTTTTCAATACATGGCAAAATTTCTAGCTCGAGAAATTGTCTTCTCTACCTATAATAAAATTTTATGCAAACACACATCTTTGTACCTAAAGGCTAGTTTGATGGTTAAGTGAGATATCAGGAATGTGATAGCAATATCATTTCATATTACCATTCATTATGAGCATGTTATGTTATAAGACTTTATCATTACACTTATCTTCATTATAATTGTTTTTATTTATATTATATTATTTTTAAAGTTGTATTGAGCTATGGTGATACAGAGACTTGCCCAATGGTTACTAACATGGCTCAGTTGTTTTGTCTTGTATGTGGTAAACAATTTAACAAGTTTTTTTATAAATGCTACATTTTGTTTTATTTCTACATGATTATCATCATTAGTTTTGGTACTTTGCTTCTTGTATTAGCAGAATGTAGATTAAGTGATTCAGATGTTTTATTTTTGCAGGATCAAGTTCGGGACAAATTCTAGCTTTTTCAGTGTCAGCCAAAGGGGAGAGTGTAAAGTTTGAAGAATACGTAGCAGGTACAGTTTACTATGCATATTTTAAGACAGTAGAGTAGCTTTTTGCATCACCGTAGCTTGGCACCATTAACATTAAGTTCTAGTAAACTCTATTTCGATCAATTTTTGATTAAGTTATGTTATAACATGCATCGATTTTCCTTTCTGACATTACACAGTTAGAGCTTTTAAAATGTACAACTAATGTTTGTAGTAAAAGTATTATAGGCTGTTTTTGCAGATGGATAATTCAACTAGTTACTTAAACCCTGCAATCAGTTGGCTTCGTTATTTAAACATTATGCCAGTAGAAATAGATTTAATGAAAGGAATAGGATTAGCACTGTTTATGTTCAACTGATCACACTGCTAGAAACATCAATTTGAATAATGTACTCGCACTACTGACTGGCATTCATTTGATCTCTAAAGCTGTCTGCAGCTGGTTAAAATCTATACAGAATAATTTGTATAATCGCCAGGTGAATGCATTTTGAAAAGGATTTACATGGTTGTATGATAATAATATGATCAAGGGAGCAGCCGTGGTCTAGGGGTTAGCCGTTAGAGCGTTTGTCTAGTAAACATGAAGTCATGGGTTTGAACCCTGACAAAGGCCATTGGTGATGTTAGGAAGAGCATCCAGTCATAATTGCTCCTGTGCCTCATTTAAAAATAAGTCCTTAGCCCGCTATAACAAAAACTCTTTCCACCAGGAGTTTCTCACAGGGATAGTGACTATTAACTTGCGTGAGTTTTTATGATAATATGATCACATTGTGTATAATCATATTAGTGTCTACGTAGGTCTGCAAGAAATAGAACCTAACTTAACTCTAGTTTTTTAGATATGATTACAGTTTGAACCATTTTTCGATTGGCTTACTGGTTAAATTTTTTGACAATTTTTACTATAACTTTTCATTCTTTCGGATTTGACACGAGCTTTGGCACACCTTGAAATCGTCAAAGTGCCGCATCTGCTTGCATTTTCATTAACTATGAATGCACTCACTGTTAGCAATAATCAATATTATTTCATTCATGGTGTTCATTGAATGATGTTTTATATGCAAACATATGTTTAATGTTGTGATTTAATACACTAGCCTAATGATTGAAGATTGTTATATTGATTATTATGACATAACATTAATGAAAATTTGGACATAGTGTTGTGATGAGTTGAAACTATACTTTGCTATTGAATGGTATGTTAATTAAATATGGATTGACAGATTTCAGGAGATCAGAGCACCTGTCAGACACTTGCTGTCTGGTAGGTGTCTGCCAAGTGCTCTGAAACATGGCAACTTATATAAACTTGTAGGTTACTTGATGTGACAATACAATACTTTTATCTTATAGTAAGACTTTAGGTAGAATGAAGTTAAATATGGTTTTTCTGGTTGTCGATATAGTTAGATATATTTGTGTGTAATTTTGTAGATAGTGTGTCTATTCTCTGAAATTTTGCCCCAGGGGTTTTTGTTCATATTCAAAATCAATGTTACATCACAATGTGGTAAATTACTGGACCTGGACCGATAATGCATAGTATAGCTCACTCTTGATGTATATTATAATTACACACTAAGTGTGCATACACATTAGCTAATTACTATAATTATCATCTTCACATAGTATTAGTTCACATTCTATCTGCTCACATTGTATCAGAGATGTTATTGAATTATAAGGTTCATTTTTAGTTATTGTTAATTAAATTAATAAGCATCTTCTCTGTCAATAGTTCATCCAAGGTCAACCGTATCTCAAAGCAGATCTGATTATCAGTGACCTTTCTAAAAAGATATACCCCTTCTCTACGATATTTTATACCTCATTTGTTGCTGCTACTAATTAGAAATATACGAAGACCATATTTTAACTAGCTCTGAGTTATATATAATAGTTTTAGCATTGTAAAAGATTAAGCATGTTTAAAATAATAAAATGTTGTTCATAATATATTGCATTATAATCGTTATTTATGTTTTTATTCTCACCTCTATTCTTATCTAATATATAGTAGTGAAAGCATTGTATACAGTCTTATAAATATATCTGTTATTGCATTAATAGTAAGTAATCACCGGACTAAAATTGTTCGCAGTACAATCAATTCTTTTTAACAACTTATTATCAACTTGAAAAATCAGCTACAAGAAAAAAAAAATACAATTTAATAGACAGAGATGAAAAATTAATTTCGTTTTACAGTTTTTGGAACGATAATTGATCGCTAAATGTTTCATGTACTATTTTTTCAAATTATATAAAGACGGGATTCTTCTTAATTGCAGGTCATGAGCACTCCATAACTGCTGTCGCCGCAGAAGGTGATAAGTTAGTCAGTGCTGATGAAAATGGCGACATTGTGATTCATAGACATGTTGACGGCACGTCATTCAAGCTGGAGCACACTGTGTCAGGCAGAGGAATTCCCTGTAACACTTTAGCTGTGTGGAAAAATATCATAGTAGCCGGGTTAGTAATGCTACTTCAGTTAGTTAATCCATGGTGCAAGTTGGAAACGAAACCTCCTTAAATGTTGACATGGAGCTTTATAAACCTGGAAGTCATTTGTACCCCATGGAGCAAATGCTGTTTATTTTGCTGTTGAATTTTTTGCTGTGTCACTTTGATTATATATTTTAAAGAGCATAGTTATTACGTACAAGTTTTCATAAAGTATTGACCTATTCAGTATAAACTGCCATAACTATCATTAAATTGATTTTTTTAGATATTCTAATGGAGAACTTAGACTATATAGCCTTAGTAATGGAATCCTCTTAGGGGTAATTGATGCACACGCCCTATCAATCAATGCTGTCGATATAGCTAAAGATTCTGGCAGGGTTTGTATGCTTTGTATAGTAACAGACAGCTTACTAGACATGATTTATTGAATATAGCTTATCAAATACCTAGTTTCTAGTTTACCAACACAAACAAAGCATTTAAATACTTTGCTCTGTTTCTAACATGCAAATATGATACTTTAACTCAATATTGACTAAAGCCCAAGTATCTATATGCATTGTGTGCTTTTTATAGTGCAACTGAAAATACTGATCAGCAAAACTAGCTATGACTGATGCCAAGCAAGCAAACATGTCATGTTTAAAATGTCAGCAACTTTTGTCCCAATGTGTGCAAACATTTACAGTGTTTAGTTTAATTGGTGTTAATTGTGTTTATACCTGCATTGCTAATGCTAGTAGCATTGGATGAATATACACAGTTTAATGTTATAAAAAATTCATGCAAGTTTATAGTTACCATCCCTGTGAGAACCCCCTGATGGAAAGGTTTTTTTAAAATTGGACTAAGGACTTATTTTTAAATGTGTCACAGAAGCAATTATGACTGAATACTCTTCCTAACATCACCCCTGGACTCGAACCCATGACCTGTGTTTACTAAGCCAACAATCCAACAACTACAGCACTGCACTCTAACTGCTCCCTACACTTATATTTATCCATAGCCTTAAATAATGATTCTACTAATATATTGTTGCAGTGTGTATCAGTTAGTGAAGACAGCTATGCGAGAGTCTGGGAATTCCAATCTGGTAGCAGTGTTGAGGTCAGTAGTATACTATTATGTAACTCCACATCGGGTAGTTGAACAGCATATCAACTCCTTTTAGCTGCTGTAAATAATGGTATAAATTCCATTTACAGTTCACCGTTATAGGAGTTGCTTTCTCTTGATTAGCCCTAGTTGCCATGGAAAGCAATACTTTTCCCATGTGCCAGCTTTTATTGCTCAGGCTTCACATATATGTAACTATTAAAAGAGATTTCCATATGTAAACAAACTGCCCAAATGCTACTTCGTTGGAAAGGCACAGTTTTGACACATTATCTTTGGTAGACTTGCGTTTCTATATTCTAGGTGAGCCATCTATTCGCTGAGAGTATTATAGACCACCAGCTGGTGGGTGCCAGATTCCTGGACGCTGCCGGCACATCCTTTGCTGTTACAGCCTACGACAGCTCAGAAATATTTGTGTTTAATCAGCCATGAGTGTCAACAATTTGCACAAATTATACGCAATCTTCAAGTTTCATCAATTTATTTTTCATTCCAAGAAATTAATATTACAAATGCTGCTTTGTAGAGTATTGTGTGCGTTATTCGTGCATTTATATTCTTTCTGTGTAACTAAGAAATTTTGTGAGTATTTTCAACACAATTCTGTCCAGATGTAACCAAAGAATTTCTCTATTATCTCAATGAGTTTTAAACTGTGCAGCCATGCATAGCTTTTTATATTTTCTTTTTTGTCGCAAATATTCCGTCCTCGAGTGTCTGCAATGCTAAGTAGCACAACTCCACGTTAATATTTAGCCAATGACCACTCTGGAAAGTGTTTAGCATGTTCGTATCATGTGGTACTGTTGTCTACATAATTGGAAAGAATTGTTCAGTTAGTTTTACCTTTTATGTCATATCTCAGCCAATATTGCAACTATTATTGAAAATGAACATATTATTATTTTATAAAAAATACTAACTACACACAGCATATTATATACATACATGATGACAACTGTACAATGAGCTTTATATTACAAATATTTACAAAATAAATAAGTGTCTAGAGATGGTCGGGTTCTACACTGGTGGTGGAGGTGGGGGGCGTGCGTGCCTCGGCCCGTCATTGTGCCATCGCTTGTGTCGAGGTGGTCCTAAACAACAATAATATAAATAATAAGACTTGAGAATAGCAAGTCAAAAGTTCTATAACAAGTTTTGCATTAAACCTCAAGCAGAACTAAAATTCATCTCTAAGACTAAAGAAATGCTTCAGTTGACTTTAGACTCAAGTCACTGGAAAGACATCGTTTATTGCAAAGAGACTAAGCAATCCATATTGCGTCAAGCTCGACCAGAATACTGAATATTTGTATTAAAAACTGAGAATAGAATAATCATATGTACAGCTGATAGATTCAGCTAATCTATCCAACAGGAAGAATGTATAAAGAATTATATTTGAGTTGCTGACAAACTGAGAAATTTCCACAATTTATTGACCTTTGAAAACTAGCGAGGATCAATGATAAGTACGTATATTGTGTAGATTGAATGGCTAACTATTATATAGAATGACTCCAGTAGATCAACAATTGAGAACGTGTAGTATAGCTGACAAACCTAGTATGCTATTTGGGGATGTAGGTGGTGAGGGTGTGATGGCAGAGTAAGGCCGTCCCGACCCCTTATACGGTAGCCTGTGCTCCCCTGCCATAGAGTAATACTGATCATATTCGGAGTAACTCCTCTTGCTACTTCGATATCCGTCAGCTAAATGAGGTGGCGGCTGTAATAGTCCAGTAGTTGAACATTCAACACCAGCATGTATTCATAGTAATAATATAGAATATAATACATGGAGTATAATATAGAGTATATACTGTATAATATAGAGTATATGCTGTATAATATAGAGTATAATATAGAGTATATACTGTATAATATAGAGTATATACTGTATAATATAGAGTATAATATAGAGTATATACTGTATAATATAGAGTATATACTGTATAATATAGAGTATAATATAGAGTATATACTGTATAATATAGAGTATATACTGT
The DNA here is from genome assembly GCA_964035545.1 of Bugula neritina. Lineage (NCBI taxonomy): Eukaryota > Metazoa > Bryozoa > Gymnolaemata > Cheilostomatida > Bugulidae > Bugula > Bugula neritina. The sequence continues at coordinate 2,364,155 of OZ037765.1, read as the reverse complement.
ATAATATAGAGTATATGCAGTATAATATAGAGTATAATATAGAGTATAACATAGAGGACACTAAACATACCTCCAGGGGTGCGAGAGCCGATAGCGGTCTACGACCAATCACATGACTAGCTGAGTCTCCCAACTCCGGGTCCATCAGGCTGGGCATCATAGCCCCCGGCCCATTAGACGACGTTGGCTGGAGATGGACCACAGGCTGGTGATGGGAAGCCAATTCAACAACCTCTACAGGATGTCCAAACTCGTTAAGAGCCACTGGCTGGAGAGGCTGGTGTGGTGGAGGTTGCTCGGTGAGCACGGCAGAGGGAGGCGGGATGCTCATGTCTGGCTGGTCTATACACACCAGCTGAGTCTCCACGGGCTGGGACTGCACTATGTAGGCTACTGTCTCGGAGGGCGGAATCTAAGAGCAGATAACTCTAGGAGGTAACTGGTAATTCGTATGACATGTTCAACACAACCCAAGATTATATCCTGGAAACTGACCTTAAACTGAAAACTTTTATCTCAAAGGTCTTTAACCACAGATTTTTACACCATTAAAAGTATTTACTAAATGTACGCAAGGCAGAGATATAATTACTAAAAAATTAAATCCTGAGTTACAGTGTGCTTCAAATACATTGTGATATATATTTTATGGGCATTTAGATATATTTTTAAAGATCTAATGATAAGGAAAATATGAAGGAACAGACAATTACACCAACATTCACAACTAGCAGCCAAGAATGACATCACTCACCGAGATTGTGGGCTGTGACGCGGGTACACTGAACACAGGAATCTGTGACACTTCCGTCAGCGGCTGTGACTGACTCACAAACACCAGTCTAGACTCCGGCAGCGCCTGGCTAGCCATAACTGGAGGCGGATGACTGGTGATGACAGGGTGAGGGGGGTGGTTGGCTATGACCAGGGAGGGGGGAGGCTGACTAGTGTTGACAGGTGGCGGCGGGTGATTGGCTAACATAGGAGGGGGATGTCCAGGAGCCCCTGGAGGGGGATGACTGGGGAGAACAGGGGGAGGGTGACTGGTGAGGATCGCTGGGGGTGGCAAGTTGCTCATCACCGGAGGGGGCAAACTCTTGACAATGGCTGGAGGGGGGAGTGAGGTGACTGTCGGGGGCAGCGGCTGACTCGTCATCACAGGCAGGTGGTTGGCTATGAGAGATGGAGGAGGCTGATTGGACAGAGCGTGAGGCACCAGAGGCGTAGAGACGGCAGCTGAAGCTGCCAACACTGACTGCGGCACAGACTGGTAGGCTACTTCTGACTGCACAAGATGCAGACTGACCGGCACCGCTGTCGGAGCCTTCACTAGCTCCAGCGGCTGACTCACCACGTGGGCGTGAATGGGCGCTGTCGCCGGTGCTTCTGTCAGCAGCACATTAGACGCTGACCTGCCCTTCAGACTCAGCTCATGTGAAGGGGCGGCTATAAGGGGTCTGTTCTGGGGCATCATCTCTCCATTGAAAGGCTGTATAGAGGTCAAAGGTCGCGATACCGGCAGAGTTTCATGTACAATTTCCACGCCCTGAGAGGTGAAACTGTTGTAGCCGACAGGTTTACGAGCCATGAGTCCTGAGGTGACTGGGTGCATGGGCGGCACGGCCTGCACATACGTAGGAGGTCTGGCTAGACTGTAACTAGGCAGGTGATTGGCTGGTCCCTGTGACATCACGATGGACAGGGGAGCAGAGGAGGAGCTTATCATTACTACAAACACATTGAAACACCTGCTATACCTTGTCATACAGAATACACTGCTACACTGTGTGGTCATACAGAATATATCTCTACACTTTGTGGTCATACAGAATACATCTCTACATCACTCAACACAGAATGCAGATTTCTAAAGCAGCTCCAATAGTATATGTGAGAGTAACTCACCCTGTTGCTCCGGCGTCTGAAACCCTATCACAGAGGTGGTGCCATCTACAACACAAACAGGAAGTTTGAGAGTCAGCTAAGGAGGCAGATGTTGCGTCACTAAACCAGCCCAATCATTTGAATAGGGACATACTTACCAGATGAATCATTAGTACTAGTAGTTAGTATTACTAGTACAGTACTAGTATTAGTGTCAGGTACTAGTAATTAGTATCAACGGCAGTGATAGTTACTCTACTGGTAGTACATCTATTCATAGTGTAGTTACCGACAGTAAACATATACACATTATAACTACTTACAGTCTAATTAGTATACATAGTGCAGTTACTTATAAAGTGTAGTGACTGATAGTTTAATTACTGATAGTACAGTTACTAACAGTATAATTACTAACAGTATAATTACTAATAAATACTGCCAATACTAACAACTTATACTAACAGAACTCTGCTAGTAATCATTTGTAAGAATACTGGTATGTGATCTATTCAACTGCTACAGATAAATACGGGATACTATTGACCTATTGAACTATTGACCTATTGAACTGGTTTAGTGACAGGGACATCTACAATAGAATAAAGTGAGATTAGTGAAAGCAGAGCGGATAGTCGGTCTCTGCATCTAGACGATAGAGTGCGGGGGGGAGGGTACCGTCCCCTACAAAAGAGCAGCGTGGAGCATGTTACCAAGTAGAGTGAGCTTACTACGAGTAGGTACTGCACTTACTCTGCTGCCTAGCCAACAGTGGAACAGCTGAATGACCAGCTTGGTGTGACAGCGCAACAGGAGGTTGCAACGCAAGATGTCGTTGAAATTGTGAATAGTCTTCCTGTACCTGAAGAGATTAAAGAAGTGAAAATAAAGAGGGCAGGCCCACCTTGAGGTACACCTGCCCTGACATGTCACGCTTCTGGAGAAAGCACCTGCCTAGCATGTCATATCATAGTGAGTACCTGCTTAGTATGTCACCTTTCAGAAAGAGTACGTTCATAGATATAACGTCAAGAATTCTCTCTTAAGGAGAGAACCTGTCTAGCATGTCATCCCTCACGAGACACTTACTTAGCATGACAATTTACAGAAAGAGCACCTGCTTAGCATGTCATTTTTGAGACAGCACCTGAATAACATCAGGTGAATTTTTTAAGACTAATTATTGAGCAACACATTTCTATCCCCAAAAATTTTTTTAGCTGGCTAAGATAAAAACCGACATTTAGCTATTTCGCTCACAAATGAAGCAGATTTCATGGTGATGTTTTAAGCATACATTTATGATACAATCATTTCCAAAGATAAATAAATCATTTTGAAACAAGCAACCATGAAATTCAAGTAAGCTGTGAAAATTTTAAAAACACAAAAACTATGTTTATTCCAGCTTCTTGTTTATCGTTGGTTTCTTCCATCAAAACTAAGGCAATGAAAAACAAGAATAAAAATGTTACTTTAATCTGCTTAAATCACTCCATAATATATCAACACATGCAAAATGAACATAATCACAGATCATATGAATTCAAATTGTTCAAGAAAACATAATCATATTATCTAAGAAATGTGAAACTTTCAACATACAAGTCCAACAGACATTACATAATAAAAAGCAGCATACAACTCAGCTTGGTGATAGAGTAACAAGTTAGAGAGAATATTACAAAGTGAAATTACAAGGTATTATACTTGTTTGAAGGGAAATAATGACAATCCACTTTGATGGTAGTGAAGTTGACAACCTGCCGTAACTTTTTTCAATTGGCATACTGTCACATGACTTGTATTTGATAAAACAGGGGAGATAAACCCTGTGTGACCCAATAGATACCAACAGCACACTAGGTCACAGCCCTTCTGCATATATCACCAAGCATGTGTGACTCAGCCAATAGAAAAAGAGTAACTCGGCCAACTTTACCATCAACAAAGGGATGTAAACTTTTGCTCACACCATTTCAATACACCTTCTGTTCGATACATGAGCCGAACATGGAACTTAGTAATACACCAACAGCCAACATGAGCATGCTAGGCACACTAAGCTAAACGCATGAAACATGATGAAACACAACTTCTGATAGACACAATTTAATTCCATGTAAAAGAGGAAAAAATATGTTCAAAGAATATTGGCAATATGTTTGCATATATCACAGCTTACAACACAAAATTGAGAAGAACAATAAATCAAAACTTACTGTTTTTATCAGATGATTAGCCAAACTTTTCGCCTGTTCCAAACCGTCATTCGTCATGTGCCTATCGATATATCAATATTACTATCAATATATCAATATTACTATCAATATATCAATATAACCATCAATATATCAATATTACTATCGATATATCAATATTACCATCAATATATCAATATATCAATATTACTAGCAATATATCAATATTACCATCAATATATCAATATTACTATCAATATATCAATATAACCATCAATATATCAATATTACTATCAATATATCAATATTACTATCAATATATCAATATTACTATCAAAACTTCAACTCTGGCCGGGCATATTCAATCAAACTAACAATTTTATAAAAAATGAAACCAGCTATTCAGATGAAGGTCACAGTAAAGGTCAACAGTGACGCATTCAACTTCCGGCAAAATGCTACACACAAAATAGAAGTTTTCCAAACGAAAGGTTGTATTCATCTCAGCCAAAAGCCAGTACATGTTCAGGTGAGGAAAACTCCTAGAGTAGAAGAACATACTTGAGATGAATGTGCATGGGTTCTACAGACTCCTGAGCTGTCTCGGGGTTCAGATATCCGGAGTTACGTCCCCTGAGAGTTACGACTGCCCCCGACGTGCTGTGTATGTGTTGAAGGAAACTCCCCTATACAATGAGAGAACAGAGCTTAAAGGTTGAGGGAACTGCAACAGAAAGGAGGAAATACAGTACGCTGTAAATATCATATTCACCTCCGAGCCAAGAATCTTGTTGCGAACATCAAACTCAGGAGGGGCGTGCTCCAGCCCGATAAACATCTTAGCCTCTATAAACTGCATCTGAAATACATGTAATATAAGTGAGTAGTGAATACATGTAATATATGTAATAATGCAGTGAGTATGCAATGTATAGCATTGTATACGTTATGATGGTATGTGAGTAAACATATACTACTGACTGCACTGCACTGTAGACATACCAACACTGTGCGGCACCACCTGAGACACTCACCTGGGTGGAAGTCAGCATTGATGTGGCAGCATTCTGTTGAGCTGAGATAAATGCGTTGGGAGGAGGTTGGCTGAGGTCCGGCTGCTGTGGAGGGGGGAGCATAGACAGCCCGTTGCTGACTCGGTCCAGCTGAGGATCTGAAGCTACATTGATGGGTATTTGGTTCTGATAGCCAAAGGAAGGAGCAGCTACAGATATGGTGCTGCCTCTGGTCTGGTTGACAATCCCTCCATGTTTGAGTATCACCTGGTTGATCTCTGACACAGCACCTGGCAGCATAAACAGTAGACACTGTTGCAGTGTGACCCAAGAGTGTGACTATGTTTGACAGAGTGTGACCAAGTTTGACAGAGCTTGACTATATATGCCAAAGTGTGATTGTGACAGGGTAGTATTTGACAAGTAAAGGCACTGAGAATCGAGTATAGAAAGTAGATATTTGATAGATTTATCTCAGCATATGAACTGAATGATATACTTGACAAGGGTGTGAATAGAGTGGGTGTGAAGTGTAATAAACAGTTAGTATATAGTGTATATACAGTTAGATGGATATCTCTAGTGTCAGTTTGAGATGCATATAGCATACTGGGTGGAGTTTTATATTAGATTAACTAGTCTGGTAATTCACTAGGAGCTATGCTGGGGATACAAGCTGGACTATGATGCTGGTAAACACTATAGTATACACTAGAGTGACATGTGCTAGACTATACAGTATACACTAGAGTGAAGTATGCTAGACTATACAGTATACACTAGAGTGAAGTATGCTAAACTATACAGTACACGCTAGAGTGACGTGTGCTAGACTATACAGTACACGCTAGAGTGACGTGTGCTAGACTATACAGTATACACTGGAGTGACGTGTGCTAGACTTTGTGCCAGTAATAACTTTACACTCACGTTGTACGTTCTCCTCCGTCTCTGCCTGAATATACAAGTAGAGGGGTCTCTCCCTGAAACAGACGTTCAATAGAATAATAGTCTAGTTTCTTGATATTAAAGTGGCGTGGACAGCGGGGCGTTGAACTACAGTCCAGTGTATATGATAGCCTGAGCTTGTTATCAGGACAAAACATGTGACCTTATTATTGGTGAATTAAAAGCAGGAAGTGGCTAGATTGTCACATTGCTTATAGTTGACACATGCCTGCAGGTGAGCCTGCATATGAAAGGCAGGTCTCTTCACTCACCTGCTATTGATTGCCAGTGCCCTTTGCTCTGGTTTCAAGTATCTACCTTTAGTAGATATAAAGGCTCCAGATTTCTTGGAAATCTAAATACAAATAACGCATTTAGTTCCACTGCATACAGCTATGTCTATTAGAGCAGAACAACCCAGCATTGTTTATAAAACACATGCGTGTATATTTCACAACTGAATAACAGGATGCATGCAACATAGTAATTACCTTCACAACACGATACAGTAGGTAAGATTAAATACTGTTTCAGTGCCAAATAAACAACACTGGAACTATTTATAACAGCATGGAAACTCCCACTCAGAGGTGTGGGTTAATAAACCACTCCGCCACTAACCTCTTCTTGCTTAGCATTCTTCCCAAGAATATCTCTACATATTAAGGGGGCATCATTGATCTCCACCTCTGCATCAAACTTCTTCACAACCTGAGTCTATTCCAGACAGAAATAAGAGTCAGATATTGAACAGAGTAGCATGGAATGAGCTAGTGGTAAACTAACAACACATATTTCACAAAACAAACTACCTTCTTGCCGGCAGACCTTCCTACTTGAGAGGGGGTGAGCTTGCCTTTAGCTATCAGCAGTGCATTGATGTTAGACGCTGCCTCAGCAGCTTTGGAGAGACAATCGGCAGCCTTGTCTGGTAAAGGAAGGTCTCCACTAAAACACCATCAATTACTATAGCATACACTATACTCTAGTATGTTCTAGTACATTCTAGCATCAGCTGGTAATCACTATTACATGGTAATGTACATGTGAATGTTGCATATATCATATATAACAGAAGGAGTCAAAACCCAAGTTTGATTCTAGAAATGCACAGGAGGAACATTTAAATTCCATCACAATATCCCATTTTCAATAATGTGTAAAGCTGATGTGCTTAAATATCCATGAAGTAGTTTGTCACTCACAGATTAGAAATTATACATAGTGCCAAGTTTACAAAATATTCAGTAAAGATGAGTTCCATTTGTTGTCAACCTCCCACTCCTCCCAACATAACAAATCACTTTCTGCCCATCACAGAAGTGACTCTCGGCATTTATTCTTAGTAGAACTGAGCCAGTATTAACACATTATCAACACTTGAGAGTAGTAGTTTACATACTCCTAGATCACTAAGACGGCAGTATTTATTTGACATATTACAAAAGTAGACAGTTGAGCTAATCCCCTCTCGTAACCTAACATATGACTAAGCATGTTCCCTCTGCTAGCAGACTGCTACTCACCAACCAACATGCTACAACTACACAGCATTGAAGCTAATACTTGGAACAATGTCTAATTTGCTTTTGTTATGCAACTCAAGAGGGTAAAGCTGGCAATTATTATAGACTATAATCATTACTCATGGCCTGTGGCAGAGTTTCCAACAAAAACAAACCGTCCAAAATGGCCATAAAATAATCCAAATTAAACTGGCTAAACTGTAACAAAAACAATGCCTTTAAAGCAGGACTGCTGTAAGTTTAAAGTTGTAAGTTCTAGCAGTATCTAAAATGAGATGCCAGTTCACAGTAATCAATTCACTGTCTGAGTGAAGTATATATTACATTAGCGTTTGCTGATAAAATGCAATTTTATTCATCTAATGTTCGAGTCTCTGCCAATTGTTAATTGTATAATAAATGCATATAGTTGAGAGTGCATTAAATATACTCTAGATTAATATGTTTGAAATCTCATCTCATTGCCTAAGGCCTAAGTTAATTATGTTCAGATGGCTTATTTGATGATATAGTCTCAAATTTCACCTAAAATCTAATGTCCACAAGTTTAATAAGGGAAAACAAATTCACAGTTCAACAAAATCTAAAAGTTTTCATAAATTAAAAGTTACAAGAGAAATGTCTTGCACAAAAACCAAAGCCCAATTTGAATCATCCGCACAGACTTTGAGTGATTAAATCTAGTAGTCATAAAGTTTGCTATAAAATACAAGCTCTGTGGCCGACAGCATCCTTATAGCATCACTAAAGCCAAATGTTAGTACTTTTTATCCTATATCCACTACATGGGCTACCCCATTATAACCTGCACAGGTAAATACAAGTTGTAATCACGGGCTTTCCATGTACCGATCTCAGATCGATCTCTTGGGTAAAGACTACTTTATTAGCATAATTTTTTCACCCACCTGAGTGATGAAAGCTACTGCTGTTGAAAAACAAAATTTCCATAGTCTAAAATTTACCGTCAGCTATAAACTCTACGCAGTAGAGCTTTTAGTATGAAGTAATTTGGCCAATTTAATGTAATTAATTTTAATATTGTAGCTTGACAGCTTATATAAAATTAATAGCTGTTGTGCAGCTTATTCATAAACTTACGGGACTATTAGGCTTAAAATTACGCAGCAAATAACTAATGACAGTGCGTTATACAAGTCGTTTAAATTCAATTTAAGTGCTCTCACTTTTTGTATCTTCTACCGTCCATAATTTTACATAATTAAGTTTTCCTCATCATTTTACTGAAAGTCAAAGTTTTGCCACTTAAAAAGGTGGCTATCTTAATTATTAAGTACTTTGCTTAGTAATTAACAATAAGTTATCATTTTTATTAGCAGACAACATTTTAGCGAGCAGTCATTTTTCTACTTCTCGGATCGATCTGGCGTCTTTCCATGGTCTGATTGCATTGAGATCGATCTGAGTTCGAGCTCTACAGACCGACCAGCTCAGAACGACTGAGATCGATCTTTGGCGTCTTTCCATGGATCGATCTCAGCAAGATCGATCTGAGATCGGTACATGGAAAACCGGTGAATGTCAGCTATTGCAAATTTCAGTTATTGTGAAAGCTTAGTTAGAAATTAAAAGCTAGAAGTAAAAATAGTAGGTAGAAAAAAAATTCACCAAATCCCTGATTTATTCTATTTCCTTATGATTGTTGATTCAAACAACTGTTTCAACAATAAAATATACAGCTAAAATTGGATATGCAGATTGAAACTTGTGAGAAATTATCTCAGCACAACTATTACTTTTCTGTTTAGAGTTCACAAGTTTGCTTAGGGTGCACATTCCATAGCAAAATTATAACAACAAGAAACAATAATATTATTTCGATTTAGTGAAGTGCCAGTTATCCAACAGGAAGTAGTTATTAGTACCAAATGTTAAGTTGAAGACTAGTTCTTGTTATTAACTGCTAGTCTAACAGTACTCGTTAAAATACCACGAAATCTAAGTATGCCAATAGTCAATATTTCAACTTTATAGTTTTTTAATTTCTCTGCCTGCCCCTGAAACCATGCAGTGATAATATTATCAGTAAGTACTCCTGGACACATACTTGTCGCTATATGAATCAGTATAAATACAACTGTGTTTATAGTTGGTGATGAAATCATTAAATGGTTAAACCATTCATAAACAATTAATTATATTTTTAGTATTTCTCAATTTTCAGAGTATCATAACCCTTGCATATTAAATAAAACAGTAAAATCCAGATTAATTAGGTTCTACTACAGCTTTTAATCATAAATCAACTTCCAATAATAGCAGCTACATATCCCATTGAAATGCTTTCAAACCATTCCGTAGCCATTATTCTTATGTTAAAATGTAAGTTTAAATTCTATAGCTTCTATAGCAGAAGAGTTACTCTATTAGTGTATCCGTGTACTTGGAGAAGAATCAGATTAGCAATAAGCAGTAACTGTAACTATAGTATCACCCATTGAACATGCTACACTTTGGCACTTAGAATTAGCCTAAAGCTTGAGTTAAAACAAGATACTTCTTTAGCATCGGCATCAATCAGTACATCAGATAAATTTACTATTGTTATTGCATATGATAAGTTAAAGCTGTTATTATATTTGAAGAAACCATGATTATGAACATGATCATTACACATACAGTCAGTATGACCATGTCTGTGATTATAACTGTCACAAGGATTGCTACTATACTTTCACTCAACAGCGCGGCCATGGTTTAAAGCTTCGATATGACTATTAGTATTAGCAAAACTTAAACAATATGATTATGGCAATCACGATGAGTATAATTATACCAATGCAATGATAATTATTTCAGACTCCAAGGTATAAGCAAACTTGAGACACTTTCTTTATTACTAATACTATTAATAGGTTTCCTTCGACTTTTAGTGACTAAATAATAATTGTATTAGTACATTTACTCTCATTCTCACATTAATTTTAAATTTGAATGATCAATATATTATACTATTAGAGTGCAGGTCATTCCGTACCCACTTTTTCAGGTCGTTTCCTACGCATCAAATTCAACATAAATTAACTATAATACGCATTTTTTATATTTATTTATTACTAGGGCTTGGGGTTAATTTATTATTCATTTTGTGTATAGCAGTTTGTGTACATACCGACCATTTTGTGTACGAAACGACAGGTACCCTAATAGTAATAAGCTATCAGAGCATCACTATGAGATCGAGTATGGCTGCCAGTAACATTAACTTTAAGTTTAACAATATAACTTTAAGTATTGCCCTTAGTCATCATCATCATAGCAGTCTGTTGGTGCGACAATGAGTATGGTTTTCATTTTGGTTTAAATCAAAAATCTCCATCCGTCTCTACATTTTCACTTTTTGCTATTACTGTATTAGTAACACTAACTGTAACTGTGTAAGGACTACCTAAAGCTAGCCTTATCCTTAGAGAAATCATATTCAACCTCAAACTAATACTGAGAGTGAATGCGAGTGACACAGACAGTTACAGTGAGTGTCAGTGTGAGTGAGTCAGAGTTGTCAAAGAAAACTTTTACTTTCAGAGCTGAGCCTGAGAGTTCAGGGCAACCGCAGCACGAACGGCGTTTATTAAAGCATAATTTTACTTATACACTCATACAGCATAGTGGGATAACCTACATGCCTAAATATAAAATTTGACGCCAGTTATTAGTTATTGCACAATCATTGAAGATTTGAAACAAAAGACTTTGTAGGGTTAACTTTTTATAACTTACCCCAAGGTGGCATCCATAATGGAAAATAAAAGGTCAAGGTGAGTTGATTACGCGTGCGTAAAAGTATGACAACATTAGCTAAAAACAGCCCGATTACAGGTAATTTTAACTAAGTAAAGCACATTTCTAGACTGCTGCTTGCGCCTGTAACTTTAACAAGTCTATAATTTAGTAGGTGGAAGTTAAAAAGGTAAAATCTGAAAGAAAGTATCTAAAAGCCTGTAAGTATACATTATTATATCAATTAATATTTTCACTGCGAGACTATATATGATTGGTTGTTAGTTTTTGTCCTATCAATAGCATTTACATTATCATTATGATTATCAATATGATTATGATATTGATAATGATTAACATATTGTCAAATTGATATTAAATAATTAATATTAATAATTATTATTAATATTATCAATATCATAATCATTGACATTATGATTATCATTATCATTATGCAATACAGCAATTGCTAATTACTAATTAGTATTACTATTAGTATAAGTATTGAATAATTGCAGTTACCGGTTTAGTCATTTGCATTTAGTTCTACTGAGACTGAATTACACATTGAAATATTAATAAACTAAGACATAGTTATACATAAAGTCCTTGTAATACATCATAATAAATTGTCATAATCATCATCATACATGCTCATTTTCATTTTGATTCTGATAATCATAATGATTCTTCATCTTAAAATTATTCAAATGTTCAGACTTGGAGCCAATCACTATCAGTATGAGTATTATAAAATCAAACTCAAAGTTTGTCCTAAAGTGATAGTTATATTTATGGGTAAATTAAAATTTGTGAGTTAAGCCGGTAAACTTGAGGCATAATGATCATTTTCTTAATTGTAGTTGTACTCTTGATTTCTTGTTTTGATCTTCGGTTTCGCTTGTAATCGGAGTTTTACTTTATTTTATAAGCAATATGAAATTAAATAAAACTTGTTATACTTTTAGTGATATTTCACATTAAAATCAAACTTTAAGTTGAATTTCAATTTCAAATATTTTAGCTTAATCTAATCGTCTCGTTCACAATCAGTGACAATCGTAATGCTAATAATAAGGTTTAGGATTTTTGGTGATATATTAATGTAAATAATGATATTCATATTGTTATCAGTTTAAATATTTTAGTAGTAAGCCTAGCAGATTAAAAACATAAAAGTAAAAATATATAATCATCCAGCTTCATAATCTCAAAAATGCTACTGTTTTTGTTTAGTAAATCACATTTAAAACCAAGTTTTTTATATTGATACATTTATGCTCGCAGAAAATAAAGATTTTTCATCAAGACAAAAAGAACATGATTGGTCATTCCAGTAGGAATATTTATCAATGCAAAGACTTTGGCAATAATATTTTCAATAGCTCATTTTAAAAACTGGTGTTTATCTATGTTATGCATTATTTCATATTCTTTTATTTTATACTTTTGTCAGTTTTAGGTTAATGCTGGAAAATGACTGCATCAGCAGTTTACATCTTAGACCTGAAGGGCAAGGTAAGTTTGTCTAATTATTTTATGTGTGTGTAGAAATATTTGATACAGCAGGAATAGCCTTTTTGTAGGAGAAAATGTCTAATTAATGGGGTCCAAAAAAGACTTATCAAGCACCTATTATTTTTATTTAAAAAATAATTCAAGGCATCATTTTGAATGTTTCTCACCAGGTTCTTATATCCAGAAACTACAAAGGTGACCTGGAGACTAATGTCATAGATAAGTTTAATAGTCTATTGCTAGAGCGAGAAGAAGAAAATAATACAACTCCCGTTATTCAAACTGAGGGTGTCACATTCGCCTATATCAAACATAATAATGTTTACTGTATCCTTTCCTTATTAATTAAAACTTAGCATCAAGTTTTTATATATTTAGATGAATAGAATTTATATTTCAAGTTTAAATCTGTAATGTACTTTAGTCATCTGATTTACAATTATCGTTTATAATTTTTTCTCAAATAATGAAACAGGAAATAATTTTGAATTGTAAGAAATATTCTATCTTAACTGCATATCAGTGGTTGCAACAACTAGAAGAAACGCTAATGTGGGATTGGTTCTTCAGTTTTTGCACAAACTTGCCAACGTAAGTACCCAAGTACTTAATACTCAATGTGTTCACAGTTTTACTACAGAGTTAGGCCAGCCAGAGAGATTAGTTTGAATACTGACGATGTGTTTGTCTGCAGATATTTGTTGAGTACTTCAAAGAGTTGGAAGAGGAGAGTATAAAGGATAACTTTGTGTTGGTTTATGAGTTACTAGACGAGGTGATGGACTTTGGACTCCCCCAGACCACTGACAGTCAGATATTACAAGAGTAAGTCTGTACTTGCTGTAGTACATGTGTACTTACTTTAGTACATGCGTACTTACTTTAGTACATGTGTACTTATTTCAATACATGTGTACTTACTTTAGTTTATTGATCATGTACTCCCTTTACTTAATTTGCTATAGCATAACAAGTGTAAACAAACCCATCATGTGATGATAGCATTTAAAAATAGTTTATTCGTTACAATTTATCGTAGTGAGAGTGTAGGGCAAAAATAACAAATTATTACACTCTATGCTCAGATGTATTACCCAATTATGTTCCTTTATACCAAGTATGTTCTTTTATACTTAAGTATATTGCTTTATACTCAAGTACATAAATCTATATTTAGGTGCATTATTCTATATATAAGTACATAAATCTATATTTAGGTGCATTAATCTATATTTAGATACATGAATCTGTATTTAGGTACATTACTCAAGAGGGACAGAAACTGGAGGTGGCCCCACGCCCACCCATGGCAGTCACCAACGCCGTGTCGTGGCGCTCCGAGGGAATCAAACACAGGAAGAATGAGGTCTTCTTGGACGTCATTGAATCCGTCAACTTACTGGTTGGTAGCTTCTAAGTATTGAAGTCAAGATCAAGTAGGTTACACGTTTATTAAGTTTGATTGTTGTTGTAGGTTTTGTATTCTTATTGTATGTTTATAGACGTTTGAATTTTTGTACCTTCGTGATTGAAGTTTGTATTTTAAATTGACAAACTAATTTCTATGATGATTTCGTTATATTTCAAATTGTAAACACTTGCAACTGATCAAAAGTACTTGTATAAATAAAACCAACTACATTGTTTGTCTCGTGTTTCGGCATTTGTGTTGTTAGTCAGCTCAATATGTACTTCTTTATAGATTTTCAGTCAGTTATTTATAGATTATTAATCAGCTATTTATAGACCTATGTTCATCCCGCAGGTCAGTAGTAATGGAAATGTGCTCAGAAGTGAAATAGTCGGTGCTATCAAAATGAGGGTGTTTTTAAGCGGTATGCCGGAGCTGAGGCTAGGACTGAATGACAAGGTGCTGTTTGAACACACAGGAAGTGAGTTGTCTCCCTTGCTTGTTTATTTCTCTTCACAGATTAGCAGTGGTTTACTAAGGTTGAAACTTTTCAGAGTGTAATGTCGCTTATTTTTGTGCCACTCTGCAGGAGTCATCCTACCTTGCTCTTGTGTAATCTGTTGTGTTCACAGCTGCAAACTTTTAGTATAGGCTCTTAAATTGTAAGTCTTTGGCCACTTCAACTAAACTCCTGTACTAGTGTACAGACATTATGTTATATTGTTGTTAATAGCGCACTAAGTTGGACTTTCTTATTGTGAAGTGAGTCACTCGTGATTTGTGAAACATTGTAGGAGGAAAGAGCAAATCTGTCGAGTTGGAAGACACAAAATTCCACCAATGTGTCCGTTTGTCTCGTTTTGAGAACGACAGAACTATCTCTTTTATACCTCCCGATGGCGAGTTTGAACTCATGTCCTACCGTCTCAGCACCCACGTAGGTTTCACTTCTCATTCTTTTAGTAGATTTATATATTTGTTATCTTTGTTTCTCTACTCTTCCAATCTCCTATTAATTGCTTGTTCCTTTCAACCAATTTTTTATTTAAATAGATTTTGATCACCTTTCAAAGTTACTTCATCTGCTTTTCTATTTAGGTAAAGCCATTGATATGGGTGGAGTCTATCATTGAGAGACACGCCCACAGCAGGGTTGAATACATGATTAAGGTTAGATCTCCATATTCTCATGATATCTTGTCTTGCTTTTTCTATTTTCATTTTTAATATTCATTTCCTAAATTCCTAAAATCACTATAGTAGCTCCAATAACTATAGTAGCTTTGGTAATCAACAGGCTAAGAGTCAGTTCAAGAGGAGATCTACAGCAAACAACGTGGAGATCATAATCCCCGTACCAAACGACGCCGACTCCCCCAAGTTCAGGACTACCGTAGGATCCTGTAAATGGGTGCCGGAGAACAGCACGGTCATCTGGACTATCAAGTCATTCCCAGTGAGTGTCACATGATGTTCACATAAACCTGATTCATAATGTTTAGGCTGAGATATATTCACCTGCTACATTACGTGACTTGTATTAGTTCTTATATTTCATAGCAGTTGAGAGGTTTCAAGACACTTTCTTTATCTCTAGTTTCCTAATATGCTTTTAAAAGTGTTTTTCCCGCTGGTAAAAGATCTGCAGGAGTAGAATGTCTCTAAATCACCATTGATGTCTGTGTTTATACCTGGTCACCATAGTTACCATGGGTTGCCATTGTTGCACGTTTTCATATCTGCCTCTTGTCTCCATAGTTATTTCTTGCCACCATAGTCACACCTTATTACCATAGTTACCAAGTGTCACCATAGTTACACATTGTCGCCTTAGTTACCAAGTGTTGTTATGGTTACACATTATCACCACGGTTACACATTATCACCATAGTTACCAAGTGTCACCATAGTCACACATTATTGTCATAGTTACCGAGTGTCACCATAGTTACACATTATCACCATAGTTACCGAGTGTCGTCATGGTTACAGGGTGGTAAGGAGTTCCTGATGAGAGCTCACTTTGGTCTGCCCACCATAGACTCAGAGGATCTGGAGGGTAAACCTCCTATTCAAGTCAAGTTTGAAATTCCTTACTTCACCGTTTCAGGAATTCAGGTGTGTTCCAGTTAAGATGTGATTTCATAGGAATTATTTAGATGAAGCATATGTGTATGTGTGCTTGTTTAGAAGTTTGGTGAATTAGACATGTATATTATTATCATGTATAGCCATTAATGAATTATAATATATTTATATGCATATATAGTTTTATTTCATATTTTTATTATTGAATAAAAGTATTTTATGATCGGGTTATAAAAATCACCAATACCTGTATCAACAGTTATACACAGTTTTGTCAATAGAATGTACATAGTTTCCCACTACAGAATTCTTGCAAACTAGTAGTTCTGTACTGTATTTTACTCCTGCAAAAGTTGTCTGCCCCACAGTTTATGTCCTTCACTAGAGTAGTCCATTGTGTCCTCAGACAGCCAGTATGACGTAAAATTATTTCTGCATCTTACATAATAACACCCCCAATTGTTATCAGTACATAGTTTCAGAGTACCTGATTGATATTATTATCAGGTGATGCTTTAATACCTTCTGTTGCTTTATAGCCTTGTGTTGTTACAGGTTCGTTACCTGAAGATTATTGAGAAGAGCGGTTACCAAGCCCTACCTTGGGTCAGGTACATCACGCAGAACGGAGACTATCAACTAAGAACCAACTAATACACTTTCTATATGATTCCATCACTATGTCTTTAGAGCAACAATTAGTGTAATATACGCTGGTATACTGTATGGGAATTATCACTCTAGCTATTAGCATACTATGCTGTTAGTTATTGAAACACCTCTGCTATTTTGTTACTGTATTGATAGTACTTGAAACTACCTGTTACATCTCTCTATTCCGACTATGTAATGTTTTCAAAATTTAACTTATTGCCAGTCTTCAGGTTTTGTGCTGCTATCTGTAGTTTCACAGTTTCAACTGTTGACTGTCTAATTATGAGAAATGTTGAAAATGAGTGCGCTATATTTTAATCCAGGAAATTTAGACTTGAAGCTATCATTTTTCATACGTTGAAACTATTTATATGTATCTTCCTTTACGTTGTACGCAACTTCATATGTTTACTGATTCCAGTGTCATACCTTATAAAGAAAATAGAGATGGTGTTTTTATCATAACTTGTGTACATTTTTACACAATATAATATAATATACATGTCTAAAAACGAGCCCAATGTTTCTCAATATTATAATTGACAAAGTGCTTGGTGTGTGAACTTCTATGGAATTCATTCATGCAAACACAGACGTCTGTATTTGTATCTCTCTGCACACAAACATCTTTAACGTGTCTATGTACCATCAGTGTATCTTGGACACACCCACATGACGACTGTGGTGTCTACGCAGTCTCTCTCGGTTCCTGAGGAGAATTTTCTTGTTCCTCTCTATAATCTGCTCCAGCGGGTTTTTCTCTTCGTAGATTCGAAACTGAGGAGTCTGGGATTGAAATATGCTGTGACAGCCCTGACCTTCACCTTGGTGCTTCATAGCAATATCGTACTTTGTGCTGTTATATCTATAATGTATTAAGTGATAGGTATTGCTGTGCCAGATATTAGTTTGCTGCTGATTGATACTGTAGTTTGCTAATGACTTCAATAAAAATAATTTGTAGATTTGAATCAGTTTGTATATCATTAACCGGTTAGAGCAATATCATAACTGTTATTAACTGTTACTCTATAAATAAAAATCGTGGTGCTATAAGTTATGTTACATAATGTATAACTCTTTGAGTCTGTATAACAATAACTAAATGAGAGGAAACCGACCTGGCTGGTCCTTGGAACGGGTCACCAGTCTCCAACCTCCATTTCTCTGCACAGACTTTGTCCCGTCTTTTGGTTGTACTCAGAAATCCAAACCTCTCCTTCCATTTCTTAGCTTTTATAGATGTCTACAATGTGATGTGGTAAACTGCGTAGTTTTCTTTTTGCATACAAGCATTATTATGTTGACAACCATAAAATAACTTTTTGTTTACATTTAAAGTTTAAACCAACTATAAAGAATATGAAAATTTCATGAGTTTCAAATAATTTCAATAACCTTTAGATGGTAAACTGTGAACATATAATATTATGATAATAAAAAGTTAGAGTACATAACTAATTATTAGCATACATTAAATAAATGTTGGTGTGTGGAGTATTATATATCGTACCTTAGCCGTTACGCAATCTTTGTCATTATGATTCACACCGAGAGAGAACAATCTGGAATCCGGTGAGACTGTCCGCAAAAGTGATGGCAAGTTGTAGGATCCAGGACCTTGAAAATTTTCCATTTTGTGTATAAGACAATCCGGTATATAATATAATATATTAGTCTTTGTCTATAGTACTGTAATGTAGATTTTATAATATATAACACGATAGACATATAATAACATGTTAGATATTTCTACCTGGTGTGTTTGAGCTCTTTGTGTTGAATGGCTGATGGGGTAGAAAAGACATCTGCTGTAGACTGTGCTTCTGTCTGAAGTCCACCTTGTCACCATGATACTGATACTTTGGATTGTAAACACCTGAAGAAGAAGTCATGTTAGAATCCTATGCTATTATAACAATAATATACCTTCATGTAGTATCATGCAACATATTAGTGTTGATGGCAATGATATTTTTAGCAACTTTACTCCACTAAAACATACATCAAATTGCTGATGAACTATAATGAAACATACCTGGTCCAAGATGTGGGGGGTTCATGCTAGCCCCCGCTTCTTGGAAGTTTGGAGAGCCAGTGGTTAGGGCATCCCACCGACTAGTTGTGAAGCAGTTATACCAACCCTTGTTACCAACTTTTTTATCGAGATTCTTTACCAAACTGTCTCTATCTGTAAAGTGAGTGCCGGGCGGTAGACCACTCCCAATAACACGAGTAGAGATGTTATATCTTCGGGCTACAAACAGAGAAACACACATTAATAATTTAATTATTTTTTCATGACTTCAGTTATAATTGCTTTCTTTTTCAACTGATCAGTGCAATACGAGAAAAAACTATTAAGCATTGAGTGTTGACAAGTTTTTGTTGTTGCATACAATAATATCAGTGATTTTAGAGTAAGAGTTTTTTGGACTCAGTTCATACCAAGAGTGAATAACTCCTTCCCTTCTCTATGTTCACACGACTGACTGCTTTCAGCCTCATAAGTGCCAGGACCTGGTACAGTGGAAGACGGCTGTAAGAGATTTCTGTGAAGTCGTCCTCTCTTTACTGGCTCCAGTCTTGCGTCATCTTCAAATCTTCTGCTCTTCAACTGGATATAGCTGCCTGGAGTATATGTCAAAATATGAAACCCCATGCATATGTTAGTATGTATATACACATATATGAAAGCATGACTAAAACATACTAATTATAATGAAGTATGGACAGCCTCAATTAATATTTTCATCACCATGCGGCTTTTAATGAATTATAGTATTTAAACTGCAAAGTTGTGATTATTCATCAACTAGTAATTTAAAGTTTTTTTCTTGTAAAAAGATGACAAAAAAGCTTTTCATAATTTTCAACAATATACTTCTTGCTTGCTGACATATTTTGTACAAACAACTCAAATTTTCACATAGTAATGTTTTTTCAAAAGCAATGTATTATTTTTTTCATGAGAGTCCAAATATTTAAGGTTATAAATAAGTTTATGTTAGCTAAATTCATTGAAACTATTAGCTGAGTAGAAGCAGGCAAAAACTGTGATCTGATTGACCTTTGAACTCAGCCTATTTATGCTCAGACTTCATGCATATAAAGGTGAGTACTTGAATACAATTATACTTGATCTAAAGATATCGCATGTAGTGGAAAAAACAATGCGATAAAGATAGATTCTCAGTTGACCATAAAGTTAGTTTATTAAATATCAAAAGTGATGATAGAAACATTTTACTGCTTATCAGTTAGTTTGGTATAAAGTATCATATAATTTCCTAGCAGAATATTTATTGAGAAAGCAACTCCCACCTTTTAGCAAAGTGTTATTCAATTTGGGAATTCCATAAAATCCTGGACCTCTGGCATTTTCTAGTTGCTGAATTTTTAGTTTTTGAGCTCTTTGAGATTCTGTTAAAATCAGGTCTCTATGGTAACCGTTTGGCTGCAGCAGAACAACAAACTGCAGTTCTGAAAACTTAGCAGGTCATGTGATTCAATTTACATGAAACATGGGGTATGAGTTGTTACATTAAACAAAAAAGAAACTCTATGAATGAACCTACATTACCTTCCAGTTGTCAATGTAGTGCTGAGGCTCATCAAATTCACAGGATTTATTCAATCTATTTATAAACTTATATTCACTTTTGGCTTGCCCACTGTCAAGGAAAGACCTGGGGTAGTTACCAACATGTTGAAATCTACATTATATTATTCACACAACATCAAAGTAAGATAATAGTATATAGAGCAAGTTTAGAGATTTTATACTCAATGTAGACTATAAGTTTAGTTTGCTTGTTTTGAACATGCATGTAACTCCTTTACAAAAATTTAAAATTTTAGTACATAAGTTACATTGATAGTTTAAGCTCGCTTATTTTTTCAGGCCTTGGAGCTATCTCGTAAAAGTTTTCAAATGTAGATTATTTAGCTTAGTGATGTATGCTTTTTGCAAAAAAAGACAAATTTCAAAACAGAATTGAAACTCTCACTATAATAATTATTATGGAATGGTCACAAGAATTTATTCATTATATTTTATTAGTTTTTCTCATATGCTTACAAAAAGCTTGCTATAATCTAGGCTGTCAATAACCTCATTGTTCATGCTTTTAGGTCTATTACTCTCTTCTATGATGTAACACCCGTTTCTTTAGTCTTCTCTACGCTAAAGGCACAGCTTCCAATCTCTATTTTGTATTTTTATACCTTTATTTTTTGCTCTGCTTTAAAACATATTATTCTCTCTCTCATACCCTACTATTATCTATCATGCACATAATATTCTGATGCTGCAATTTTGTGAATTTTTGGCCCAGTCTAGGTAGTAATACTCAAATTTACACTTTATTCACCATAGATTAGGCTGAACTACTATAGACTGCATACTGATGCCTTCATGCATGCAATAATAGCAACAGCTTGTAAAAGCTATAAAAAGTGAGCATTCATAGTCATACTTACTTGTTTAATTTACTCTCCGGAGTTGTCCCAACAATGAATTTCCTTGTATTTTTGGGTTTCCTTTTGTTTGGCTTAGATTTGTCATTTTTTGCAAAGTTTGTTTCTTTTTCATTTCCTGTTGTGTAAGGGAGTCGATCTTTTTTAATAATCTTATTTTCAACTCGAATAGTGAAGGGCCGGCGCACAGACAGTTCTGGCTAAAGGACACAACTCCCAAATAACAGAGAAAGTTTATGATAGGATTATAATATATGGGATATATAATATATCACCAACAACTTGAATATGACCAACCATTATCCTGTAAAACTTACCAGCCTTAGTAACTCAGAAGTAGACTTTTTTTGTAGTAAAATTGTGTTTACGGAGTTGAGATGAGATCTGACCAGCTGTAAAAGTTTACTTGAATTATATTAGTATATACTATATTAATTATTATATAGTTATACTACATTGTCATCATGCAATTAGTTTTGATCAAAAGATACTTGAAATTTCTTAGCATCAAATAGGAACTCTAAGAACAATTTTTGAAAGATATCTAAACAAATTCCACACTAAATAATAAAACACTAAATAAATTTTCTACAAAGTAACTCAAGTAAAACATGACAATTTTTCAACTATTCAACTTAATGCCTGTTACTGATGCTTTCAACAGGACACTTAATAAGGATATGCTAGCCTATAACTAAACCGTTCTTTACCTCTGAAGTTTCACTCACATCATCTTTCTGAGCAATAGTAGCCATATTGAAATTCTAATATAATAATAATCTAGAAACACTGAAAGAGATGCTAACAACAATTCTAGTTATGCATGCAATGCGGATTGTAGCAACACATCTAGCAATAATATACTACTACTCAAAAGATCATCACTTTGCTTTACACTACTCTATTTATTTGAATCTAAAAATTAAATCATATTGAAAATAAACCGACGCTTTAAATAACACCAAAAAATTCTCTGCACATGATATAGAAAACATTGACAGTCACAATTTTATGCACCAAATAAATTAAAACCATAGAGCCTTTGAGATTTTGATAAAATACAACTAGTGAAATACTATACAAAACGATTAGACAACTCCAACAGAGAGCACAGTGCGTTACAATAACTTGGTTCTCTAGCCACACTATAGGAAGTCCAGAATATCAGACAAATAAGCTTGTTTCAATTGGCTACTTTGCTTTGCCCTGATTGGCTACTTTTGCCATAGCAGCATTGACCTCAGCTTGATCAGCCAGGTAGTAGTGTTTGATTGGTTGAAGGTCTGCATCTAACTCATATACAAGTGGAATACCTACAAGGGAAGACAATAGACAATGTTACTAGCACACAATATCACGAAATCATTGCATAATATTATGACATTACCACACAATAATACGACATCAGTACACAATATTATGATATCACACAATATTATGACATCAGTACACAATATTGTGACATCAGCAAACAATATTGTGACATCAGCACACAATATTGTGATATCAGCACGCAATATTATGACATCTGCACACAATATAGTGGCATCATCACACAATATTATGACATCATCACACAATATTGTGACATCAGGACACAACATTGTGATATTACTAAAACTGGTTAAATACCTGTAGGAATATTGAGCTCAGCAATTTCCGTCTCACTGACATTGTCCAGATACTTCACCAGAGCTCTCAGGCTATTCCCATGGGCGGAGATGAGCACTTTCTCTCCCCTCTGTAACAATTTGTATCAGTTATAAGATCTGAGGCTACACCTTGTGAACAGAAATCCTTTTACTTTCAAAATATCATGCCAATAATCTACTGCACTACATGATATAAATTCTGAAAGAAACAGATGAGCATTTCAACTCTTACAATAAATACTGCAGACTATGAAATAATAAGCTTTTGATAAGTGCTCATAAAGTAAAGTTTGAACCACAATAGCAGAATTGCAAATAGCGCACACTAACCAAAATGGCCGACACAACATATGAGGGAACTAATCAAAATGGCCGACAGAATACATATCACACACTAACCAAAATGGCGGGCACAATATTGTCAAACCAATAGGGAAGCACTCTCTCTACGGTATCCTGGAGGCATTCACTTCTGGGAATGAGAGACTTGGGCAACATAGCATATCTTGAATCTGTACCGGGGTAGTGCTCGCTGGTGAGTTCTACTGGAGGCGGAGGGGTGCTGTACGAGCGTCTCCATACCTGTGAACAGGAACCGAGGCTATGAACTGACTAATATTAATATGAAATTAAACAAGTTGACAAAAGTCACAAAAAAATCTTTGGTTGCGTGATAAACATAACTGAAGAAATTCAATTTTCAAAGTTGGTGAATTTTTGACTCTGGTGATATTTGATATTCCAACTCACCTTGACCTGATCTTCACCGTGTGCCGCAGCAGTTTCAGCCTTGTTGAGTCCTTGCAGACCGCCGTACATGCGCTCGTTGAGTCTCCAATGGCGGTGTACGGGGATCCAGTGGAGGTCCAGCTCCTCCTGAACCAGATACAGAGTCTTGATGGCCCTCTTCAACACACTCGTGTACGCCACATCAAACTTCAACTTGTTCTCCTTCAACAGCTGCAAGTTGAGTGGAGTTTTCGTATTATGTCGAGCAATATAGTATGTAATACAGGCAACATACATTATATATATATATATATATATATATATATATATATATATATATATATATATATATATATATATATATAGGCAGGTATTTACGTAAGAAAAAATAAAATTTAAAGCTATCAAGAGACAGAAGGAGGAGTACTTCAAGTAACTCAAAGTTCCTGCTACACAAGTTATTACATATCTATTACTGCTAAGTAAACTGACTATTACTACACTCTTTAGGTACAGCACAGCTCAATAAAGACGGCCAACGAATGTAGATTTTTTTCAAATGGCACCTTGAAATGCTTGGTTGATTATAATGCTAATTTTCCTTTACTTCATATGCTTCCTTCAAGAATGATAAAAGTGAAAAGGGGGGGGGGGGTAGTTTTAAAACATCAGAAGTGTTACGGTGCTTCAGCAATTTGTGGGATTCATCTATTTTAGTGATACAGGAGCATAGCTTATAAAGAATAACCTGTCTAGTAACCAATAGGCAAGTAACAATCATTATTTATATTACATAAGACAATGCTACGTAGGTTAAAAGCATTGCAAACTTTTTAGGATGTAATAAAATGTTGACCCCAAAAGACATTTAAATATTTTTCAATCATGAAAAAAGGAAGCCTAACATGTTCAATAAAAATCAACATGTAAATAAAAAATTAATATAAAACTGGACAGTTATCAACAAAGTATGTAGAAGGCCTACTTGACCAGCTTTCTTTGCTTCCTGAACTCCTAGTTCTGACAGGTCTGCGTCATACCACCCAGTAAACTTATTCGCCTTGTTCCATTCACTCTCTCCGTGACGAACTAATACAATTTTGTAACACGCCATTTAAAATCTACAATGTGAGTAACAAAATAATCTCAGTTTATACTACACAACTAATGGAACACAAATGGCCAGCCATGGGTCTACCACTACCACTAACAGTAACAGCACCAGAAATATCAATCTGCTAGTAACTCACATAAGATGATAACAATTATGAAGCAGGACTACTACTACTAGTAGTAGTACTAGTGGTGGTGGTGGTGGTGGTGGTGGTAGTGGTGGTAGTACTAGTAGTAGTAATACAACTAGTATAAGTAAATAATGTAGCAATAGCAATACATTAAAATTATGATTATCGCTATATTTTATTATCATTATCAAAGTATCATTAATTAAATAATTAGTCATTATCATTATATTTAATTTTATTAAAAAGGTTCAATTGAATTCATTTTCAATATTAATATTAATATTATAAATAATATATCAAATTGAAACCCAATACTGAATACTGAATTATTCAGTATTGTGAATACAACACTTATCATTAACTTTACATAAATAACGATATTATTATAGACTATAGTTATACATTACAGCTAATTATTCTAAAACTTAATAGTTATAGTAACTATTAACAGTTCTCATTCAGTTATAATTTTAGCTATTCCTAATGACAAATACCGAAATAGTATTATAATTATGCTCATCAGCCATCTTTACAGATCAGCCCACGAGTTTTAACCATAGAACTCAAGCTAGAGGCACTTTTTCTCGAAAGCCTAGCCTGGCCAAACGACTACAGTTTGCATAATGAAGTTTTGTTTTGTGCTGACCGGGCTCACTTGCTATTGGATATCGATGCAAAAGCTTTTGTTGATTTGTCAGACTGATTTTGTCGTTTAGCGTACCAAGTTTAGTACCATATTTCACAAATCCGCAAAGTATGTAAACTTTATAGTAATACTAATTGTAAATCAGTAAAGCTAAATGTAATTGATTAAATTATTATTATTATACATAATATAACATTATTATTGATAGTATAATTGAGTATAATTATTGGCATATTGAGTCACAATCAAAAACAATTATCAATCACTGATACATGTGTAATTGTATTTTTGTATACATCAATATGTGATGAATTGATCCTACACAATCACTATCAGTGAATCACAATGTGAATGACAATGACAATGGCATTGACAATCTCAATCTGAATCTCAATCTGTTAGTTATAGTTGAACTTAATGTTATACTAATATTAATAGTTATATCCATACTTGATGATACTTATGCTGACTTACAAAATAAAATTTTTGTGAGATGCTCAAGCTGAAACTAAAACAGAAATATTAAATCTGATTTGAAAAATCGGTCTGGTCTCAGTGTGAGTGCATTCAGGGAGTAAGGTGACAATCATAGTGAAATGTGAATAAACTGATTAATTGCTCCATTTTGGGTGACACCTAATATTATCTGCTTTCTCATGTAACTTATTTAACAAACAAAACACAATTTCTGCATGTCCTTAATAGATTTTAATAAACAAAAAAGTTATAATGTATCACTATCTGTCCGGCTGTAATAACTATAAGGAATCTTAGCATTATAAGTTGAAAGATTAATTTATAGGAAGTGAAGCTTATAATGTTATATAATTGCTACATACATGTTGATTGGATGGGATCCAAATGCTTGTCTGTGGCTACAGTAAAACATTAGTTCACTTTCAGGAGAAAGATATTCTAACTGGAAACTCAACATGGCATTGCCTGAGAAGTTGAATGTTCTGGAATTGTTTTGTGGTATTGGGGGCATGCATTATGCTTTAAAAGGTAGCTGTTTCATGTTTACACTCAATAAAATGATTTATCTGTCAAAGTTGTTATAATATTTTGCGGTTTTGAGAGTTATAAATTATTTTTGTTGTTTTTTGTAGAATCTGGCTTAGATTTTGAAGTGAAATGTGCTGTTGATATCAACACAGTTACAAATGCTGTATATCAACACAATTTTCCCACACAGCTGCTTGCTCAAAGAGAAATTCAGGTATATTTGGTTTGCTATTTGTTCATGTTTTACTACACATTTCTTTTACTAACCATTTGTTTTTACAAAAATTGATATAAGCTTGCCTAGTTAATGCAGTTTTTATTGAATTGATTACAAAATATCATGCTTGAAGTAACTTATGCAATGAGGTCTAAAAGAGTTTACACAAAAGGATGAATACTTACAGTCACTCACCCTGAAAGAGATTGAGAACTTTGGTGTAAACACCTTGCTGATGAGTCCCCCTTGCCAACCATTTACTCGTGTCGGACTCAAGAAGGATCTAGAAGATCAGCGGACGGATGCTTTCATTTCTATTCTTCAGCTTCTAGACAAGTAATAGACACTTTATTTACCAGAACTTTCTTTCTTTTATATATGTGTGTAACTAATAACATGCAATAATGCAATAATAGAGTTAAATAATCTTATGCAAGCCAGTTGAATATTTTGGAATTAGAACAAACTTTTCAACAGATAGTTTTAATTTCTATGATTATTATTTTAATTTAAAAAATAGATTTCTTAGTTGTTTTTGAATTTTAAAATTTCCGAAGCGGTCTCTTTAGTTACACATATTTTTCTGCATTATAACTTTAGGAAAGAGTATGATAGATAGATCTTTTACTCTTTGCTTGTTTATTACATTTAAGTGCTTTTAAGCTAATATTTGTCATTAAATTAAAAACTTTTTTCAGATTTTATTTGTCTGTATGAAACTTGTAGATTGTCTTCCCCTATTTCATACGTATTAGTAGAAAATGTTAAGGGATTTGAAGATTCCTTAACCCGGGACCAGTTCATATCCACCCTATCAAAGAAAGGCTATATTTATCAGGAGTTCTTGCTAACTCCTTTACAGTTTAGTATACCTAATTCTAGACTGAGATACTACTGCATAGCTAAGCATCAATCTAAGGGTGGGCACTTTGCCTTCCCCCTTATTGAACAGGTAACAAAAAATAGATGCTATATGTGTACTTTCTACAAATTTATAATGAATCTTTGCACTTGCACACCAATAACTGATTTTTTTTAGCTGAAGGCTCTACAAATTAAATCAAAACAAGACAGATTCGGAATGTTACATATTGTTTATATTTAGTACTGCTACGTCTCTTAGTTGTAGTTTCATTATTACATCATGTTGTTTTTATTTTATGAATATTTTCTGTGGTAGGTTCAGTACAAGGTACCAGGTGAAGCTCTGCGCTATTTATTAAATGGACATAAGTACATAGACATAGACTTTCCGGAGAATTCTCAGACATGTGACACTGATTCAGATGTGCAACTCACTGCTGAGCAAATTACAACTGCTATAGATAACGATGAGCGTATATCATTACTTGGGAACTTTTTGGAGTCATCTACCCAATGTGCTTCAGATTATTTGCTCGGTGAAAAGGGAAAAAAGCACTATCAAGGGTTGGATATTAGAACAGCCAATTCAAGAAACTCTTGTTGTTTTACGAAAAGGTATCTTATATATTATATATTTTGGGAAATAGCAGTTTGAGTAGGCGGAGTAAAGTCTTAGTAGGCGGAGTAAAGTCTTAGTAGGCGGATTAAAGTCTTAGTAGGCGAAGTAAAGTCTTAGTAGGCGGATTAAAGTCTTAGTAGGCGGAGTAAAGTCTTAGTAGGCGAAATGTAATTTTGGTAGGCAGTTCTATATATAGTCAGGCAAATGTTTGATTTATAAAACTGTTGGACTAAAAGCAGATAAAGGTGGCTTGCTATCTAGTCTAAATATGAATATGAAGTAATAAGATTGAATAAAACTTTTAGCAGAACTTTTTATAATGAAATTATTTGTTTGAAATGACATCAAATTATTCTCATACAGTAATATAACGGAATAATTGAAGTCTGCTGTCTCTCACACTGCTAATAGTTAGTTTTATGCATATGCTTTGTAATTTTAGTTTATGTTCATCTAAGGGATCTTTCATTGTCATTTCAGATTTGATAGGATTTGATCACTTAATTATTTTGTATTTAAATGATGTCCTTAGATGTTTACTTGTATACTTCTGTATCAGGTACGGCCACTACTTTGTTGGATCAGGTAGTTTTATATCAACTGGTAATAAACTAGAGGATGGTACTTTGGAGTTGCGCCATTTTACACCAGAAGAGATTGCTAGACTGCTCTGCTTCCCTCAACAATTTAGTAAGTCTTATAACAGATTTTATTGAATTTCTGTGATGGCTGTTATTAAGCAACCTTTTACGCCAAACAACATTTTATATGCTATATACGCTGAGATGCATCTCATTTTAGGGTTTCCCAACAGTACCACCCGCAAGCAGAGATACAGGTCCTTGGGCAACAGTCTGAATGTGTACATTGTAGCCAATCTAATCCGACTCATGACTTTGTCACTATGACAATGCAGATTGTGTTTTTATAGAATTTAGCTTTTTTACTACAGTATTTGTTTTTATATTCAATATTTTTAATACATTATATAAAGAATTCAGCAGCTGGTAGTCTTGTACTATGTAATGAAAGTATTCAGTAATAATCACTCTAACCACCACAAAATTGAATGCATATAGCAAATTTTCGACCCATATAATGAGTTATATACTTGACGTTATCTGTCATTTTATCCGTTTTAAAATTTACAAAATGTAACAGTAAAAACTTTTAAATTGAAAACACTTGGGTTTAAAAAACTTAGTTTTAAAGGTGTTGAAAGGCAGCTTAAACCAGAGTTATATGAATATGCATACTCTATCTAGATTCTAGACTAATTGGTATAATTAGTAATCACAGGCTATATTTTCACTAATCTATATGCAGCAGTGTAATATAGTTGCATAATCTGTTGTGTATAGTTTGTGCTCTGTAAAGAACTTTGGGTATAGTTTTAGACTACAAAGAGCAAAATATATTTTATATGTAAAATATTTATATATATAAACATTTATCATTATTGAGACTTTCAGCTAGTGTTGCTCTATTATATTAGGAAATAGTAGTTGCTCACGTACACAAGCATATTTTTGGAGGAGAAAGGACAACTCCTTAAGCGTGTCTTATTTATAAAAACTTCGCTAACGCATAGTGGACGATTAGCTAAAAAATCGCTTGAAACAGCATCAAGTTTATGGTCACTAAGTGCATTAGATCGAAGAGGGTCTCAACTTTGAAGTTCGGACAACCGTGTCAAAGATCTTAGTGCACTAAGTCACCCCCAACCTTGTGCTGCTTTTCGCGTAATTTAATTTAGTAAGTATCTGCTTCACTTGGCTGAAAAGGATTTTATGGTGGAATGACTCAAAGCGGTTCAAATTAAATTTGATAAAAATACGTATAACCATTATGTTGAAACTATTTTCTTTAAAAAATCAGCAGCAAGCAGATGGAGCATCTGCCAATAAAGGAGGGGGCACACAGAACAGAGCTTCTGCTGCTCAACTACGTTTAACAAAAGGTAAACTTAAACTAAAGTAACACTATGACTATGACCAAGTCTAACAGTAACAGTAACTCTAACTGCAAAAGACACACTCAAAGTAAAATCGAGATGACAATAATCATGATCATAATGATTAACTCTAAGTGATAACGGTGATAAAGTTAAATTGCTGTTTGTATTTTTGCATTGCTATTTTTATTTAATGAAAATGAACATTAAATTTAATGATTAAAAATAAATTTGCCAATTTAAGTTTAAAGTTCAACTCATTTTGCTTTGTTGATTAACGGAGCCAGACGAATTCCTAAATTCCATATTCTAGTTTTATATTCTTAATAATTATGGTCATCATTGTCAATGACAATATGAATATCAATATGTTTATGAAATTATTGTGATTATCAATTTATTAAGGGAGCCAATCATAATCAATGTCATAATGGTTTAACTTTATTATGTAGTGAATACTGAATTGCAATAATTTTACACAACTTAGATAACAAATGATCACAATCACAATGTAATACAGTTAAACTAGTGAAGAATTTTCATTTTTGATTTACTAAGAAATTTTAAGCCTCTTTTGAGACATTAATTTTAAACCGTGAAATGATAAAAAACCAAAAAAAATATTCATATTATTGTTGTAAACGTGTGGGTTGCCTACTAATAACAGTGCTGATAGAACATAAAACTCTTTGTGAGAGTCTGAGAGAGATGAGGTAGGTAGTAGATGCCGATACTTTATTAGATGCTGATAGAAAAGGCTCCGGCATAGCCCTTTACAAGTAAAAGTAGTTAGTAGATAGCCAATAGTCCAAATAATCCATAAGGGTTCCTTGCCAAGACCGATCAATAACAGAAAAACGCTTTGTTACACTAAAAGATCCCTCACTAGAAATCCGATATTCTGCCTGAATTCGGATGTCCGATTGCTTGTCTGACGTCCGACCCACAGGAATCGGACACTCGATTTCCGAATCGGATGCCCGAACCCAAATCAGACATCAAAATCCTCTGAGTCAGACACCCCTATTTATTTCTGAATTTACTTTTCGTGAATTTAATTAATTTTTCCATAATGATGCTCCTTGCCTTTTATTGTATTAGATTTGTTTTAAAATTGTATATAATAATTTTTCAAGATTGTTGGAGTAGTTTCTTATAGCAAAAACTTTTAAGAACTTTCTGTTTATTTTTATTCAAGTGCTCATCACAATTGATAATATTTCTGAAATGAATATTCCATAAAATTAATCTTTTTCTATTTTCTATTCTGTATAATTCAATATATGCACCCTGACATGTCTCAACAGGCTAAAACTACATCACTGGAAGATATATATTTTTATTGTTATTTGCTTTGATTATTTATCTAAATATTTTAAATATATTTTGTAGATATAAACGAGCTCAGCTTACCGACCACATGTAAAACAGATTTCCCCGATCCCGATGATTTACTCAACTTCAAACTCTATATATGCCCAGATGAGGTATCTGCTAGTGGCTAGTCGCCAGTACTATTAGTTATATAGTCATCAGTACTCTCAGTTATCTAGTCAGTAGTACTATCATTTATATAGTCGCCAGTACTATTAGTTATATAGTCATCAGTACTCTCAGTTATCTAGTCAGTAGTACTATCATTTATATAGTCGCCAGTACTATTGGTTATATAGTCACCAGTGCTATCAGTTATCTAGTCATCAGTACTATTAGTTACCTAGTCATCAGTACTATCAGTTATCCAGTTATCAGTACTATCGTTTATATAGTCATCAGTACTGAGTTTACACACCAACTTTGTAGGGATTCTACAAGCACGGACAGTTTCAATTCAGTTTTAAAATTGGTCACGAATATCCTCACGAACCACCTAAAGTCAAGTGTGAGACGTTGGTGTACCACCCCAATATTGATCTAGAAGGGAACATCTGCTTGAATATTCTCAGGTAGCATTGTTTATACTTGTCTTTCAGTTGTGGAGTTAAACTAGCACTGACAGAGTGTTGCTGTATTAATGATTGATTGGGTTCAATACATTTTATATTTATGTATTATATGGAATAGAAACTTTTTTAGAACAAAAACTTTTATTTTTGTGTTGATAGCTGGTTATAATTATGACACAGCATTTCCTGGTTGTGTTGAACTTCAGACTTGCCAAATTCAGGTAAAGAAGATATCGCTAGTTGTAACTGTGCTTCCTATTGTTTTAAGTTTTTTTTATGAATTGACAGTCAGCTATGACCACCTTATTAATTTTCAAATGAAAACATTGATGTTAGAGCAATAGTTGCCTAGCTAAAAAGCAAACTTCTATTATTATTAAATTATTTCTTTTAAAACAATACTTTTTAATTTAAATATTTTTAATTGTTTTGCGATTGGATGAAATTTTATTGCGTGAAGCCATTGTTGAATGTTAGGAATTTTAACAATCAGCTGGTCAACTTTTAAGCTGAAACAATTGGCTGGGACTCCGTGGCCTTGTGCTTAAGGTTGCGGTGAGTGCTTCAGCGCGGGAGTACGCGGCTCGGCCAGAGGACAGGCTGTCGTGTCGGCCTTCGTCCATTTTTTTTTTCTTTTTGAAATTTTGAGATGTATCCTACAATATGTCTCTTATCTGAATGGTGGGCCTCAATTTGAAACTGTAGTTATAATAATTTTCTTTTCTTGTGAAATTGTTGAAGGATTTGTTGAAACGCTAGTTTGAAACTTTTTCTCTTTTCATAATAGTTGCTAATTTCATTATTTTATTTGATGTGTTACTGAAATTTATGTCTATTTCATTAATATTTTACCTCTTTTCAACTCCCAACCAAATAAGCAATTTTTCAGTTTATTGATAATTATATAAAGTATGTGCCACCAATGACTAATTTTTAACTTGTTAAAGAAATGAAAGCTTTAGATTTTTAACACCGTTGTTTCTTTATCTTGAACCTTTAACCTCTATATGTTCTATCGCCAGCTGTGATTGGTTCGCTCTATTGCTTGCTATGATTGGTTTATTCCTATTTTCAGAGAAGACTGGAAACCTGTTCTCACAATCAACTCCATTATTTATGGCCTACAATATTTATTCTTGGTAAGTTTGCTATTGCTAGTTATATTATGTGTACTGAGTATTAGCCGAGGTATTTGAGAGGACAACTCCCTCATCATGTTTTGTAGCTGTTTACTTCAGTTTACTCCAACATTTGTTTGTGCTCTTCACAGTGGATTGGTTAGAGAAAATTTAATAAATAAAATTTATTAATAGGATATTTACCTGTCATAGCTGTGAAATGTTATGCTCTCATAGATATTTATATCACAAATCTTGCATTTATCAGCCTACTACTATACATTTGATGTTACTGTTGTACTCAATCGACTCGTGAATATATTGCATTTTAAATGTAAAAATTTTGTTTGAATGCGGCACTCGAATAAGCATACAGTTTGGTATTGGACTTGGTAGATGTAGCTTATACATTTAAATTAATATTTTCTCTTCTTGGAAATTGCTACACCTGTGGGAGTTATCATTCCTCACCTTGATGTAAGATTTTCTTCCTATCTATTTATTGTCAAATATACAGTTATGACAAGAAAAAAGTTTTTGTTTGTTTTCATTACTTGTTGTATTAAGCAGTCAATAAAGTACATAATAGTGTCCATAATTTAACAAATAAGGTTCAGGAGGTGTTTAAGAGAATTAAAATGCAGGATGAAGTTTATAAAGATCTTATATAACTAAATTGAATGTCACAGCAGCGTTCATTGTTGATGCTTGAATTTTGAAGGAACCGAATCCTGATGACCCCCTGAACAAGGAAGCTGCCAACGTGCTGACATCCAACAGGCAGGTGTTTGCTCAGAACGTGCAGAAGTCTATGCGTGGAGGATATGTCAGCAGCACCTACTTCCCACGCTGCATAAGATGAATAGGACAGCCACACTTCCTGTATATATAGTCTACCAATAACCGGGCCCAATTCTGACACGGACTCATGTTAGAATTGGGCACTCATTCAAAATGCTTTTAGTTGAATAACTTTTACATCTTTACTGAAGTGAAAAAGCATCCTAGGCTAATCTATGCTTGAACTGCTAGTAACAACTCAGATGCATATAAATGGTATATATTTATTGTAATAGAACAAGGCTAAATGTGTTTATCATACAGTTTCTCGACTCATAACTAGGTTTATATAAATAAAAGTATGTTTTATAATACTGCGATAATGTTCTTTTTAAATTCAACAAAACTTTCTTCAAGTGTTTTAAAATAAGAAAGTTCTAGTTGTCACAAGTCATCTTATTATTTTAAATAATGTTTATGGAAAAAAATAATTATAAATGTGCTTGACGAAACAGTATTTTACTCTGCTAATAATTTGTTTATAAAAATACATAAATATCATAAATATAAATTCGGCTACTGTAATGCATGGACACCAGTAGAAAAGTAGGAGTTATTTAATACAATTGCCCAGAAGTAATAGACAAACATCCAAAGAACATAACATGAATTATTTACATCAATGGCTACAGAGCTGTGCTGCCAGAACTAATATTTCTCCAGTAGTTCTCCAACAGACTCTAGAGTAATGATGTCATTCATTCTATTAGATATAATATACTGTACAGGCTATAATATTATGTATAGAGATGTTTGGCACCGGGTGAAGTATCTAGATTACCTAGAAAGGTCATGGTACGGCATAAGTTGCATTTTCTAATATCTTAGTAAGTCGAGCTCCATATAAGTCGGTGTAATCTGTCCCATCGGCTGGTTTCACCACCTAAAATACACTTGAACTGTTGCATATAAGAAAATACAGACACATCCAACCTGATATTCTTCATAACATTTCAAAGTTTCTGTACATTTCCTCTGAAACTCAACTGCAAGTTTTTAAAAGCAATGGAAATGCAAAAGAAATATGCTGCCTTCATCATCTTTGTATATTTTCACCAACTTATTCAATTGGCATCCAGTTGATCACAATATCTTACACTGAATAACCTTAATGAGTGTCTGCCTAGCTCTAGTATTAATACACAAACACAGAGTTGTTGTGTATTATACTACTGGCTATATAAAGACCAAAAAGCTAGAATTGTTCTATAAGCAGCTCCGAGTTGGGGGTGAAGGACTACTTTAGTTTAAGGTTTGAAGTTGGGGGACATAACTCCATACTACTGGCTATATAAAAACAGAAAAGCTACTATATTCACACTGTAGACTTAGATCCAAGTATATCTCACCTGAGATGCTATAAGAATTATATCCACAAGTTGCCCGACCATCATAAAACCAAAGGTGCCCAGTTTCAGGAGCCCTAGATTTAGACAGAAAGATGGTTAAACTACCCTAAGATTACAAAATATATCGAAGCTCAACAACACGTGGGAGTGCAAGCTGCGTCAAATGTACACTATATACTACTAATAGGTGCTTTAGCAGTCTGAGCTAAACCAGGCTCAGACTGCTAATTAGTATAATGTATGTACAGCTGTGACCAACTTTACCTCTTCTTTTAACATAACAAGTTGCTTTTACCGAGTTACAGTGTAAAGAGGACCATGTATACTTAAATGAAGAAGATACCAAGATAATTTATTAGTTTATAATGAGCTTAGCAAGTAGTTGTGGTTCAGTTGGTAATAGCACCAGCCAACATGAGCCACGTGGTATGGTTAGGCTGGTAAAAATCTCAGAAAGCATATTAAAAATGACTAGTATGCTACATATTATACTTTGAAACAACTTATAGAAAAACCCCTTCACCCTTCATGTTGATGGCAACTTTTAAAATAATGAACTAAAGATTGTAAATGTAAGTGAACCAGTATTTTGAATTAACAGTAAAATTTTGATAACATTCATGTATATGAATGATGCACAAGTAAAGTAATTAAATAAAAGAAAATTAAACAGTGGAATGGAGTATATACAAAGCAGTGTGTTACACCTACTGCAATATGCAGATATCACCTACTACATTGTGCAATATGCAGATATCACCTACTACATAGTGCAATATGCAGATATCACCTACTACATTGTGCAATATGCAGATATTACCTACTACATTGCGCAATATGCAGATATCACCTACTACGTTGTGCAATATGCAGATATCACCTACTACATTGTGCAATATGCAGATATTACCTACTACGTTGTGCAATATGCAGATATTACCTACTACATTGCGCAATATGCAGATATCACCTACTACATAGTGCAATATGCAGATATCACCTACTACATAGTGCAATATGCAGATATTACTTACTACGTTGTGCAATATGCAGATATCACCTACTACATTGTGCAATATGCAGATATCACCTACTACATGGTGCAATATGCAGACATTACCTACTACATTGTGCAATATGCAGATATCACCTACTACATTGTGCAATATGCAGGTAATACCTACTACATTGTGCAATATGCAGATATCACCTACTACGTTGTGCAATATGCAGATATCACCTACTACGTAGTGCAATATGCAGATATTACCTAAGGCTGGATATCCCAGGTAGAATCTGTCCACACCAAACATCCCTAGAAATATAGACAGAAGGAGGGCTGTCTGGAATGACTTCTTTCCTCTGGAATCAAAATAGAATTAATTGCAATATCTTAATTAATTTTGAAATACAAAGATGATGACCAAGAAACTAGAAGATAGATATCTTACTTTGGTTTGCAAGGAGTAAATCTTTCAAAACCCAGAGTACGGCCATCAAATATCATCCCATTACACTTTACCCCCTCCGCAGGGTAGCAATGGAGTTCTACAAACAACAACAAAATTCTAAAAAGAAGTTTTACCAATCTGAACCAATGTTCTTGTCTTCAAGTTACGTATGTACATGATAACACACTTGAAGTTTGGAATAATTTGCTAACAATTTTCCAAATTTTATTTTGTTTTGTTTTCAATATAAATTGTGTAAAATAAACTTGTTAACGGATAGTTGTTTGCTACCACACAAGGTGTATTGTTATTAGTAAATAACTCAATAGGATGTTGTTTAGAATCTTGTTGTTATGACAACACCTAATTACATAACAATGTCAAACTTACCATAATATATCAGAGGAAATTATGATATTAAATATTATCTAAGGTAATAACGATATTTCTACAGACTCACTGGTGAAGAAGGCATCTGGAGTTCCATCGGCAGAGGGTTCACACTCCTGTGTCAAGTGAGAATCATTGGCAGCATTGGAAGAATTACACAAATATCTAGCAGCATAGTCAAGGACTTACAGTACATTCACAAGTATAACAGGAGTGTCAATGGAGAAGTATTAAAGCATGTATTTAGCTATCAGCAAGGTATAGATTTGACAGCTTCTGATGTAGGTGAAAGCAGTATAGCTGCAGACAAAACACACAAGTTATATTTATTACATTTATATATATTAAATATTAATTATATTACATAGAATTTTATTTTAAATTGGTTGACCAGTCCATAATTATTTTATTATAGCAGAACTGAAAGACTTTATGATCAACTGGCATGGTAATGCCCAATTATTGATGAAGCATATTTATTGGCCAATAAAAGCAGAGAACATCCATTGGTGGCCAATAGGAGCGGAGATGTTATTGTATGACAATAGTATTACAAAACGAGAATTGTAGGCTATCGGGTGGCTGGTTAGTGTCCCCTTTAAGTTGTTTTACAAAGTGTTGAACCAACAATGTTCACAAATAGCTCAACAAGAGACCAATTAACAATACCACTCAATAGAATGCTTTGTAAAGCTTTCAGTATTTAGAACAAGTGTGTCAATAGTAAAAAAGAGCAGGCAAGTGGTACAATAGTTATCTAGTGCAATCTGATAGGAGTATTTGATAACTTGTAAAGAAAAAATGTAAAAGGTAAGGCTGACTAAAAGAAGAGGGAACGTTAGAGAGCCGACGATGAAAAGATTGGCAGCAGGAGTGGCAGCATTGTGCTTACTGGGGGTGCTGATAGCCTTGACCCACCACAACAGGGTTGTGGAGGTGGTTGAGCTGGTAAAACACAGCCCACAAGCAGACTACAACTTCTCACATGGTGAGATTAATAATATATTCAACCAAAGAGTAAATCGACTCAACAAATGGTGCTCTAAAAGGACTCAAGTTGACTACACAGACTATGAGAATGCTAAGTGGATTCTCCACGGCTACGAATGGATGTATATACCAGAGTTTCGCCTTTTCTACTGTAGTGTAGCAAAAATAGGCAGCACGACGATGAAACTAACGCTGATGGACGCTGTTGGGGTGGTGAGAAATGAGCAGCGGCAGTCACATGATCAAGCTGCCGACACCATAAGCATTGCACAGCAGAATCCAAAAACCTCTGCTAATAATGTACCTTTGGTGACACATAAAAACCCGTTTATAAAAGCAGAGGAGCTAGCTAAGCATAGTCTGATGATAGTTCGCAATCCGTATGAGCGTCTGGTTTCGGCTTACATGGATAAAATGGTGAAAAGAGCCGACGACATGGAGGCCTATTGCAAGAATTATGAGCCCGCCAAGACAACCTACATAAACAGTAAAGTAGCTAATATCACATTCTCCATCTTTATAGACTGCGTGCTAAGTAACAGACCTCTGCCATTCTACAATGATCATATCTACCCCATGAGTAGGGCATGTGGACTATGTCTTATCAAATACGACATGATAGGTGAGTCATGTATTGTTATGGAATTTTGCGGATAACATAGAATATTTTAGCATATAACGCCAACTTAGCATTAATATTATGATTCCTCGAATGATTGATTTGGTTTTGTAACAACGAATCTTTTTTACATAATTCAATAATAGATATAGATTTTTGCTAAGGGCAAGTGTTAGCTGATTATGAGTTTGAAACTTAGCTTTGATGGACTATTGTTCTGACTTAGAGAATAACTCAATGCTATAACTAATCATGCAGTAGTAATGATTATCGACTAGGTGTTTTTCTTCTAGCTGTAGAATAGATATATACAGATATTTTTAAACTTGACTTTGATTTTATTCCAGGTTGATTCACATGCAATGTGGGCTGATACTTGTTTTTTGCTTACTCAAAATAATAATGCAATAACTAAGAGCTTGACTCAACTTTGAAGAACATAATATTAATGATTAAACCCAGCGACTGAAATGAAATATTTATTGAAGTTATGTTGAATTATCTTTTTTCACAGTTGAATTAGAAAAATTCCATGAAGAGATGGACTACGTATTATCGCAGTTAGATGGTGATACAAGCAGATTAAGGGAGAAACTCATCAGCATGAAGAAAGCACACAACCGCTCAACGCAGAAGCTGAAAGACTCCCAGAATAAAATTGACATCAAATCTATGTACAGGCAGCTCAGCAAGGAGCAGATAACTCAAATCAAGCTCATGTATGCAGATGACTTTGAGATATTTGGGTACGACCCGGATGTTATATAAAGCTAGAAAAACAGGTTTAAAGGGAATCTAGTAGAAATAAATAACGGTGCTTGTTATGCTCAAATGCTGTACTCAGAAATCATACATTTTATGTGAATATTGTACTGGAAGATATTGTGTTTGAAACATATAACGGTTAACAAGTGAAAAATAATTATGTAAATTACAGAAGGAGTCAAATTATGATATCTATTGCGATTACAAGGTACAAGTCATTAGTTATAACTTTTTTGCCCTTGATAGATTAGCTATTAGAAATTTTTTATAATTATTATTGTGAAACAGCAATTTCCAGTATATTATATAGATCCCTGTCCCTTTAGATACATATTTCACAGAACTGGTTAGTATATACTCAACAGCTTCAGATATTTATATACATTAAAACCTATATTTACCTATCCTATTACCGGCAATCATCCCAAATACATACTAAGGGGTTGATAAATACATCGTCACAATGAATACAAAACATTCTGCTCTGTTTACAATCTATCCTAACAAATCTAACCTAAGAAATCCAACAAAGACAAAGCTACACTTAATAATAACTTTACAAACATTACATACTACTGCACCTATGTGCACCCATTATTTTCTTAAGGGTTCACATGCATTGCATTCTCAGACATCATAAGTATAAGGCAAAACTGAGTAATGACAAATGTTTAAATACTCAACATTTTTCTGACAAGGTTTGGCACTTGAAAAAAAAACCTGTGCATCTAATATGGAGTTGTGTACACCATAAAAACATAATGCACGTAATCAAAGGGCAGGGTGCTCAATAATTTTTTTTGTGTGAATAGTATCTCAATGGCATATCTCAAGAATAAGTAAATTTCAAGATTCTTCCGGACACTAACCAAAAATTTTCATTAACTTTCATTCTGAAACATTTACTGTGAGCTTCCTTTAGCTTAAGAACTTACAGATAAGAATGAAAAACCTTTTTAATCTATAAAACAGTTGAAATTTGTTTTCTGTAATTATTTATAATTATTAGAACAATTTTGCAAAAAACTATTAAGCAGATTTGCAAAGCTGATATGAAAAGTTGTTAAATTATTGTTTATAATTTAGTTAAATGTCTAATAAATTCACTATTTCAACTTGAATTTATGGTAGATGCTCTTGCTCCATGAAGAAAACAACTCCAATCAATAGCAGAACAATATTTTACAAAAGTTGCGTTAGTGATAACTCTTATTTATACTGTTATAACAGATACACTACAACATTATAATTAACATATTTTGTAAAATTTGATTACATGAAACAAGTGTGAAATTGAGATCTTGCGGAATAAATGAAGCAAGATGATGATTCATAAGAAATTTCAAATAGCTTTGTAGAGGAAAGGAGAGTCACCTTAAAAATAGTTCAAGAACATCATGTATTCTTGAACTAACCTACATTTTAGGTTTTGTCTATATGAAGAAATATATAAATGACTAATTTTGTTGAAAAGAAAATATCTTTTTTGCACTTTACCAATTAATGAGCGATGGAAAACTCAACGGAGAAAGTTTTTGTTCTTTAGATCAAGTTCCCTTTAGAAACACTCAACTTCTCAATTTTTTTAATTAAATTTAAATCACATTTTTGATCAGCTATTTTGCAGTGGCATAATAGTAATAGCCAATCATCAAGCTCAACTCTTTCACCACCATCCAACATTTTCAAAAGCATTCTAAATCCATAAACAAACAGAAACCGTCACCTTCACACAGCAAGCAAAGGATACTGTCCCATTAGAAGCTGGTCACATGACTTGTCTCCCTCCAGTAGCCCAAATGCACATACTAATAATACTGCTGCCACCAGTTTTATCATCCCTCAAAAGTACCTACAGCAACATTGATGTAAAACCTAAGAGGACAAAAACTAAGCATGAAACTGATGTAAACTTTAGTGGCATAGCGATTAGCAATAGTTTAGGTATTTTTTTATTTTCATATTGATAATAGCAAACTATGACCAAATATAGAAAATCCCACATCTTTCACTAATTTCTTAGAAAAAAGTTTATATACTACTTCAGCATATACCTTCAGGATACTATTGTCACACAATAAAATAATTTGGAATATTTTCTCTTAACCACAATTCCAATAGCGATGCCATTAACTGTATGACTAAGTCAAGTCGCTGATAATTACTAATCAGAATCAAATTTTTTAATAATATTCATTTACATTATAATTATCATTATGATTATTTATAAATATGAAGATTAAAAATAAAAAGAATGAAAATCATTGAGCTAAACTTACAGTTATACTTATAGTACTCAACTTGTAGTACTTAGCATAACTATAACAGTATAAGTATAATCAAACAGCGAAGCTGTACGACTTAGAGTTAGTCTTAGACTAAGTTGAAGTTCAGCTCAATTATTTTCATTCTCAAATATGAAATTTATCATAATAATTCCATTTAATTAATATCATTTCATTATCATATCAGATATTGATATTTAATAAATGATTTATTATAATCTAATTACAAAGCTGAAAAGTTAAATATTAATAGATTCAGAATGAAATGAAATTAAGAATCAAAATGATTACGATAAAGCAAAGCTTAGCCTTGAGCATCAATTTCAAACTCAAAACCACTGTGACTGGGAGTGTCAGTGTGAGACTGAGAGTGGGTGCAAGATCAAGATGAAGACTCTTGATGATTTTCATTTGATTAATTTAGCTATAATTTGCATTAATTATACTTTCAAAAACTGTAATAATAATTACAGTACAAAAGGATAAAATTGCAAATAAACAAGTTAATTACAAAATCCTTAAACACCAACTAAGACTTAGTTATAGCAGTATTAAATTAGTATACATAATCATCATGAATGATCATAGATTCAATGTAAGAATACGGAGTCACAAATTTCTTAGAGTTAGCCTTCCACAGCACTCAAATCACTGAAGGCTCATATGAGCATATGAATTTTATTAATAAAATAAAATGTGACTAACAAATTAAAAAAATAACAACATAAAAAAAGTAAATTAAACGTGTTTCTTTTAGAGAATTGTAAAGCGTTTTGTTCGAAGACGCGCAGCATCTTACTAAGTGAAAGTATTGAACCTGGCTGTTTAATTTTAGCGACCCTCTTGATCTTATTCTTCGCTTTCAGTCTCCGCTATTTGAGTATTCCGCTAGTTTCAAAATAAGGTACGGACAAAATTCTCAAAAGCCTATGTAAAATAGTTAGATTTAATACGTTTAAGTTGGTTTATATTTTCATTTTGTTTTTGAAACTCTGGTAATCGCTTATCACTCCTTATCAGTTATCAACTTATCATTAATAATGATCATAATCATAATGACATTATGATCATGATTATGACTTAGTCTTAGAACTAGAAGTAGAACTGAAGTAAAAGTAACGTTTACTGATTTAGACTTGATCATATGAGAATGAGTTATCAGTTAATCATTTAATGTTATTATGTCTGACAATTTAAGTTTCAAAATGTATATTAATATAGTAATACCATAGTAAAACTAAACAAATGTAAACAATACACTTACAGATAATCAGCCTTTGTCTGGTTTTCATGAAATGGTCATTATTAGTATTACTATTAGGACTAAGTTTTGGTCATAATTGAAGAGCTTCTTGACTTGTTTACTTAGAACAACTCACTTTTTAGTTTACAGACCGAGTTGATGTAGTGCACTTATAGTTATACTTTTACTTATGGGGCACTTTTCCCTCATACAGCGTCAATGCAAAATATGTTTTTTATTTGCACACATATTCAAGTTTGGTGGATAGCTTCAATCTCAAATTTTCTAATAATAAAAAGATGGTAGAAAGCTTTGAGGCATTATGATTCTGTATAATTTGGTGGTTTGACAATTCTGTAGACACTAATTTGTGTTAAATATGAATGACGATGAGCTGGAGACATACAAGCTGTGGACTATTAGAAAGACTGTGATGCAGTTGTGTCATGACCGTGGTTATCTCGTCACTCAGGATGAATTGGATCAAACAGAAGACCAGTTTAAAATGCAGTTTGGTGACAAACCCAGGTGAGAACAGAAACATTTTGTATTGTTGTAACTCAATGTTTTTGAGAGTTTGCTTCTCTTGTATGAGTGATGATATTTGTAAACTCAGCATTCCAGTTATCTTTCACGTTTAAAGTTACTCTAGATATATGCCACTGCCAAATAATTTTTGCAAGGAGTCTGGCATACTTTAGTGTTTCTGAAATATTTCATTTGTAATTAAATTGCTATAATTTTATTATCAACCTAAGCTGAGTAATATATGGACTGTCAATAAGTCTGGCATACTCGAATATTTTTTAAATATTTTCTTTGTAATTAAATTACAATACCTATACTTGACAAGCTAAGCTGATGGTAGTGTGCTCACTGAGTAATGTATGGATTACATCTGTTCTAGTGAGCGTAGACCATCCAGAAGTGATCTGACCATCCTAGTGGCTCACAATGACGACCCGACAGGTACGTTATGTTCTACTACTAGATGTCAAGGTCAATATTCGCACAGTAGAAATTTGACTTCTCATTTTTGTTGGGAATTATGTGGCATTCTTTTTCTAATATAGCATTAGTGCTATTTTTGGTA
Organism: Bugula neritina; assembly: GCA_964035545.1. Lineage (NCBI taxonomy): Eukaryota > Metazoa > Bryozoa > Gymnolaemata > Cheilostomatida > Bugulidae > Bugula > Bugula neritina. The sequence continues at coordinate 2,319,673 of OZ037765.1, read as the reverse complement.
TTGTCTTGAAGTGCTGCTTTTTCTGTTCTTTCTCCAATGTGAATTGAAAAACACTATTATAACGATATGATAGCGATACGATAACGATATGATAGTGATTTAGTAGGCTAACAAACTTTAATAGTCATTGAGTTGACACTTCTGGCATATTTTAATTTAGTTGTTTAGTAGCCAGCCAGTCATATGAAACTCTTGTAGTTTCTTGGTGTAATTTTGTATGCACTACTTTTTACCATGTAATGTATAAATTTGATGCATAATGTTAGTATTTATACTTGTACTATATGTTGTAGTGTATTATATTTATTGCATTGTAATTTATTATGTTGTATTGTATTTAATTTTGTGCTGCAACTGCTCAAGTTGGTGTTTTCTGTAGACCAGATGTTTGTGTTCTTCCCGGAGGAGCTGAAGATAGGCATAAAGACTATCAGAACCTACACCACCCGCATGCAAGAAGAGAGCATCACTAGGGCTATTATTGTAGTGATTCAAGGAATGACTCCTTCAGCCAAGCAGGTGAGCTTGAATGTGATTGGCTACCTGCGAGTTTTGATTACTTAAAATATGTTATTTAGCTATATTAACTTAGAAACTCTCATGTGTAACAAGTTATAGAATGTGAACATACGTTATAATGAATGCACTAAAAAATGTTCTGTATTCAATGTCGTTTTAAAATAACCCAACTAGACGACTTTGTTAAATGTCAGGTCTTTAAATTTTTATCTGTCATAGCTTTGTCTCCCCACCTGACTTGAACTGACTGTTAGTTATCCACTCATACATGCAGTGCACAGGGTGGGATAACTCTTTGTCTAAGCTATAATATTGTATTGATATGATATGTTTAATATGAGCTGGCTCGTGTTTCAGTCCCTCACAGAACTGGCACCAAAGTACATGCTGGAGCAGTTCCTCGAGTCCGAACTCGTCGTGAATATTACTGAGCACAGTGTAAGCTACTCTCTTATATTACTGAGCACAGTGTAAGCTACTCTCTTATATTACTGAGTATAGTGTAAGCTATCCTCTTATATTACTGAGCATAGTGTAAGCTACTCTCTTATATTACTGAGCATAGTGTAAGCTACTCTCTTATATTACTGAGCATAGTGTAAGCTACTCTCTTATATTACTGAGCATAGTGTAAGCTACTCTCTTATATTACTGAGTACAGTGTAAGCTACTCTCTTATATTACTGAGTCCAGTGTAAGCTATCCTCTTATATTACTGAGTACAGTGTAAGCTACTTTCTTATATTACTGAGTACAGTGTAAGCTACTCTAGTATAATATAATGATTGTGTTTTGCTCCAGCTTGTACCGGAGCACGTACTCATGACTCAGGAAGAAAAGAAGGAGTTACTTGACAGATACAAACTAAAGGAGTTTCAACTCCCTAAAATACAGCAAGGAGACCCGGTGGCCCGGTACTTTGGTCTGAAACGTGGACAGGTGTGGTTCTACTTACTGCTCTATTAGTTGTATTAGTTTCTCATGTTCATGTTAGAGCTGAATATTACATTCCATTACCTAGCACTTTTCATGTCACTAGATAGATTGAAACTTGAAATGTGAATCTATCTATTATAGAAAGTGCAGTAGGATAAATGTTTTGTGATATACAAAGACCAAGTTGTCATGGGTGAATTCTATATAATACCTACACAATATGTTAACTTTTGAAATAGTTTGTCTCTTGCATTGTACTTATGTACAAAACATAATTTTTAATTCTTGAAAAAAGGTCACACTGAATATGACATCTTGAAGTTTCATTTTATAATTCATTATTTATTAATTCAAGTATTGTTAACAGCTTCAGCAGAGTTACTTTCATTAGCATTGTCCAGACTATGACATGCTTACTGCAGTATATATGCTATGTGCATGTATGTTATGTGTATGTATGCTATGTGCATGTATGTTATGTATATGTATGTTATGTGTGTTTGCAGGTTGTAAAGATTATCAGGTCTAGTGAAACAGCTGGTCGATATATAACCTATAGAATAGTGGTATGAATTGCTCTAATGGGCTCTAATAGCGCCCTGTACATATTATATATAGTCTGACACAACTTGCAAGGTACTTGCTCATATATATATGACATCCTGGTGCATGTGCTAGCTGCGGAAAGGATATTATGTTTGTGCATAGCCATGCCATGTACCATCATGTGCTTGGCTATGTCATAAATGAATAGGTCACATGGATTTTCCCTGTTTTCAGGGCTGATAACTCTGAGTATGGAACTTTATTTGTAATATACTGTATAAATAAAAACAAAATTATACTATTAAAATTTTTGTCATGCTATTGCCTAATAAAATCACTGCACATTATACCTACAACTACTATTTAATACCGAAGATTATATTTACTAATCCAAACTGTTTGACTATCAACTACATACTTCTATGAAATATTCTAATTTTGACTTTTTAAAGTCCCAGTGTAGCCAACTCCATATTTCCTGAATCTTCTCTTCGCTGAGGTATTCCGACTTCAAATGATCGGGTAGCTCCGGTTTCGGTACTTCCGTCTCTCGTAGCTCTTTGAAATCTTTAAACCTTGCTGACTTTTTGACATACTGGTGCTGCCTATAGTCTTGTATTTTTGAGGCTCTCGATCTGCTGCTTTCACTTTCAGACTGCGATAATTTCTGTTGTCTAGTCTTTCCATTAAGCTGTCCTGATTTGTCTTTGCACTCAATCACCTCGCTGACTTGATTGTTGCTGCCGCTGTTGTGCCTACTCTTGGTATTATTAAATATGGAGCTGTAAGGGCGACTGTCCCCTTCTTCGCTCTCTTCACGCACCGTCTGCACGCCGACTTCATCTAGAATGTTCTGTACTTCCTGCTGAAGCTCCTCTTCTGCTTTACCAATTTTTGCCACAACTGGACGGTTATCAGAAGCTCTCTTCTCCTTTTCACTGTCATTGGTAACTAGTAAACTGTAGTTTTGGTATTTTTTTCTCGACTCACTGTTAATGTTATATGCCCTGTCTCGTTTCTCTCCGTATCTCTTTAAGCGCGAGATATGAGTATTTGGACTAAAGTGAATGTTTGAACTTTCTCTGACATTTTCTTCATTGTACTCATTCGGTTTGAAACTTAGATATGGTTCGTGGAACATAGCACCTAAATCTGCTGTGTACGGCCGGGCCATGCTGGCACCGTTCTTGTTACCAGGTAGTAGATACATTAACCCCTCGCAAACCTTGCTCCGTACAATGGCCGACTTGTATCCGCATAAATCCGGCAACTGATTCCAGCTATAGTTGGGCTCTATCTCGCGTATCACCTCCATTCTTGGTAACGCTATGCGTTTCCTATTGGCCGGGTACGTAGGATAAGTTTTATCTCGACGTAGAGTCAACGTTGGAGCTATATCTGGAATGTGTCGACTAACTTTGGCTGTTACTGCTGCCATTTTCCCTTGTACTTGTATCTTGGTCTAGATAAAATTAGCCAAAGCATGTAGTATTGATTCAACATAAAGTTGTCTAATTGGTACAGTTTCTATTAGACTAATGGTAGAAGTAGAATGTTATGTAAAAGTGCTGAAAGTATAATTAGATTGAGTAATTTACATTGAAATGCATTATGAAAATAGCATTATTACTTACTTCATATGATGGTGTCTTTCAATCAATATATTTCAGCAGAGTTGCTATGCGAAAGTAGAGGCTGCAGCTGCTTAAATAAGAAGCAACTAATGTGGCAGCACTTTATATTCACACGCTGCCTCTACATCATATAGTCAGCAGCCACTTAGCAACAGCTCAACTAACGTATACACTATGAATAGATTAACACTTTAATCTAGTATTTTTATTGTTCACTCTATGTACAAGCATAATGCATATGTTATATAGAAGTAATCAAACGGAGCATTTGGGATTGTAATCTAAATATTTGTTTATGAATGGATTTTATTCTATAGCAATGCTATCTACATTCACTCAATGCAACAATAGAAGAAAAACTAAAGTAAATAAAAATATATACTTATCAATAATACAATTTTGATAATGAGGCCATAGGATATTAATTATCAGTTCATTGCAGAACAATTATGTTAAGTAAATAGTGGTTAAATAATTATTTTAATAGTGCCATTCTGTCTAGGCACTACTAATGTGCATTTTAACCTCAAAGAATTTTTATCAGTGTAAACAAAATTATGTAATTAATTTCATTCTCAAAGTGGAGCTAATCAGTGAGACAGGCTCATGTTGAAACTACTTAGTTTTTTACCTCGCGTCGCCACTGCCCATTTTATGAACACTTAAATTTCCACACATTAGGTTGTTTAATCTCGGCACTCTTTTTGCGGGTCAAAATGTTAAAATACTGATATTTTTCATTTTGTTGGAGACAAGCAACCAGTAAATGGCTGGAAACCAATGACGTAAGCCACTCCTTTTCCAACAATGTTGATTGTTTCCCCATCAGCTCAGTTATCAATATCTTGTCTAGACACAGGCTAGAATGCAATGACAAATGCTTACAGGATATTTTATTGACAAACTAGTGCTCTGTTTACATTGAACATAATAAAACCTTAATAATCTTTCCCCCATGTACTTGTACAAACACATTAACTAAATACAAACATACTTTAATATTGATCTATGAAAATCTCTTCAATTTCTCAAGCATTAAGGAAATGTTGGCAGCAGCTATAGCAAATATCTATGCTGCTGCCTTCAATAACTGCTATTCCTTACGAGCATGATAACCCGAAGCTCGAGAGCTCTCATACCTGACAAAATCTTCTATTAGATGGTGCTTTAAATATTATGCAGATCAATAACTGAGGATGACAAATGGAGCCATGAAGTAAAATTCTATGCTCTGGTCAGAACATATAAGGATTTGACTTATTTCCATATACCAATGAATAAATGCTGCTGGAGCAGCCTTCTTCTATGCATAACTATATATAATATAATAAATTTCGATATAGATTAAAATTTTAAATATCTTTTTGCATGTATATGTAATACAAAAAGAATCTTATAATAATATTATACTGCAGGAAAGTCGAGTACAGTGGGACATGTACATTTATTTCTACAACAGAGGAGGCTCTGCTGTAGGAATAGAGTTTGACTTGTTTTGGCAGTGTTTATAGTACTTTAATTTGTAACACCAAGGAATACAAAGTAACCTACTGCCGTTTATGTTTATTGATTAGCGTTATTGGTTGATTGATTAGTGTTATTGAATTAACTGATTGGTAGTTTGGTTGTCTTTAAGCTGTTGACTCACACCAGTATTTTTATCCTGTCCACTCTTTTCTATTGGTTGTGGCATTTGGTAATAATGCATTTTCAGTGTAGATTATTGTTGCCACAATAAGTGTGCCACCTGGAATATATTGCAACATAATATATTGTCAACACTAATATTTTCCTCCTGTCCAACTATTTCTATTGTGTGTGCCATTTACTAAACAATGCGCTTGATGATAATGCATCTTCCAAGGTAGATAATTGTTGGTGTGTCATCTTGAATATATTGCTGTGGTGTCCAATCAAGAACCAGGGCTAGAAGATACTGACAAGACGGCAGGGATATTTCTATAAATAAGTACTGGCCATCTTCAAATCATTCCTTGAGTTTGTAAGGAGTTATATGGTTTCGTTTTATATTGGAAGCGTTATTGATTCAAGATTTGTTTGCCAGAAGGCTAGCTTAAAATATGTTGAAGGTAATAAATTACCTATTATTTTATTTATTTTCTAAAATAATGTTTGCCTTCAACAAGCATTAGATTAGTCTAGCAATTTCAAAGTCAAATTGTGACTTCATTTTGCATTTGTCCATTATAAAAAATGGTGCGACTTATACATGCATATTATGTATAATGTATACCATGTATGTATGTCTTGTGAACATATGTATAATGCTACACAAAATCGCATATATATTATACTTTTTTTTGTTTTTGTTGATATTTTGCATTTTTTATAAGACTACATAATTTTTTTTCAAAATTTAAAGCATGCATTTAGCACACTTCAGTTCAACATATAATTCAATAAGTTTTTCAGTAAATAATATTATACTAAGCTCTACTATGTGTCATAATGTGTTTCTATTTAGTTCCTATGGTTAATGGTCCTCCTGGGACAGAATGCAGCACTGCTTCACTGTCCCCAGCCCCTGCAGATAGATGACTGGCCACTGTATGAAAAGGGTCCTCGATGCTGTAAAAAGATGTTTCACAGCTGCAAATGCCCTCTGGATTATCGATGCTGCCCGACTCTAGGAGGAGACTACGTGTGTGTCAGAGGTTTGTCTTCTTCGTACTCACTATAGCCTACTGTATTAAATGTATTTACTGTATATTATATGTATATACTACATAATATATGTATATACTATATTATATTATATATATGTATTGAATATTATATGTACTTACTGTATATTAATATGTATATACTGTACAGTATATTACATTATAGTAAATAATTTATATATAAGGATGTATAGTATTATTAATTCTATGCTATGCTACATATATTACTCTGAGTACAGTATATGCTGTGGGTATATATTACTCCTAATACATTACATGCTGTGGGTATATATTACTCTGAGTACAGTATATGCTACATATATTACTTTGTTATATAGCTGCTCAACCTCCTAACAATATGCTGCCACTACTACGCTGCCATAACCTCATCAGTGCCGCTCCTTACTCTTGTGATCCGGAAGCACCCTACAGATCTGCTGATGGTTCCTGTAATAACCTCCGGTACCCGGAGTGGGGCCAATCCCGTCGCCCCTTCAATAGACTGCCTACTCAGGTCGCTTATGGCGGTACGTACTCGATGCCGTTCTCTCAATATAGGTCTGGTATCATTAGAAAGTTAGTTTATATATGTATATATGTTGATATTACAATATAAAAGTTAGTTTATATATGTATATATGTTGATATTACAATATAAAAGTTAGTTTATATATGTATATATGTTGATATTACAATATATTAGTTTACAGTTGATATAAATTATAATATCTTACAAAATGACCTCTTTTTTTTCACCAGCTAATAAACAATATAATTATGGTGATTTGGTGGAGGCTTAATTGTAATGTGATTGTGGAAATGTGGGATTTGTGTTGTTTTTCGGATAAATAATCGGGTATAGAATACATTTCGCTTCACCTGTCAATGTTAAAACAGTTTTACTTGTTAATAATGAGTCATGAAAATCAATGCTTGCATCACCTCTAAGTGTGAATGTATTGTGAAATCGTGTGTTAATGTATCTAATAATATCTTATACAATAGTTATGCTTCCTTGTAGATGGCGTTAACAGCCCCCGTACCAAATCTGTGGTGGGTGAGAAGAGCCTCCCGAGTGCCAGGAAGGTTTCTACTGCAGTATTCAGGCTATCTCGTTCTGCAGACTCTTCCTCAACTCATACTCAGATGCACATGGCGTGGGGACAGTTCATAGACCACGATATCTCCTTGACACCTAAACCATCTTCTGTATGTCTATGTCTATGCTAACATATATAATATAGTGGCTTGTTTACAAGTTATGGAGTTCAACAAACTATTAAATTTGTTGTTTAAGCTTTTTGGAAAGTTTTTATTTTTAAGTAATATATAGAGCTAGTGATATAGTAACCCATGCAGAGTATAAAGTTTTCATTTGTTTGCTGATATTGTTAGTCTGTACATCGATTTTTATAACATTCATTATTGTTCCAACAGCATTAAGCATTAGGACCCAGACCGTTTTTTAAAGCACATTTATTACTCTTTAAATCAGCACAATCAACCCACACTCGAGGCTAAGAAACATAATTGAAATGTAATTGCTTAAACTACACACAATAAGAAGAGTTTCATTGCCATGATATCTGTAGTTCAACTGCTGTGACAGTGAAGGGAATATAGTACGACCTACTCTGGGACATCAATGCTTCTCTATACCAGTTCCTGATGATGATCCGTTCTACTCCGTCTCGTGTTTGCCGTTAATACGATCAGACGCCGTCATGGCTGGTGATTGCAGTATGTAATTGACAATTACTTTGGCTGTCATGTGTTTGTCTGTTTAGATCTTTGTTTAATGGTTTTCAGTATTATTGAGATTTACCGTAAACTCTGTACAGGTTTAGTTTTATTTTAATAGAAGGGGGAAAGTAGTAATTTATATGACCAGGTCTTTTTTTAAAGACTCAAAATAGAATTGATGAGTATTCAACATTTAGGTGCAGTAGTAATGAAACTTCAATAGATTTTCTTAATAAATCTTACTTTGGGGTTAAATTTCTTATGGAGAACATAACTTCTTATGCCATGTTTCTAATACAAAACACAAAATTTCTCCTTTACTGCAGTTATCTCACTTTGTGATGTGATGATTACAATGGAAAAAGCTTTAATAGTATTTATATGCATGATGTTCAATAGTATAATGTATTCAGAATAACTTAGGTTATCTCAATAACAGTATGACTGTGTATGTATAGACCTGAGGGGAGACAATTTCTTCTGCTTGAGGAAACTAGAACTTAGTCTAGCTGTCTTTAGTCTTCTCATCATAGCACTCTGTTAGTTTATTACTGTGTAACTTCAGACAAGTTGTACAGAGAGCAGATTAACAATCTGACTCCCTTTCTGGACGCTGGTATAGTTTATGGTTCCACGGAGTCTGAGGCCAGAGAACTAAGGCTATTTTCTGGGGGTAGACTCAGGTCTGGATCAGACGGTATTCTGCCGGTTAAACCCCCTGGGAGTCAATGCGGCATTCCTCCTTCCTCTCCCGTCCAGTCCTGTTTCCTGGCTGGTGAGTCATCATGGTACTAGTCTGGTGGTACTGCTCTGGTGGTATCAGTCTAGTGGTACCAGTCCGGTGGTACTAGTCTAATGGTACTAGTTTATAATAACCAGACATGGATTGTCATATTGATCGCTGTAATAGCTGTTAGTAATAAAGCTAAAACATGCTGTGTGCAGATCAAGGGCTGATAAATCTTGGCCCCTTTAGAGCGCACCAGAGTATCTGTGAGGGTTAGTGATAAACATGATGTTTCTTAAAATACTGAAAAGAGGTTCTATAAAAGAGCAGTTACATAGCATTAGTTGCATTTTGCGTTCAGCTGTAATAGTTAAAAAGTATTTGAGTTTGTAAACTTATGAATTCAGGTGACAGAAGAGTGAATGAGTGGACGGGGATGACTGCGCTACACAACACATTCCTAGAAGAACACAATCGTATTGCTGATTTCTTCTACACCAAGTATGTGAAGTTGTTTCCTCACTGGACCGGCAAACACCTGGATGAGGAGGTGTATCAGAAGACTAGACGTATTCTAGCTGCGCAGATTCAGGTGAGACAATAAGGAATAGAAAGCAGAGAGTGTGCTAATAACATACATATTGTAATACACTCAGGGTAGTGTGGTTGTAAGCTTCAAAAGCTTTGTATGCAAGGTTTAGCTAACATTTGTAAACCTGGAGTGATCAAAAAATTATTTATTTGAATTGGAAGTTATTTTTTAACTTTTGATATTCTTACTGTTTTTATTACTGAATTTTAGAAAGTCAAAAACCTTCTGCTTCCATGATCAAGCTCTAAAAAAACAAACACACAGAAGTTAATAAATAGTCTTGTAATAACAAATTTGTGCCTAATTAAGCGCTAAGTTTAAATTGTTAGACTAGTTTTATGAGATGACAACTTCAATGTTCCTAGAGCTGACTCATGTCTTGCAAAGTCTTGTTTTCACAAACATTTTATCAACAAACACCCACTTGTGTTACTTGTTAGAAGAAAGCTGTATTTCCTATGTAGGTGATTATATATGGGGAGTACATACCAGTCACCCTGAATAGCGATACCATTTCTAAGTATAACTTAAGGCTAGGCGAGCCACACTATGACCCTGACCTTCATCCTCAGGCTTTGAATGAGTTTGCCACTGCAGCCTTTAGATACGGGCATAGTGAGGTAACGTATCTAATACCTGATGCAAACTATTTGCCATATAGCCTTATCAAGCTGTGGTATGGTTAAAATATCCAAATATTTTGCTTACAGTATACTTTATCTGTTAGAGATTTATTACTTGAATAGTTTGGTTGAATTTATGAAACACAATTGAAATTTATTTCTTTGTGTTTTGCTGTGACACTATTTTTGCATCAAGTAGCAATACTTTGACGGAGAGACAACTTCATATTACTTGAAATACAGGCTAATTACTATTGTATATGTGAAGGCAAAATCTCTGTAACTTTTTCAATGGTAATACACACGAGTACATCTGCATAAATCACTCTGACTCTCCTTGTAGCATTATTGTCTTTTCTGTTTAACTGGTATTGCTATGGTATAAGAAATTCTCATGGTAGTAGAAGTATTGTGTTATCCTGTGTTTTGCTAGTTTAAATATACTAGTTTAAGTTTAGATAATTATGTGTTGATTTTCCTTTCTAAAATCTGAAAATTACCATCAAAACTTTTGCTGTAATATTAGAATTTAAATTTTTGTACTGCCCTATTTTTTACTTACTGGATTTTTATGACATTTATGAAAGATATGTGTGTGGGTGCGTGCGTGTGTTGGGTAATTAAAGATATCTTTGAGTGCCATATATAGTGTGTAAACACTAAAAAAGATTACATCATATTAAAAAGTAACGAAAATAAACTTACACAAAAATACTAAAAAATGTCCCAAATTAAACATTTAGGACTAAAAGGAACCAATTTGAAAAAAGGAAGGTTTCCGTACTTATACTTGTCATCTTGCTGCAGATTCCCTTTGGCCTGCTGCCGGTTGACAAGGAGTACAATGCAGCAGCGCCGGGTCTCGTGTCTCTGGTCAAACTCTTTCACCAACCGGTATCTTTCCTCGAGGTCGGCCATGACGCCATAACTCGAGGACTGGTCTCAACTCCGGCGGATAAAGTCAACGAGAGATTTACTACAAGTGAGATGCTTTGATTTCAAGATATTCAAATTCTTTTGCATGTCTGTTTCATTCAAATAGTTTAATTTTTTACTTTATTTTTTTAAATTCCACTGTTGAAAAATAAAAATTTGCTTTCGAAGATTTTTGTTTATAATTATATATATGTGCTTGTTTATGAAATATTTTATAAAACTGTATCAAATTAGTGTAAAATAATAATTTCTTTTAGATATCCAAGATCAGCTGTTTAAAAAGTCAACGAGGAATAAAGTTGGGGAAGATTTGTTGGCTCTAAACATACAGAGAGCGAGAGATCATGGTATTCAGTTATGCTCTGTGTAGTATTATTATTCACTACATATTATACTATAATTATAATGCAGCAAGGGATTGTGGGAATGTTTGTTGCAGGGTTGCCAGGTTACAACGCCTACAGACGTCAATGTGGATTACCCGCTGCTAAGAGTTTTAAGGAGTTGTCTGATCACACTGAGAAGATGAAGAAGTCTTTGTCATCAGTATATGAACACGTAGATGATATTGATTTGTTTCCTGGAGGTATCACTGAAACGTGAGTAGATAATTCCCTATATGCTACGTGGAATATTTTCATCTAAACTGATTTTAATATTTGTTTACTAAAAGTTTTAATTATTGCGACTGGTGTTTATATAAAATGTTTGCCCCCACTGGGATTCGAGCCTGAGACCTCCAGCTTGCAACTAGGCGCACCAACCATTACACCACAGGGACTACTGGGTAAACTCAACACTAAAATTTATGAGTATGCGACAGTGCTTGGTGTGTGTCACAGCTATCGAAATATAGCTATATCTGGTAATATTACTCAGTTGCCAGTGATACAGAGACTTCTACTTCTAATAATTTTGGAAGAAGTCGAGTAAAATGTTATTATTGAAATTTTTTTTAGTGTGGCACCTTGGTCACATTAGAAAGTTAGAAAGTTATTTGATTTAAAAAGTATGTATTCTGATAATTATTCTCTTAGCTTGAGAACAATTTAAACTAGATTTTTTTAATGACAGCCATGTTGAATGTGTATTTCTAGAAACCTCCCAGGATCCTTGGTAGGTCCTGTATTCTCCTGTATCATTGCTCAGCAGTTTAGTATTCTGAAGAAGGCAGACAGGTTCTGGTTCGAGAACGTAGACACTTACCCCCACCCTTTCACTGCTGAACAGATTCACAATCTCAGTCACTATACTCTAGCTAAGGTGAGTCAGCATAGTCCCCATTGCCACTGTTGCTATGACAACACAGGTGTTTCTATAGCGGCTGTTGCGTTGCTATGACAACACAGGTGTTTCCATAGCATCTGTTGTGCTCTCTTAATAGTTATATCTGTAATTGTAGTGATTTTGCTGTGTCATGGCCTATATTTTAACAATCTGCCATGTACTATTTGAAAATTATTTCCTCTTTGGCGTTTCTTTTTAATGATATTTTATTCTGTGTTGATTTTTTTGAATATTAACTTTGGATACTTTTTTAACCTCAGCCTCATTTCTAGAAAATCTATTGAAACAGGAAAGCAATTTTTCAAAAAACAAAGTTACTCTCACAAGCAGATTTGCAGATTTGAATCTACATTGAAACAATAATCTATTTTTTATCTTAAGCTCGAATACTGATTTTTCAAAATCTCATATATGGCATATTTCTCGTGAGAGTTATTGAATTTTATTAAGAAACTAAAGTTTAATTTCTGTTGAAAATCTAAAGTTTAACTCTTTTAAATTTTGTTATTTGTCGATAAGACAACTCTGTAATCCTTTCACAGGTTATATGCAACAACCACGATGTGAAGACAATTCCCAAGAAAGTATTTGAGTTGCAGAGCAGCAGAGTTGATTGCTCGGAGATTCCAGACCTTGACCTCAGTATATTCTTGTAGATTGTTAAATAAGTTGTCTCCCCGGTGTTATAGAAACATTATTTAGAGTTATCTCCCTTCCAACACCTGTACACTATTATTTTATGTTGATATACATATAGAAGGAAAGTGAATGATAAATTTAGTGTTGTATAGTTTTTGTCAATGTATTTCGTGGTTTCTATTAAAATAAACAACTGTTTTGACTGTGTTTCTTCATTCTCTCTGAAATACTCAACTATTTAACATGTCTTGCATACAATAAAACTTATTTGTCATAATCCTACAGTTACTATAGAGATAAAGATTAGTCTTGGTATTTAGTGTGTTATTTATGCTCTTTTGTGATTATAAAGCAAATTCATATCAAAAGTGGCTGCACATGAGAATATTTTGCTATAAACACGCAGGTGCAAGTTTAATCAGCATATTTTGTTGGCTATTAACTCTCTGATATGTTGACTTATTGAAGTACATGCATATCTATATGGTTGGTTATAATGGGATGGAGTATAGGATATAATATCTTACAATATAATGCAGTATAATGTAATATACTATCCTATAATATAATATGATATAATATAACAAAAAGCATATCTTCAACTTGTTGTAACACCACTCTCACATACTGCACTGCTAATCAAATATTTAGAACTGTTATCTGTTGGAATGTCAGGAAGTTTCCATGATGTCATACTTGCTTCACCATAATTCTATGGAAAACAACATACTTTATTGAATAGTCAATATTGAACTAAAATATAATTAAAATAAGAAAGGCATGTAAAAGTCAATTTAAATCATAGACAATATTCAGCTCTTTTATCGGGATAAATAATATGTTTAGAGTAATTTTTAACAAAACTCCTGTATTTAGCTGGTGGGGTTGAGAACACAGCTTAGATATGTAGCTGCATCAGTTATAGCCTGGGAATCATAATACTGAAGTAGTCTGGCTCTCCACGCCTCCCAACTTTTAGCATCTCTTAGTTTTGGCAGTGGTTTATTTAGTAAAGTGAACAGAGGAGCTTTAAAAATAGAAATTAAAAAGTTGTTGAAGTTTAATTTGTAGTGCATGGTGACAGCAAGCAAGAAAGTAAGTTTATTTTATAAAAGGATTTAAGTGCTGCAAATAGTTATTATCTGCTAAATGATAATTATGATCTTTAGTTCAATTCAAGATATTTTTGGCAGTCAAAATACAAACACTAAAATACTTCTAATAATGTTTAGTTTTGATAGTACAGGTTAGAGAAGAGACTATCTCAGACGACACTTTTTCTAGTCAAGAAGAGAGTCATATCAAGTATTAGATAGTCATTAGGTACTGAAATATTCTTTAAATGATACAATATTGATGATAATGAAGCATATTGTCTTTAAATGCAACTCCTAAATAAAAATTAATACTATGCAATAGGAAATAGACTAAATCACAGTCTTTTCACTGTGCAATACTTACCAGCTCTGTACTGACGAGCCACCCAATCAACAGCCTGGAATATTCCATTCTTCTTCGTGTCTTTCAAACATACACACAGATCTTTAGATGGCTGAAACATGTGTACAGAAAATCTATAGCTTTACTGTATAAAGCTTAGAGATCAAATTTCTATATTAGAGATGTCTCACCTTTTGTGTTTATGAAGCCTATTTTTATATTCCAATTTGTTATTATAGTTTTAAAGTTTTATATACAGTAAAAAAAACAGTGCTACATTATATTATGAAACTATATAGATGATAAATATTGGTAGTTGTTTTCCTTGTTTTGTTACTCTTGCTAATAGCTATTGGAGATTTTCATAAATACTGTTGTGTTTTTTTAGTTAACACAGATTATGCTGCAGAAACTAAGTTCAATATTGTATTAATATAACCACAATTGAATCACCATTCCTTGCTTAGATTACATAATCCACATAATATTATATAACTTTTGTTTTTAATTACTAATAAAGCAGATGTATAATAATTTATAATCTATATTATAATGAACTTGTTCCTAATATATTATAAATAATTATATTTCAGGTTACAGAAACTACCTGCTTCATAAGATCAAACTCCTCTTTGATTTTAGCCCAAGTGTCTTTCATATGAAACTTGTGGACAATTCGGGCTACGAGTGGCCAGTTAGTACCAAACTGATCACTTGACTGTCCCACCTGTGACATCACTGAGTCTATGGTGTTCATTGCCTCACTCACAAAATTCTTATCTGTGGTGAAAAATTAGGAGATTTGTATCTTAGCATGTAAGAATAGCTAGAAGTATGCAAGCAAAGAAGCGCGTGCTATATATAAATTGACTAAAATATTCGGCAATTTAATGAATATATACAATACTATTTATATTGCTATTTAAAGTTGTTATTACTGATTTCTTCTTCGGGAGCATGGGGGACAACTCTTTCAGTTTCTGTCGGGTCATTTAGTCGAGGATTTACTACAGGAACACCATTGAGCTCTTCAGCCAGAGGGTTGAACTTCCTCAGTTCATTTAGTGTGAGGGAGTGGATAGCATGAGCAATGGTCTCATTGAAGTTGGGGGAGAGTCCATTCTCCTCGTACAACTGTGTGATAGAGTGTAATCTAGCTTATAGAACCCTGGTAAAGGCTACTAAATAACACCAGCTTTGGTAGGTACACATGAACTGTAAAGTGTGGAATTTATTTGGTGGTATTCAATCAACTTTTGCTTAAAAAAACCTAAAGACTTTAAAGTTTTTACTAACCTAAAACCCTGCATTGACCTTATTTGCTATTAAATGTCATATTTACAGTAATATACTTGACTTACCTGAGCACATTCTTTAGATACAGCAGGGAGCACAACTCCTAATAGAACAACTCCAATAACTGCCTTCATACTGTCAGTTCTGAAATGTCTCTAGTGAGTTGAGTTAACTTTGACCTAGAGTTGGTGAATGCAAATGTTGTTATGATGACTTATGTGTTCAGACAGCTTATTTATATAGCAATGGATGTTGTGATAGCTTATGTGTTGTGATGGTGCATAAGAACTCTGGCTATGAACTATTTGAAGATCGTTGACAGCAACCCAACCATGCTACAGAAACTGGCAAAACAGAGTTGATAAAGAAGTGGTCAAAGTTTAGAAACTTCAGTATTTATCAGCATTACATCAGGTAGACTGAAATCATACTTTCTTTCTAGACACTGAGAGAGGTTATTACCTTACAACATAATATCCCAGCCTTATTTATACATATAGGAAGCATAAGAACTTTGGCTACATAACTTGCAATTTAACTTTATAGATTACACTGATAAACAACAAGCTAAACATGCTTCTTGTTGCTATTTTTAGACCATCAGGAGAATTATCAACTAACCTTTCATATTGTGGTTTAATGTTTGCACTTTTTATCAGCCAAGTGAATCTGATTGGGTTGTTATAAACTCTGCTTTGCTATTTTGTTTGACCATTTTATTGTTATCAACTCTGTTTTGCTAGTTTCTATAACTTAGCTGGGTTGATGTCAACGACCTTCAAACAATTCCTAGCCAGAGTTATTCTGCACCATCACAACACATAAGCTATCACAACATCTATTGATATATAAATAAGCTATCAGGACACATAAGTCATCATAACAACATCTGCATTCACCAACTCTACTTCAAAGTCAACTCAACTCACTAGAGACATTTCAGAACTGACAGTATGAAGGCAGTTATTGGAGTTGTTCTATTAGGAGTTGTGCTCCCTGCTCTATCTAAAGAATGTGCTCAGGTAAGTTAAGTATGTTACTGTAAGTATGACATTTAATCGTAAATAAGCTGTATGCAGGGTAATAGCTTAAGACAAGCTTTCAAGTTTTTAGATTTCTTTTAAAACAAAAGTTGATTGAATACCACCAAATAAATTTCACACTTTACAGTTCATGTGTACCTACCAAAGCTGGTGATACTTCATAACATTTACCAAAGTTCTATAAGCTAGATTACACTCTATCACACAGTTGTACGAGGAGAATGGACTCTCCCCCAACTTCAATGAGACCATTGCTCATGCTATCCACTCCCTCACACTAAATGAACTGAGGAAGTTCAACCCTCTGGCTGAAGAGCTCAATGGTGTTCCTGTAGTAAATCCTCGACTAAATGACCCGACAGAAACTGAAAGAGTTATCCCCCATGCTCCCGAAGAAGAAATTAGTAATATCTAAATTATCTATTATTTTTCATTTAGAGTTTTGTTCTCCTATCTGTTGCTATTTAAGATTTTAAATGGCCAACAAAAAGAGTTTACATAAACAATTAAGTTACATTAAATATTTATCTCCCATGCTCTTGAAGGACCTATCATTAATAATAACATACTTGGAGTAACAATATTATTACATATATTTAGGAAATAAATGAACATTTATATATCATTCATATAGCACACCTACTTATTTGCATACTTCTAGCTATTCTTACATGTCAGATAAAACTCTCTGAATATTTCACCATAGATAAGAATTTTGTGAGTGAGGCAATGAACACCATAGACTCTGTGATGTCACAGGTGGGACAGTCAAGTGATCAGTTTGGTACTAACTGGCCACTCGTAGCCAGGATTGTCCACAAGTTTCATATGAAAGACACTTGGGCTAAAATCAAAGAGGAGTTTAATCTTATGAAGCAGGTAGTTTCTGTAAACTGAAATATAATTATCATTATGCTATTTTATTTTAACGCTATGTTGTTAAAGTCCATCATAATATATAATTATTATATTTTATAATATAGATTATTATATTAATATATGTTATTAGTAGCTAAAAACAATAGCTATATATAATATGTGAATCATGTAAACTAAAAAAGAAATGTTGCTTAGATTCTGCTGCATAAACTGTGTTAACTAGAAACACTCAACTGAAATCTCCACAACAGCTATTAGCAAGAGTAATAAAAACAGGGGAAATCAACTACCAATATTCACAATCTATAATATACTTTGATAATGAAACAGTTTTTATTTTCACTGTATATAAAACTGTAAAACTATAACAATAAATTAGAATCTAAAAATAGTGTGATAGATTCTCATCCTCTACTGTTTTCAAGTAACTGCGTGTGTCAGTATTATAATTACTGTTGCGTATATTTTGAATGCTGTAATTGTAGCTAAGTTGCACTAGCTTTCTAATGCCTTATTATTGTGATTAAGCTTTCAGTATAATGTAATTTTCATTAAATACGCATTTCCAGAGTTATTTTCCCTTTTTGCTATTTCATCGTTTTGCATTAATACTGATACTGGAAATTTGTGTAGCTTTTATGAATGCCTTCAATAGGTTGTTATTATAGCTAAATTCTTGGCCTATTGAATTATTCATTCTCCTTTGTCTATTTTTCTTTTGTTACTGTCAAGCTTAACTTTCTTTTGTCTGTTGGAACATTCTAGATGTGAATTCTTGTGTATAAAAGCAGGCGAGTTTCCAGTGTAGATTCAGACTACTACAGGACAGGCATCACCTGGTGACAGGTATCGCCTCCAGCCCCCGAATTTCGGAGGAGAAGGAGACGTAGAGCAATTCATCAGGGAGTTCCAGGATGTGGCCACCATCGCTGAATGGCCAGTACGGGTGCGCATCCTCCAACTTCGGGCCTGTCTGACAGGCCGGGCCAAGAGCTTCGCTCTTGGGCCTGATGAAGAGCACATCATGCGGGCTCTCAGGGCCCGGTTCGGTCTGACGACTGAAGAGGCGGCAGACCAACTACAAGTGATGAGGAGAGACCAAAGAACACATCTGGAAGATCACGCTAACGAGGTAGAGCGCCTGGCTCAGGCTGCTTTCGGTCACGCCACTGACGACGACCGGAAGCGCCTCGTTTATAACGCGTTCTTCCGGAGCGTGAACCACCCGGACCTGCAGCGATACTGGCTGGCCGCCAAGGTCAGCAGTATAGAAGAAGCGCTGAAGATGGGGAAGGCTTACTTCCAAGTAGAAGAGCCTCAGAAGGCAAGCTACACAGCTCGACAGGTGGCCAAAGACGAAGAAGAGGCACCCCCATCTCCAACCCCACAGGTGGCGGCAGCAGTAACTCCATCACCCGAGCAGACGCAGCTCACCATGTTGATGAACATGATGAAAGGCCTGCAGGCTACGGTGTCGGAGTTGCAGCGCAACCAGACGGACAGGCGGGCTCCCCGATCGCGGGACGACCCTGTCCGCCCGTCTCTGCCCACCTGTTGGGAGTGCAGGATGCAAGGTCATGTGAGAAGGCACTGCCCTATAGGACAGAGGCCTTTAAACACCCAAGGCCCACGGTAACTTCCGCCACCCGTGGGCCTCACGCTAATCCCGTCCGGGATAGGACTCGGAGGGTAACAGAAGAGACCTCCACAGAGTCTGCCGGTACCGAGTGGCAGGCACCACGGAGATCTCGGAGACCGAAAGGTCTACCCGATCCTCCTGCCATGCCACTCGAAACCCGGATGGAGCTAGAAGAAACCGGATGGCAGGCACCTCGGAGATCTCGGAGACCGCAAGGTCTACCCGATCCTCCAGCCTGGCCACTCCGTAACCGGTTCGCGGGGTTGCCCGAGGAGGTTGTGGGGGAGGATTCAGCTTACTCACAAGAGTACCCCAAGCTACCCTCCCGACCTCAGAAAACCCCCGTTGTCTCTAAGACGAAGAGGAGGCCCGCTGTGCGGACCCAAGTTGTGTCTCCCCCAGAGACTGACCGCTCCAGGAGCACCCAGCCGTACGGAAGCAGCTACTTCCTGCCCGGAAAGATTTCGGGTAAAGCTGCCACATTCCTACTGGATACTGGGTGCACTACCAACCTGCTGAGTAGGCGTCTCTTTGATACTCTTGGTGCTCGAGAGCGGGCGAGCCTCGAGCCGTATGAAGGTGCGCATGGTACGTTGGCGGACGGATCATGCATCCCTTTCTACGGCGTCATCTCACTGCCTGGACGCGTCCGTGATCAAGCAATTCACGAGACGTTCATAGTCAGCCAGCTGAAGGAGGACGCCATCTTGGGAATGCCCTTTCTGGAGAAACACCAGTGTCACATGGATTTCCAGAAGTCAGTGGTGGTGATGGCTGGGAAGGAACTTGTCTGTGTTGACAAGTTTGGCAGGCCCTTGGTGGGCGGAGTCCAGGTAGTGCGGGACTGCACGGTTCCGGGGAGATCCCAGGCGACCCTCCGATGCAGAGTCAACTGCAAAGGGATCGCCGGCCTGGGGATGGTTGAGGGAACGCATGGAGCCATCCGACTAGCAAACAGCCTGAATCGGCTAGATTGTCGGCAAGAGCTCCTCGTGCAGTGCATCAACCCCTTCACGGAACCTGTCCAACTATCGGCTGGAGCGCTGGTGGGGAAGTACCACTCCATCCAGGAAGCGGATGTGGGTCCGGCACTGGAGACAGTGGCCGACAACCAGGGAAACCCCCCTCACACCAGACGAGAAGCAGTCCCGGAGCATCTGGCTGACCTGTATGGCGGAGCATGTGGAAACTGTACGAGTAGTACTGAACGCCAAGTACTGGCTCAACTACTCGCGGAGTACAGTGATGTCTTCAGTCGTGGCGATAGAGACATGGGGCTGACTAAGGTTATCTCTCACGAGATACCCCTGGCAGCCGACACCACTCCCATCAGGCAGCCTACCCGACGTCTGGGCCCGGAGAAGGAGAAGGAGGTGAGCCGACAGGTACAGGATCTTCTGGACCGGGATCTGATTGAGCCTGCCCACGGTGCGTGGAGCTCCCCAGTGGTCCTGGTCAAGAAGAAGGATGGTAGCTGGAGATTCTGCGTAGACTACCGCAGACTCAACAACGCTACCATCCAGGACGCCTACCCTCTCCCACGGATAGATGAGTCTCTAGATGCCCTCGCGGGTAGCAAGTACTTCAGTACTTTGGATCTGCTTAGCGGGTACTGGCAAGTGCCCCTCAGTCCTGATGCCCAGGACAAAGCAGCATTCATTACTCGCGACGGGCTCTGGAAGTGGAAAGTACTGCCATTCGGACTAACGTCCGCTCCGGCAACATTCCAACGGCTCATGGAGCAAGTCCTCAGTGGGTTACACTGGAAGACCCTCCTCATCTATCTGGACGATGTCATTGTCATCTCCCCAGACTTTTCGACTCATGTCAGTCGTCTGCGGGAGGTCTTTGACCGTCTCCGGGCAGCCGGACTGAAGCTGAAGCCCTCCAAGTGCGCACTCCTGCAGCCAGAAGTCACATACCTGGGCCATGTGGTTGGCCGTGATGGGGTCGCTACCGATCCAGAGAAGGTACAAGCTGTGAAGGAGTGGACTGTCCCCCGCGACCTCCCTGAGTTGCGTGCATTCCTGGGCCTAGTAGGGTACTACCGGCAGTACATACCTGGTTTCGCAGGAGTGGCTCAGCCGTTAAATCGGCTGACCGCAAAGGGAGTCCGGTGGCAGTGGACACAGGAGGAGCAGCAGGCATTCGACCACCTCAAGCAACGGCTAATGGAAGCGCCAATCCTGGCGTATCCTGATCCAGCCAAGGAGTACATCCTGGACACCGACGCCAGCGACCACAGCGTGGGAGCCGTCCTGTCTCAAGTCCAGGGTGGAAGTGAGGTGGTCGTGGCTTACTATAGCAAGACTCTCGCGGCCGCCGAGAAGAACTACTGCACCACTAGGAAGGAACTCCTAGCAGTAGTCAAGGCGGTCAAGCACTTTCGGCCATATCTGTATGGGAAATCGTTCCGTTTGCGAACAGACCATGCATCACTGATATGGCTGTGTAAACGTGCAGAGCCCTCGAGCCAGGTGGCTCGTTGGCTAGAGATTCTTGCCGAGTTCTCTTACCGTATAGAGCACCGTGCAGGCCGGAAGCATGGGAACGCCGACGGCATGAGCCGCCGGCCGGTAGAGGACTGTAAGCAATGCCTGCACATTGAACAGCGGGACGGGGGACCCGCTCGCCTTGACGTGGAAACAGAGCTAGTGGAGGGCACCGCCTACCGGTGGGAGCACGGCCATCTTCGGACCGAAACCCACCAGGACGGTGTCCAGGCGCTCCACGCCAACCCTACTCTGCACCAGAACGTCAAGGAGCTGTGCCGACTCCAGGAGACGCTACCCGGCGCGGTAGCGGACATCTTCCGGGCCAAGAAGGAGGGCCGACGACCTAGCGAGGAACAGCAGCGGCAGGGAGACGTTGAGTTCCAACTCCTCTGTCGTCGCTGGGATGCCCTCAAGGTCAGTCCTGATGGCCTCCTGATGATAACGTTAGCAGCAGACAACCGCCAGCAGAAGAGGGACCGCGTCGTCTGTCCACGCGCCCTCCGGCGGGAACTGATCTGGGACACCCATAAGCAGGCTCATGCTGGAGTCAGTCGGGTCATCAGGTGTCTGCGGCTGCGTTGGTATTGGCCCGGAATGACTCGGGACGTACGACTGCGGGTACGGCAATGCGAGGTCTGCCAAGCTAGCAAGCATGGCCGCCCCACGGAAACCACTGGTCGACGCCGGCTGTACGCTGGTCGACCGTGGCAAGTAGTGGCGGTAGACCTCGTCGGG
The DNA here is from genome assembly GCA_964035545.1 of Bugula neritina. Classification (NCBI taxonomy): domain Eukaryota; kingdom Metazoa; phylum Bryozoa; class Gymnolaemata; order Cheilostomatida; family Bugulidae; genus Bugula; species Bugula neritina. The sequence continues at coordinate 2,297,280 of OZ037765.1, read as the reverse complement.
CCTATGCCGTTATCCGCCAGAGGAAACACCTGGATACTGGTGCTCACGGACCACTTTACCCGGTGGGCGGATGCTCTGGCTATTCCAGACGCCACCGCCCCCACGGTGGCCCGGACCCTGGACCAACATGTGTTCTGTTACCTCGGTTTACCCGAGCAGATACATACGGACCAGGGCGCCCAGTTCCAGTCCCAGCTCATGGGAGACCTCTGCCGGATATGGGGGGTGAACCAGAGTCGGACCACCCCATATCACCCGCAAGGGAACGGAGTCGTCGAGCGGAACAACAGGATGTTGGGTGACGCGCTCCGGAGCCTGCTGCTTGGTCGAGGTCAGGAAGAATGGGACGTGGTGCTGCCGCAGATCATGCGGGCTTACCGCAGCACACCACACTCCGCCACGCAGGAGACCCCAAACTTCCTGATGTTAGGCCGAGAGACGCGGGTCCCGGAACACCTGACGTACCATGTTCCTGCCCCCGAGTCACCGGTACACGAATATGTGGAGGGTCTGATGGACATCATGGGCAAAGCTCATGATGCGCTGCGCACCCAGCAGTGGCAGACCCGCACAGAGGACTCGGAGGAGCCCCCGTTGTACCAAGTGGGAGACTGGGTCTGGATGGTGAGTTACCGTAGGCGGCGCGGACAGTCGGCTAAGCTTCAGCCCAAGTTCGTCGGCCCCTACTGCGTAGTAGAGGTGCTGCCCAACCACACATACCGTGTGGAGCGCTCTGGACAGGTCTCTGTCCAGAGCGAGCAGCCCCTCAAACCTTACCATGCCAGCCCAGACGCGGTGGGTCAGGCTCCACCCCTCTTGGAGCCCCACCGTCAGCCCAACCGTCGTGGACGGGCCACCCAGCCCCGTGAGGTGGAGATTATGGTCCCCAGGGAGGCGGACCAGGAGCAGGCCGCCTTGATAGAGCAACTGGAGCGACAGCAGAGAGAAGAGCGGGAACAGGAACAGCGGCAAGCCCTAGGACCACCACCCTCCCTGGGGGAGGACACCCCCACCCCCGTGTTGGGTGAAGGCGGGGACCCCCCTACTAGGGTAGCACAGGAGCCACCAACACCACCGGTGCCTGTTCCAATTGAGAGGAGCCAGCGGTCAAGAAGACCCCCTAGGTATCTGGCAGACTATGCTGTAGGGCACCTGGAGTGGCCCCCTCATGAAGACAACCCACCCAGTACGGACGACCACCCCATCTTGGCTGGAAATTCCCTCCATCACCCCGGAGAATTCCACCAAGAAGAAGATTTCACACAGCTAGCACGTGAGTTACAGCTCACGTTGAATTGTAATCCTGATACCCCTAAGTATAATTTAAACACTGTTATTCAGACACTAGCATCAGCTATGGGAGTTACCTCGCCAGATACCCAAACAGAGGAGCGTAAGGATACCGAGGAGGCCAGTCGATCCGACTCCCCTCCCCCACCAGCTCCTGTTTCGGCTCCCCGCAGCCAGCAGTACGACACCCCCTCTTCCGAGGTGTGTTCCGCCAGCGTTAGTGGCCCTGACCCCGAACCGGTTGAGCTCCAGCTCACAGCTGGGGAGGAGCAGGGCACTCTATACGGCGACCACCTCGCAGGCAGAGACGAAGAGGACCCTCCAATACTGGCAATGCCTCGGGCCCTGGTCGCCCGCCAGTATTGGATATCTGGAGCACCAGGCAACCAGATAGAAGAACAGACTCAGCCAACCCACCCACAATTGCCCCGTCACGGGCAGAGTATGGCACTTCCTTACCGAGAGTGCGTCCTGGATAGCGCAATCGAGGCCTGGTCCCATATCCTCGATCCAAATACAGAAGAGATAGAAAGCCTGGTGCACCACCTCTAATGATAAAACCGGACAACCAGGGGCCGCTGGCAATAGCCAATTGAACTGTAAATGTTCTCGTGTTACGTGTGATTAATCATAATACTTTCCTGTTAACCGCATATTTTTCTACGTTTGTGTTTCATTTTTTTGTGTGGAATCATTGTTTTGTTATCGAAAAGGGGATGCTTTTCGATGGGGGGAGAATGTGATAGATTCTCATCCTCTACTGTTTTCAAGTAACTGCGTGTGTCAGTATTATAATTACTGTTGCGTATATTTTGAATGCTGTAATTGTAGCTAAGTTGCACTAGCTTTCTAATGCCTTATTATTGTGATTAAGCTTTCAGTATAATGTAATTTTCATTAAATACGCATTTCCAGAGTTATTTTCCCTTTTTGCTATTTCATCGTTTTGCATTAATACTGATACTGGAAATTTGTGTAGCTTTTATGAATGCCTTCAATAGGTTGTTATTATAGCTAAATTCTTGGCCTATTGAATTATTCATTCTCCTTTGTCTATTTTTCTTTTGTTACTGTCAAGCTTAACTTTCTTTTGTCTGTTGGAACATTCTAGATGTGAATTCTTGTGTATAAAAGCAGGCGAGTTTCCAGTGTAGATTCAGACTACTACTGGAGCTCGCTGGTAGTAGGACCACATAAGCTGTATCTGATGCAAATAAAGTTTATCTTTCATTCGTATTCAAATACTTGGCTTATTCTCTCTAACGCAAAGAGTATGTTCAAGCACTAGTTGCATTCATAACCCACAGTTTACTACAATAGCATGCATAAACACAAAAGGTGAGACATTCCTAATACAAGTTATATCTCTCAGCTTTATACAGTGAAGCTATATATTTCTTTACACATGTTTCAGCCAGCTAAAGATCTGTGTGTATGTTTGAAAGACACGGAGAAGAATGGAATATTCCAGGCTGTTGATTGGGTGGCTCGTCAGTACAGAACTGGTAAGTATTGCACAGTGAAAAGACTGTGATTTAGTCTATTTCATATTGCATAGTAAAAAGACTGTGTTTTAGTCTATTTCATATTCTACGGATTAATTATTGAATAGTAAAGGTAATGCTCCATTATCATCAATAATGTATTATTTTAAATAATATTGAGATGCTATTCCCCAATCTGTACTATCAAAGCTAAAAATTATTAAAAATATTTTAGTGTTTTTATCCTGACCACCACAAATATCTTAAGAGTACACACCATAATTATCTATCCTTTAACTGAAGTTAGTTATTGGCAGCATTTCAAGAAGTTTTTAAAATTTGAAATGTTTCTTTTGTTTTTTGTCACCATACACTACCAAAATGAACTTAAAAAGCTCCTTGAATTCTACTTTCAGCTCCTACGCTCAGTTTACTCAATAAACCACTGCCAAAGCTAAGAGATGCTAAAAGTTGGGAGGTGTGGAGAGCCAGACTAGTTCAGTATTATGATTCCCAGGCTATAACTGATGCAGCTACATATCTAAGCTGTGTTCTCAACCACACCAGCTAAATACAAGTTGAACTAGCTTTTGTTGAACATTTACACTAATGTATTGTTTATCTTAGCTGATGGAAGGGCACAGTATTGTCAATAACTTATGTTGCTTTTTGCACATTTTTTCTCTTTTCACCTATTTTGTAATTCATGGCCACTTCTTAATAAAAGACTTTTTAGTCATTCAGTGATTGACAAGTGACTGTTTTGATGAAGCGAGTATGACGTCATGGAAACTTCTGAACATTCCAACAGATAACAGTTTCAACTATTTTTGATAGCATAATTTGTGGGCGTAGCATTACAACAAGTTGAAGAAATGCCTTCTGTTATATCATAATATTTTGTACTACATTATGTTATAGCATATTTTGTTATATTATATTATTATAGTCAAACATATAGTAGATATGCATTTCGAGAAATGATTTTATCAGAAAGTTAGCAGCTAACAATTGCTGAATAAACTTGTACCTGTGTGTTTCAAGCATAATATTGTTATATGCAGCCACTTTTGATATATGAATTTGCTTTATAATCACAAAAAATCATAAAGAAATACATGATGATTGTCCATCTCTACAGTAACTGTAGGATTATGATAAATAAGTTTTATTGTGTGCAGGACGAGTTGGATAGTTGAGTATTTCATGCAGAGAAAAAAATGACATTTGAAACATTAAAATGTGCTTTATTCATTGATGTATTGATTTACACATCCGATGTTAGAGCAATTTTCTGCTAATGTGCATTGATTATATCAACATGTGACATGCAAACACTTGTCATGGCACATGCAGACAGCTGTCACATGTCAAATGACAGTTTGGCAGCTAATCAAGGACACATCTCAGGTAGGTGACAGCATCAGAGATAGCTTGAGAGTCGTAGTAGTGTAGGAGTCTGTATTTCCATACGCCCCAGGTTTTAGCATCTGTAAGCTTAGGAATTGGTCTATTGAGGAGTGTAATAGGTGTACCTGTGTTATAAGATATGATATAAAGTGTGAGATATTTTCATATTGATGGAGGAAAGCAGTAGATATAGAGATAAGTGCAGAATTGCAATGTTCTTTATAGCACAAGTTTTGTTGAAACTTTCAGCTTGAGAAGTTGTCTGACCATGGAATAAAACAATCTCATTTCACACTCAAACCTCAAACCAAAATTTATAAATCTCCGCAAAGAAATTACATCTCCGTAAACATCAGTAAAATAAAGGATCTTTAGACTACTTGAATAATTGTAATTGGTCTTATAAAAATTACATTGTTTTATGGAGTAGTCTCCCCTGACAAAATATTCCATACCCAAAGCTATGTAAAACAATGGCTTTGATTTTTTGTATATACAATTTGTGTCCCCCTGCTTCGTTATGGGCTGATTATGCCAGTTTTTAAATACCACAATTAAATATTTGGTGCCTTTTAAACCCCTTAAAACAAAAGGTTAAAGGTGAATATATCACTCTGCCTACGACAAGTTAATGTTAGTGTTATACTGAAGCTATACTTAACCATGTTTATAGTGACGGGCCACCCAATCCACAGCCTCGTAAATACCGTTAGACTTAGTATCCTTGAGACATTCACAGATATCATCCTCAGGCTAAAGTAGAATAGTCTAAATGATTTATATATGCTATTATAGACTAGCTCTTGTATACTATTTATGGTTTGGTACAGTTAGTCAGCTGGTAGACAAGGTGTATAGCTTGTAGAGAATGCTTACTTCAATGCATGAGTTTATGAATATATGCTAAGATAACGTATGCAAAATTTAATATAACTTTTAACTTAGTAAAATATATATTGTGTTAATTTATAAGCAAATTATAATTTATAAAACAATGAATATAATATCCATTAAAATCCATTTAATAATCCTTAATCCATAAAAAGATTAGTACATTAACTAGCAGCAAAGATTTTAGTTTTGGTGTGATTTCAATTCAGTATCGCAAAAAAACTATAAAATAACTTCTTAAAAATATTTTTCTACTATATTGGTAATATATTAATTATGTATAATAGGTAGCCTACAAAATGAAGCACTAAATTATTTATTAAAAGAATTTGAAATAAATTTATTGCACCCTGGGAATTAACAGAACTGGTTGTGTAGAATCTACCCTGCAGTGTTGTCTTACCTGGTCAACCAAGTCGTAGTTTTCTCTCAACATAGCCCACAGGTCCTTCATGTGAAACTTATGCACAACTCTCTCAAGTGGGGACCAGTTGGGTCCCAGCCCATCAGTTGGCTGCCCAATTGTTGAGAGAATTGTGTCTATGGTGTTCATTGCTTCACCATCAAATTCATCACCTTTTAAATAAGCCACATATATTTTATAAAAGAAATGCAATATTTACGTAGAAGGAACATTTTTGCAATTGTAAGTTTTCTACACATCTTAGAAAAATTGAAAAAAAGTTAAGCAAAATTTTTGCATTTTGTTTACGTCTGCTACAAAACAGATCACTTGAGAGGCTGTATTTCTATTAGACAAAACAGTGCTTGGCCATGCTTGATGTGTTGTGTTGAAACTCAATTTTTAACAAACTATCGCTACGTATCACTCAATGTCGAGCGACAAAAGAAAACCTTGAACATAGTTGAGCACTGCGATACAATTAAAAAAAGAATCTGTTTGTCACACAGAAGAGTTGTCTTCTCATGTGTTTCTTGTATTTATTACAAGTGCTGTAACTGTTGTTAATTTAAACTTTTCCATGATCACTTGAAGCTTTGAAAAAATTAAATAGCAACAGATAGGAGAAAAAAACTCCAAATGAAGAATAATAAATAATGTAATTACTGATTTCTTCTTCGGGAGCATGGGGGATAACTCTTTCAGTTTCTGCCGGGTCATTTAGTCGAGGATTTACTACAGGAACACCATTGAGCTCTTCAGCCAGAGGATTGAACTTCCTCAGTTCATTTAGTGTGAGGGAGTGGATAGCATGAGCAATGGTCTCATTGAAGTTGGGGGAGAGTCCATTCTCCTCGTACAACTAAAAGTTGGATTAAAAACAATTAAAGCTTAAGAAACAATCATCAGTGCATATTGCGATATTTTGATTGGCAACCATTTTGGATGCTAGACGAGGTAAAACTGATGCAATTTTCATTATCAGCAGTAACTGTCAACGGAAGGTTTAAAAAAACCTTTCACACATAAATAGAAAGTACATATAATAGAGCAATACAAAGGTGTTGCTAACTTACTTGAGCACATTCTTTAGATAGAGCAGGGAGCACAACTCCTAATAGAACAACTCCAATAACTGCCTTCATACTGTCAGTTCTGAAATGCCTCTAGTGAGTTGAGTTGACTTTGAAGTAGAGTTGATGGACACAGATGTTGTTATGATGACTTATGTGTCCAGATAGCTTATTTATATAGCAATAGAACTTGGGCTATGTAATTTTACGGGTGGGGTTATCATCACCTCTCATTACAAGAAAGCAGAGCCGTGTGTGAATTGAACAGATGGTCAAATGATAATTTATAAATAGCTGACCGTGCGATTAGAAAATGTGTCCAAGTGGGACTCACTAAGAAAACAATGATTCAGCATGTTCATAATATTTTATTATCTCTCCACCATTATCAAAAAATAGTAAAAACAGAGTAGGTGCAAAGGAACCAAAAACCTAAGAACTATATACTATACTATTTCTACAACTATGAGTATAAAAGTGTTAGAGGTGAGCAGATCAGCATACAAACAACAATATTTCCCTAGCGCGTGTCATCAGTCCAGGGGTCAAGGAGGTTTTGTGGCGTAATTTCTCGCGCCAAATATCGTACTTCCTACTCTTACGTTGGTGCTGCCAAGTTCAATCTGCAACAGCGGCAGCATCAGTTGATACAACAACAGCAGTAATATTTTCCTGAGTATCACTAGTGTATTATACCTAAGTGTGTATCACAGAATTGCATGATGCAAACACAAAGCTAGTATCAATTGGTACAATACTAAAATAAACATGAAAGCAATAAGAAGTATTAGTGACTCTATACTCATAGTGCTAGTGACTGTAAACTCATAGTGTTAGTGACTGTGAACTCATAGTATTAGTGACTGTATACTCATAGTATTAGTGACTGTGAACTCATAGTTTTAGTGACTCACTGCATGCTCGAAATCATTTGACATCCCCATGGACACTTCGACATCGTCAGAACTGAGAGAGAACTTCTCCATTATCTTCTTCTTACATTGAAGTAACGTCTGCAGAGGATAGTCCAATGCGTGACAAATTGCTGACCCAGAAATGAATGAAATTCCCACAACTGGTAATACTGCCTACTTTTCAAGGTCATTCTATGACATTATACAGTATTTCTCAAATAAACTGAATGACCTTGAGATATTTACTGAGGTCAAAGTCTCTATTATAACACGAGGCTCAAATACTGACCAGGAAGTCCGGGTTGGGTCCGGTGCTGTAGTCGTGAGAGAAGCTACCAATTGTCATCACTCCAGTGAAATGCAGGTTCTCACATCTCACCATCACGTGCTCAACGAGATCTAAGGCTTTCTCAGTTGATACTCCCGACTTTTCTATATGTGAACATGAGATATGTCAGCATGTAATCTGATTGCAAAGGTGCTTTTTATCCTGCTGGTAACATAACCTGAAGACTTTCAAAGTAGCGCAGGAGTAATTATGATCAAATGTTATTCCTGAGTCCTGACATTAGCGGAGGCCCTACTAGGATTCGACCCAATGACTAAGTGCCCACCAGGCCAGCGCTCTAACCACTAAACTATGGCTGCTGCACAAGTAAAATACTCACATGAGTTTATAGTCACAATCCTTGTGAAAACACTTAATGGAAACGGGTTTTTAAGTGAACTTGTTTTCTATTGTGTTAAAGAAACAATTATGACTGAGTGCCTTTTCTAACATCACCAATGGCCGTTACTAGACTTACTAAGCCAGCGCTCCGGCCTCTAGACCACGGCTGATGCACAAGTAAAGACTCACTAAAACTTAGGCTTAGAGGTCAGTCCCGTGTGACAATACCCTAGCAAGTTACACAACTCCCAGTCTAACAGACTTCATAGCCTCAGTTTTCAAACAACTATCTTGAAGACGGAAGGACAACTCACGTTCCTCGTTACTCGTATTGATCTGAACCATGACATCCAGCGGCGTCCCAGAATACCTTTCACTAGAGACCCACAGCTTATCTACTCTGTCGGCCAGCTTCTCGGAGTCAATGGTTTCTATCAGTGACAGATTTGGACATCCTGCACAGTGCATAACACAGCTTGTATAGCAGAATGTGTAACAAACATTAGTATGTATAATGGAAACTACAGAGGAAAGAGCATCTACCCAACGCTACAAAATCAAAGACTATATAATCAGCAACTAAAAAGCAAGAACTATTAAACTAGAAACTACAAAGAACAAAGATTATTCCACTTATAACTACATAAGGAAGGGCCACCCTCTTATAACTAGAGTAAAGAAGGACTACCCACCTATAACAATAGTAAAGAAGGACTTACCTAGTAACTTTCCTACTTTATTTGATTGCAGACGTCCAATAAAATGCCATTTTATGTCAGGACAAGTTTCTTGTAGGTCATGTGACTTTTCTACAATTTCATTAACCTATAAAATTCGCGACATCAGATTTACTTGGTGAAAACTAACTTATGAATGAAAAACCCCGTATCATAGCATAAAATCATACTTAATTCACTTGTATACTTATTTCATACTTCTGCAACATTCTACTAGATTCCTTATAGTTCAACTTGGAACAGAAAGTGTCAAAAAATATAAACAGTAAATAAAAAAAGAAACACTTACATAGTTTTCACCAAAGTACCTTTGTCCAGCATCGTAGACCAGTTGAATATCTGAGGCTGGTTTGGTCTTTCCAACACATACTAGTCGGGGAAGCAGCGTTAAATTCTTCAAAAAAAATTAGTTATTAATTTCATATTTGCCTGAAAACAGATGCCAATTCACTATAGTATTATTACCGTTACATAATCTATGCCTATGTTAAACATAGCAATTAGGTTTAGTGAAATCAATGTGATTATTTTTATTATATGGCTATAATTAGTGGTACTTACTGACTACTCACCTGTATAACTCAATATTAGGCTTATTATCATCACCATTTAGCCATTATTACTATCATCATGATTTTATTAAAGCTATTACTTGTAAGCTACATTCAATGTATAATTTTACAAATTGTTATACACTTATTTGTATTCAAATTTAAAAAAAAAACATAATTTAAAGTTAAACCTAAAATTCTTCAATTGTGTAATTAATTTGCTTTTTTCTTGCTTGAAATTATAATGATAATAGATACCACGGAGTGGAATTTGATAATTATAAATCATACTGAATAACAGCTATAATCTTCAGTCACTGTGATTACACTTTGAATTTGTAGCTTTCGATCTATTGCTTAGTACTTATCTAATTACTAGTAGTGTTGCTACTAAATAGCTATTAAATATTAATACTTCAAAATTAACCTATATTTATATTGATGAGTGATGTCTAATACTTATCGTATAATCATCATTAGTAACAATACTAATACTTAACTAATAGTAATAATAATACACTAATAGTTAAACTAATAGTAATACTATAGTTATAGTAATACTAATATTCAACTAACCAGCTCTAGAATCCAAACTCACACTGATACTATGAATATCACTATGACCAGGAGTATGACATTCACATTTAGTTTGACTAACAGCTAACTAACAGTCACAGTGACTCTAAGTTCTCAAACTGAAACTCTCACATTGACATCTGCATTGCAACAGGTGAACAGCATCAATAGATTTTTATTTAGCCATGTTCATTTTATTATAGCATGCGACATGGTGATAGTTGATAATCTAAATTATAATGATGATGATTTTCAGTTTACTAGTTTCACTATTTAGATAATGACTTAGATATATCAATTTCAATTTGAACATCCTCATCAACATACATCTTTGGCAGTCCTCTTGGCTGCAGATGAAGCTACTCTATCCTTAACTGAAGAAAGGTTTTCCACCAAATTGTTATTGGAACTAGCTGTAGACATAACCCTTTTTAAAAACTTGCAAATACCACCAGACATTACAGAGTGCTGAAGTGAAAGTGCTACACCATCTTATGGGTGAAGCATTGCATAATCATAATGAAAATTGCTTATACCCCGAAGATATTATTATTATAATTGTGCACTTCATAGCCATTGATTACAGATATTTCAAATGGGTGGATAAAGTACCCCAACTGCTCACGCTTCTGAATGTGATAAAATCTCAGGTTAATTTTTTAATGGAAACTTCGCGCGTTCTATGGTGAGAGAGCAACTCCGTAAAACACAATGCGTGCTGATCTGTAACAATTTTAAAAGATAATAAAATATTATAAAGCAATAAACAAATTTTAATGATCCCATAATTATAACAAATAGAATAAAATAAAAAACATATAAATCCTAAATAATATGATAGTAAAACTGGCACTTCATTAAAAACCTTTCAAGTTTCAAACCCTTTTACTAACGAGTAACGTGCAACATATTAAATTGTTATAATTTATGTAAATCATATTACAGAAATTATTGAAAATAAGATCTGTCAAACTTGTTACAACTTGTATTTGTATTATAATCTTGATGGAATCTTAAAGTTGTATAAAAATGTGTGTGTGCTGAAAGCTGTATTTTGGTCCCTTAAGGCAGTTTTAAGTTATTATTTAAATCATGTTTTTACTGAGTATATAATAAAATGGAATATACATGCTGTGACAGTTGAGATGAGGCTGAACTAGCTGTGTGTTAAAGTATAGAAACACAAGATGGTTACATCGCATCAAAACATCTAAGTTTAGGTAGTACAGAACAAGTATAATATATATGTACAGCGATTATACGCACACTAAAAGGGTACATAGCTATATTTTCTAGCATAAACTAAAAAGCATTAAAAGTTAATGTAATAATATTTAGATTGTTTGCAATATTTAGCATAAAAAAGCAACATAAGCAATTTAGTAAAAAAAAAAGTAATTACAAAAGAACATGAAGAAACATTATTATTATATTATAATACATTAATATAACATATAACAGAATGCCAAAATACATTTAATAAAATGGTTACTTACACTCTGAAAATTTTTGATATAAGGTGTAGCATTTAAAACAGCCATAAAGTGTATATACATATTGCAAATACTATAAATATGATTATATTATAATATGCCTATATAAGTATGTTTCCTTTGTATAGCCTGGTTGTAAATATGCAGGTAAATAATCTATTACATGCCAGTTACATATTTGGAATTTAGCAGACTAGGCTGCATATTATCATTAAAACAAAAAAACTAAATTTAACTTTCGCTGAATTGTTCTTTACATCGGGAGATCTGATTTGCAGCCTATTTTCTCCTGTCATATTATCTGCATTCCGTGTGGTCTGAAACGAAGTTGTCTGCCCAGATCCAGTAGTTGTAGATATTCCAGAGTTATCAGCTCCTGTACTTGTCATGTGACCTGTGTCAGTGTGTGGTGGTGCTTGTTCTAGCAGACTATCAGCAGCCAATGCAGTGTCAATCATCTTTTGTAGGTCACCGTATATGGCTGGCAGCTGCATGCGAAGTAGTTATACAGCAGATATTATTGGAACTACTGATTCTAACCTTTGCAATATATATGTTACAGAGATTACAATATAAGACATTAAAATGGACTGAGTAATGTCTCTTCTATATTGAATTTCTTTCTGTGTTCATACATTTTTTATACGTAAAAGGCAGCAAATTATTCTGAAATCCTCTATCAATGGTATAAAGAGAAAACCTCTAAAATGTAATCATAGTTTTCACTGCTTGATTTATGCATACTTCATATACTATGAGTAATTAGTGTAGCATATTTACCCTGGCAGTGTCATTTGATATTAAACAATCTCTCTGACAAAACTGCCCCATAGTTTCAGACTGAGATGAACATATGGCATTGCATGTTGAACTCTTCTGATGAGTTTGAGCTGAAACATTAGTACAAGAATATTATAGAGATACACTATAGATAAAGTTAATCTAGATTTCTATCAGTTGAAATGACTGCTGATATCTATTTTTATGAAATGTATTCTCACTTGGGAGTTTTAGTTTGATCCTCTTAAGTTCACAAAATCTCAGCACAATAGCAGTTAGTTGAAAAATAAACATAGTCCTAATATTAAGTTTATTAGTTTAAAAACAAAAATTTTACCCGCAAAAAGATTTTAAAAGTCTAGAATGTTCTATAAAGACTAAGGACTTACTGTAGGTTGAAACTTGACCAGAGTTCTCACATGGCTCCACCAACAACCCAACTGATTGGAAAAGGTACTGACTGTTTATTCTGACTAATAATGTCAGCATCTTTCTGCAGAAAATTCATAAAATAAGTTCCTGTGGAAAGCTATTAGATGTTGTATTCATAGTTTTTAGAATGAAGTTGAAATATTGTAATGTAATTTTTGTATATTTTATATAACAAAATTTATGCAAAGCCCAAATGATTATATTTGCATAAAACATATAGAAGATTTTACAATATTACTATTGTTATAAAAGCAAAAAAGGAAATTGTTTGTTCAAGCGTACACTCTATACCAGTGAAATGTAACAAGAATTAGCTGAGTCCAAAAACTTACCTTGTTTTGCTGATAGAAATGTATAACTCTAAATCAGTGTTGGTGAGTTCAATGAGGTTTTGTGAGAGCTGCTTGACTGTTACCCCTGAAATTATTAGAGTCTTAGTTCATTCTATGAAAACATGTTTAATATGGACTGATGAAAGAGATTTGTATTTTAGTTGTTATATTTTTTCAAGTGAACAAAAACAAATTTTTATTTGGTTTTGCCAACTTGAATCTAAATAAATTAAATTAATTATTGAAACGTTTAAATATTACAGTTAGACCAATACTAGATTTAAATAACATACATAGAATATTGTACAGATTATTATTATATTAACAACACAAGAGGAGACACCTTTACTGATTCCATGCATTAGATATAACTATATTAAGATATCACTTGCAGATTTGACATGTAGTGTACACAAGGTGTTGATTACCATGAGATCTAGGTTGCACTGACCCAAATGTCAGCGAGTCATTTACCCAGACAGAACTTAAGTCAGCGTACAGTACATCCTCTTCCATTGTAGTGCCATACGACACTAAACCTACTCGTCTCCCTTGCTTGCTGTAGATTGGAAACCGAACTTCTATCTGTAATTATATATTATGAAAGTAGCAATATATACACTTTTAGGAACAACTCATTCAGTTCAAAGTCTCCACTGTGTGATGGCAAAGATTACTAAAGACTGTTTTTCTGACTGGCAGCATAATTTTAGAGCTTTTTGCTGTGGCTTAGGAGCAATGTGATTGGATGCTCTTTCTGACATCATCAGTGAATAGGTCTGGAGCCAATGACACACCCCCCCCACACACGCACGCACACACACACGCACACACATGCACGCACACTCCACACACACTCCACACACACTCCACCCCCCACGCACACTCCACCCCCCCACTTAACATCACACATACAACACACGCACACGCACACGCACACACCTAACATCACACATACACCTAACATCACACACACACACCTAACATCACACATACAACATACACATGCATCACAAATGCTTTCTTTAAATGACTCCATAAAACTTTCTGTATTTTGAGCTAAGGAATGGAATTTAGTCAAAACCTTCTTCAAAGGACAGTAAGAGTCCCAATTGCTGTACAGTTTAATGAACTCACTGCTGCTAGATAAGGGAGGGAGGCATCTCCTATCTTCTCATATAGAATTGTGCCAGATATCTCATAACTTCTTCTACGTGACAAGAGGAGATGAGTCCCAGTTTCAGAGCAGTATGTGGGATTCCCATTGCTTATCATAATATTCATGTAACCAGCAACGTATAGAGTGTGCCTTGACTCACTCATCTGTTCAGTTATATAATATAGTGCATAGTATATATAATATATTATAGTGCTTATTATATAATATAGCGTATAGTGTATAATATAGTGCATAGTATATATAATATATTATAGTGCTTATTATATAATATAGCGTATAGTGTATAACAGTAGAGAGTACAGTATATAAAATAGTGGATAGTATATAATGCAGCTCAGTAGTAGGGTATATAATATTATAGTGCATTATTATATAATATAAATCAATAATATATACTATAATATAATACAATAAGATGTCCCATGAACGAGTGCAAAGCAAATTGGTTTAACTAGATTTTGAGTTTCAACATATATCATCCAACATTTTACCAGACTACTTTAAGCATATTAAAACATATCTACCATTTACCTGCAGTTTAGTGATGTCAGCTATGTTTGTGTCTATGAGCTTCAACAACACCATATCTACGTGCTCCTTCAAAACTGACGAACTCTCATCTGAGTTTACTGTTACAATAAGACACCGGCTAAACGCTTCTATTGACCTGAAATTCACAAACACTTATTTTTGTAGATATAAGGTTGAAGGACGTAGAAAATATATGTATACTCCATCCTTATTTAGGAATTTTTGATGAAAACTTATATATAGTATATAACAAAAAAAAGGATAATTATATTCATTGCTCCAATACAACTATTAAATATATTGATACAGCCACTTGTCTCCTGTTCATATTATACATACCGTTTAACTTGTTGAATAAACTCCTGCATGTCAACAGATTCAAAGCCAAGAAGACTACCTATGACCTTGAATGACCTCTCCACCATGTCACTGCAGATGAAGGTCTCGTTGCTACGACTCGTGTCAACCACATTTATAACATTTACTATGTCTGTCGATTCAACGCCTTTTGCCAATGCTAAAAACATATTTATTTACTATTTCATTTTATTTATTTATTTCCTTATTGTTGTCATGAGAATTAATGCGATTGTGGAAAATTCAACACAGCTTTCAGATTTCAATGAATTGAAATCAAATAACATCATAATATTTCAATTTAAGCTACAAATGAAATGCTTAGGTACTAATTAATTAAGCAATACTCTAATGGAGTTGAACAGAGAATTTTATACAGTATATAATGTACCGTATTTCCATCTTTTAAAGGGCATGGTAAGACAACTGCCATACCTGCGAGAACTTCCTCTTTCACTCCTCCAGACTCTTTGCAATACCTGCGGCGTATGTTACTCAGCAATTTCTCTGGACTGAGAGGTAGGGTTTTTAGGGGCTCTGCTGAAAAACTGCTCGATGTCTTCATACAAGAGATAAAAACTTGAATTCCAGTGCTAGAACAGAAGTAGAGATCATTGTCGATAAGTTACTTTATTAAAGCAACTAGAAAGTTCTAAGCTTTTAAGAGAGCCTGTTATAATATAATATGTCAAAATATATTATATAGGCAGTATGAAATGAAGCATAAAACTATATTGGCTTCTAATAACCAAGCATATATTATATGCAATTTTTGCAGCTTTAATATAGGTTTACATATTTTCCTTTAATTCCTTTAATTGAGTATGATTGACTGTTTGCGTGTGGTGTGGTGTGTGTGTGTGTGTGTGTGTGTGTGTGTGTGTGTGTGTGTGTGTGTGTGTGTGTGTGTGTGTGTGTGTGTGTGTGTGTGTGTGTGTGAGTGTGTGAGTGTGTGTGTGAGTGTGTGTGTAAGTGCGTGTGTGCTTGTGCGTGTGTTAGAAGCATTTTCTAATCTGTCAAGATTACATATTGCTCATAGCTAATAAGACTGAATCACTAATCTGTGGAGTCATTGTTAGTAGTAAAACACTTTAAAACCCTTCACATTCTCACCTTTGATGACAATAGTTGTTGAAAACTTTGAGATATGTTTGTGTAGTATTTTGCTGTGAGTAGTGGAGTATCATGAGGTAGGCTGTATATGGCTCCAACAGCAACAGATACTAAAAATAGAATTTAATAATAAAATATATTTCCATCGTAATACAAAGCTTATGTATATGATAGTGGCAATAGACAGTTGCATTGTAGTCTCAGTAGTCACAGGAAGTAGGGCTAATTAAAGCACAATGTCATGTTTACCTGCAACATAAACTGAGATTCTACAGACGTTCCGTTCGCAAGTTGGGCTGTCACCTGAAGCACCTCTAAAGGAGTTTGCTTTTGTAGATTGTGGGCACAGACTAGAGTATCAGTGGGTAGTGTAGATGGTGCTGAGGCTGGGATTTGGAGAAGTATCACAGCTACACAAACAAATGTAGTAGGTGTGGAAGTCACAAAGCAAGTGGAAATGAAAGATTTTTCGCTCGTCTAATTTTTTTGTAACTAAGCTTTGGAGTAGAATGTTCATTTTCAAAACTTGGATAGTTTTATTAAACTTTTACATTATGTTGGGTAATTATAGTGTTATGCTAATGTACACCCCCTTGAATACAATATCTAAATGATTTACTTTTAATGCATAATTATTATGTAAGTGCAAAATTAGATATGCAAAAAAAAAGTTTATGAAGTATCAGTTATAAAAGTCTGTCTACAATACTTTGAGCAATTTAAAACATGTCAATATGCAGTTTTATTCAGACATATAATAATATGCAACTTGACACTATACATGTAATTAAAGTATCCAATAATATATATATAACATCATTATCCAATAATTATATGTATTGCTGAATAATTTATGAAAAAGTAGTAACCTACAAGTATATATATAATAATTGTTATATACAACTCATATATACCTGACAATATTACTAGTGAGCTATCCATAGCTAAGGAAATTACTAGAGTTGGTAATATTACACTCAGTTACAATGGAGCACATGCACCCTGTATGTCTCAAATCTGTGTTATTATAGATACATGTGATATATTTATCACAAGTGGGATTGTACATTATTTTATTACATTAGGCATGCTAAAATCCCTCATGCATAGACTGAAGAGTAAACATTGTTTACATATAATATAATACACACTATAGGTAACTTAATTTGTATAGATTATTTATTAGTGGTATAATTCGAAATGCTTGAGCCAAAATACACGAATGTGCAGTTATTCCTTTCAGCTTTAGTTCTTATTTTTATGATCATAATATCCTATTATAAAATAATATCATAATATATCACAATATCTGTATTATAATATGCATTGTTAGTAGTGTAAAGAGCAGCAGTGCATGGTCTAGCTAGGGGTTAGAGCACTGGCTTAGTAAGCACAAGGTCATGAGTTCAAAACCAAGCAAAGGTCATTGGTGATGTTAGGAAGGGCATTCAGTCATAATTGCTCCTGTGCCACAATAGCAAGCAAAGTTTAGCTCAATTTAAAAAACACCTTTTCCTTTTAGGGGTTTTCACAGGTATTGTGACTTAAGCAAATGTGAATTGTGTACGATGTTATTATTTTATTCTCAAATTGTAGCAACTTTATGTAATTTATACAGCAGAATATTCAGAAATATATAATTTTATCATAATACAGCCAGCCGATCAGGATATAGCGGAAAAAGGTAAAAGTTGACAAACAGCTTTATGTATACATTTCTATTAAATTTAAAATAAGCCTCATGTAACAATTCTAATGAAAATCTAATACAATTTAATAGCCAACTACTATTTTACAACATAATAACATTATAAGTTCTTCAGCAATGATATGTATTTGAATTATTAATTCTTAGCATATTTCTATGCAAGAGCTAAGCTAGCTGTATAAAGTTGGGCTGGCCCAAGACTCGGTAAGTAAAAATTGGTTTCAAAACTTTTAAAAACATTTCATCTCATAAATTTACTATATATATGTTTAAAATGTTTTGTGTTTGTTTATATCAGCTATGGCTGGGCCAATAAAATTACTAAGTTGTTATAATTAATAAATATTATGCATTGTGGTAATGTGATTATAATATTTCCATTATATTATATTATAAACTGCATACATGTGAAAATAAATGTATTATAATCAATATTTATGATCATAATTTCTATTATCGAGCTAAATAAATTTTAAATTATTTTAGCATGTATAATGATGCTCTTATTCATACAAAATGATTTTTTTATTTTTGTTAAAACAACTATTGATTCTAACAAATAATTGCTAAAATGTTTTGCTTTATTGTCACTTTTTAAATAATAAATAAAACAATACAAGTACGTCATTATATGCATGCAAATTTTCTTCTAGCATACATAATACAAGCCAAGTTCTGTTCACCATGGCTATATTTCAAAACAAGAAAGACGACAAGGAGTACCGTAGAACCTACTGGAACATTGTCCACAAGAAGGTACCCAGCAATGTCAAGGCACTTCTCTGGATTTTATTCATCTGGTCTGTTCTGGTCCACGGAGATCTTCTGCGGCGGCTCTGGGGCATCCTGGCTCCCATCGTGTCCTGGTCCGGTCTCATGGAGGGTCCCTTCAAACCTGAACACTCTTTTGACAGAATGCACGGGATGGCTGACTTGTAGCAAATAGCACAGCTTAGCTTTTAATATCTGCTTGTAAGCTAGTTGGAGGGTAGAAACAGGTTTTAGTAGAAATGGTGGTTACAAACTGTCTAGTGCTGCATTGCTTTTTTGTTTGGTCTATTTAGCTGTGCCAATTTATTTGAATAATTATAATATATGTATCATATATATGGCACTATATATGTGAGATTTGTACTATATCTAGTGAAATACAACAAAACATGTACACTGTATTTGGTTCTGGTCATTGCAATTGGTCAAAGTCAATAAAAGCGAAAATAAAATTTGTTGAAAAAAACAAGCTTTATATACTCATTTCAACCTATTGTCCTAAAGAACTGCTTGGTTGTGATACATGTAATGAACAACTTGCTAAAAAATTCCTAATAATATTTTATTGACGTTATTTTCACTGAAAAACCATTACAAGCAATTTTAGAGAAAATATTATTTTAGCTAAATTGCAAAGTGAAATTTATGAATGCATATATTATAAACAAATCACAACCGCTGCTAAATGAAATTGTATAAAATGAAATAATGATACTTTAGCTGTTGAAGTTCAATATTTATAAAAGTAGTAATGAAGAAACTGAAAACTTGTATTTAGAGTTGTCTTCTCTTTTTATCTTTTATTGCATTGGCTGATTATGAGTTCAAGCAGAAATCGTGTAGCCAGAAAAGTTGATCATATTGAAATATTATATTGGTTGAGGGAGTAACGTTAGTCTAATCACATGCCTTAGCACGTGATTACCAAAATGTAAACAATCAAAACGCTCATTTCGTGTTGTAATTTTGTGAGCGTGGCGTTTCGAATCAACAGCTTTTAGTTTTGAATCTCAGAAGCTGAATATAGCTTTATAATTAAGGTAAGTAAACATTTCAATATGATGATGGAAATTGTAGCTTTACTCAATCACAAGATAAATTAAACCTTGACTATTTTTTAACTCCTTTTGACTTTTATTTAATTTGGTGTTATACAATTACTAAATTACTTTCACTTTGACTTTGAATCTCAGTCATGGGCCAAATTGAAACTCAATCTAGATCTGTCGATTTTAATTTTTTTTATTTTTTCAATAAAATTGTTGGTTTTTGAATTTTAATTTTAAATTTGATATGAAAAAGATTAAGAATAAACACTAAGTTCAGGCAAAGTCAAAGTGAAAGTAACAAGAAATTCATGGTCATGGTGCCTCGTGGCTTATCAAATTCCATCAATATCATCATGATCATGATGGTCATGATCATCACATTCACTTTCAATTTTGACTTTGTTTGTTTAAAGTTCTCATACTTTCAGTTTGATTATTTTCAGTTGATCAACCATTTGCGTTGATCTTTAAATTTTATCTTTTTGACCTTTTTTTCTTTTGTTAGGCTTCTACTTAGACTTAAAGTTAAAGGCTAAAGCCAATAACATAAATACTTTCTATAGATAAGATACTGATGGATCATAGATGATATAGTTTCCTTTTTTAATTAAATGGGTTGATATAAATATTTGCTTTGATTCAACTAATATTAGCAACAGGGTTGGGGTAATTGTAATTTGTAATTGTAATTGGTTGTAATTAATTACATTTTTTCAAGTAATTGAATGTAATTTGTAATTGATGTATAAAAATGTAATTGTAATTGTAATTGTAATTAATTACATTGCTAATGTAATTGAATTTTACAATTACTTTATAATTACATGTCAATTACTTCAAACTTTTAAATCTTGAAAAATCATTCTTTTCCTACCATATCTACTGTTAAATAACAAGTTCAGATTAAGTCAATATAGTATAAGGTCATTCCATGCTAACTCACCACATGGCCGGTGCTTTTGTGTCTCAGAGTTTGTTCATATTTACACCAAATAGACCTACATATGTCCTGAGTACTCTTCTTAAATATTTTTGGCCTGACAGAAAACTTTTTGAGAAATGACTACGTTTGTGAACAAAGGTTGGGAAAAGCTTTAAGGAAAATTGGTGATTTCTACTTTTAGAGCAATTTATAAATGTCTATATCTCAACCATTTTTCTAGACTAAGTCTTAGAATTTGTTGTGCAATTTGATAATACCTATCAACTTGCACTAGTAGCAACACATAC
The DNA here is from genome assembly GCA_964035545.1 of Bugula neritina. Taxonomy (NCBI): domain Eukaryota; kingdom Metazoa; phylum Bryozoa; class Gymnolaemata; order Cheilostomatida; family Bugulidae; genus Bugula; species Bugula neritina. The sequence continues at coordinate 2,276,305 of OZ037765.1, read as the reverse complement.
TACAGAACAATTTGTGTGCATATATGCTAAACCATCGAATATGGGCAGATTTTTGTGAATTTTGAAAATTTTTTAAATATCCCCCACATCAATTTTTAAGAGTAGAAATCACAAATTTTCCTCAAAAGTTTTCCCAACCTTTGTTCACAAATGTAGTCATTTCTCAAAAAGTTTTTGTGTCATGTCAGAAATATTCACGAATAGTACACCGGACAAGTTTAAATATAAGCAAAATCTGAGAAGCAAAGGCGTGGGACCCCTTAAAATTTGGTTGATTTGGCATGGATTGACCCTATAGTGTCACTATTGGGAGCAAAGGAGGTTCACCACTGTCAACATTGCCCCTGGTAGTTGGACCCTAGAAATGACATTGTATAACTTCTAGTTATCCCTTGTGAAAACAAAAGTAATTGTAATTGTAATTAATTACATTACCATGTAATTGTAATTGTAATTAATTACATTACCTTTTAACTGTAATTATAATTGTAATTGACAAATCTTCATGTAATTGTAATTGTAATTAATTACATTTACATGTAATTGACCCCAACCCTGATTAGCAATAGTATATTAACGATATTATCAAATTCGTTAAACTACATATATTAATATATAATACTATTTTTTAGTTATGATAAGGCCAATATGAATAAATATTTGCAATAATAGAACTTTCATTCTGCTGTTTTGAAGCTGACTTTACTTAAGGTAGGCTTATGTAGTGCTCATAGTTATAACATTAAGTTTAATGTTTAGAAAAAAAGGAATGATAACATTAATTGTCTTTCGTTGATATTGAATAATAGTTGAACATTTTGAATTTGAAGTACTTTTACTACAGCATCAATAATAGTCACAGTGATAGCCTTATATACTACTACCAACTATACAAACAGGCACAGTTACTGATAGGTCTATGTTGAACTTTAGGAAGAGAATTTTAAAGACTGCTGCCAAGATGTCGAAAATGCTTGCTGCCTACATGAAATCTGAGTTGTTTGAGGAGCAGAAAAGAGTTGTAAGTACAAATCATATCTAACTATATGTCTGTATTAGACCTGTGTATTGGTGTTATTACACAGCACTGATAGTTCAGGAAAGTTATAATTTCAAGAAATATATTTTATGTTTTCAAATGTCTGTTCATGGTTTCATATAGTTTTAGTGCTTTATATTTGTTTGAATATGTTTAATCAAATTGTCTTTTAATTATCATCTGTTTTATTTTCTATTAGCTGAAAAGTGTGGGCCCGAAACTGGTTCCATTCTTCAAGACAGTGGCTGTTTTCTTTGTGTTGTTTGGAGAGACGAGTTCAAACACCTTCTTCTGCTGCATGATGAAATGTCTGCCTATTTTGATGCTTATTTATTTCGTATTGCTCGACGGGGTGAACATGACGGAGGCGTACGCCTACACACGCAAAATATTTGCCGGCCTAATATTCTCAGTTATTGGCGATGCATTGCTAGGTTAGTTGTAATCATATTAATTACCCTACAGTTGTTACTCTACTACTATAAGAATCATAATCTTATTAGCTCTTGTTTAAGGCTCCTTGGAAATCTTGTATTTGCAATGAAATTTGGCAAAGTTAATTGCCAGGTTTTCCCTTGAGAAGCATATAATGTTAGAATCCTGTTTAAGACTAACATAAAATAATTGGCTTACACGTCGGAGTTGGAACTTAGGCCGCCTGGGGTTTTTCTCTCATGACATGTGACATTGTAACAAGCCCACTTCTACAGTTCTAAGTTCAACACACTTGATGATAATGACATTCTTCAACTGATAGGATGAGTTCACCACAAGCATGTACTAGTTAAATAGTACAATAGAACAGCTGTTTACATTAAGCTCACTGGTCAAAGTTCAGTGATTTCTTTGTTTCCTGTTGATATAGCAATACATTTTAGCAGCGCTTGTGATGAGTCATTATCAGTTGCCTCACACTGTGTACTTGCTCCTGGTATACCTGCCAATGATGTACCTGCCAATAGGGGCACCTGTCACTGGGGTACCTGCCATTGGGTGCCTATCACTAGGGGCACCTGTCACTGGGGCACTTGTCACTAGGGGTACCTGCACCTCTGTGTCAAGTGTTCTACTGTTTTTAATGTTTCAACTTTACGCAATATCCTCTAATAATATAAAAGACAATACTACTATGTCCTTGTGTGTGTAATTATTATGTCATTGTGTACCAGTGTGTGTATGCTATTATACCACTCAAATGCCTGCATGATAAATTACTATGCTATTTTATTTATACCCTTTAGCATGTAAACAAGGTATTCTTCCCAATCCATACTAAAAGGGGTATCCTACTGATACCTATGTAATATATTTGCAGTATTTGGACACTTTGAGATTGGTCTCCTCTCTTTTGCTATTGGTCACATCTGCTACACAATGGCTTTTGGTTTCACTCCAAGAGACTACACTAAACTGTTGATAGGGCTGGTAGCTGGATGTCTCGCCTACGCCTACATTGCACCCGGGCTACAAGGTGAGACATTTTCTCTGTTTCGATGAACCCTAACACTAGGGTCTCAGGTTTATTGGCCATGAGATCTCAATGATTATATGCGTTACATACATTGTGTATCCTAAGCCCAAAGGGCCAACACTACTAAACCTTATTAATTAGTAATGGAATTAGTTAACCCTTTCAGCTATGAGAGAGAATATAAATTCACTTTGCTCTGAATTTCGACACACCCATGCAGTTTTCCTTTCCTATGTGTCAACTGAGCATGATTGACATTTGCAGGCATCCTGCATGTGCTTGTGCCACTCTACATCTCCCTCATATTCCTGATGGCATGGAGAGCAGGTGCCCGAGTGGGCAAGTTGTCTAGATGGACAAAGCAGAGCAGCTGCGCAGGTGCCCTTCTCTTCTGCATCAGTGACTTCACTATTGCTGTCAACAAGTTCACCCACCCTGTGCCCTACAGTCACACTATCATCATGTCTACCTACTACGCTGCCCAGATGCTCATAGCGCTGTCGGTTGTTGACAGCCAAGTTGATGGCGTCGTGGAGCAATCACTCCGATTATCCGAATTTGCCACAACATCTGAAGAAAGTTATTAAAAATCTCATCCCAATTTAGGTTTACTTTGTGCAGTAAGTTAATGTATTTATTTTTGTATTAGAGTTCGTATTTATTGCTCTGTCTTTGCGAAAAAGTTTACAGGAATAGACACGAATGTTTTAAGGGGAGACAACTTCAAATCAAGTAAAAATGTTGAGAAAGAAAAAATTGCAAACTATTGACTCTCGAGTTTACTAAAAATAAGTTTATACAATTATGCCGCCTCTTCCAGTACCAATTGCTGATTTAATATGATGGTGCATTCTGCTTCTTAATTTATTTAACTTTGTTTCAACTGCCAGTATTGTGCTAAATGTTGGCATTGTGCCAACTTGTTACACTAATAAAATTTGGCTCCTATCCAAGAAAGCTTGGCAGAGTTTACTATTTCCACGAAGTGCTACTTATGGACAGGCAATTACGCATAATGGGTTTCATGTAATATATAAATACTCGATATATTTTTGTAGTGGTAAATGTTATTAATACGTTTTTTGTCCACCGTAATTACTGTATCTTAATCACAGGCACTTAGACGGATTGTATAACTTGCGGATAATTTCTTTCAGCCAAAAACTCTGACAAATGTAAAAATTCTATGTTTTACATATTTAGTTCTCATTGTGTGTTTGCCAGCTTATAACAGCAAATCCCAAGTTTTGTCCTAATTGCCACTAATTATTATATACATCTCAGAGTTGTGTTCTCTTTTGTCTGACCGTCTGATTATTGAGAATTATTCTCTCGCACCTTTATGTAGTATCTTTCTGTGGAAGTTATAATGCACTTTCAATGCATCACTTTTGTGAAAATATTTTTAGATAGAATAATATTTTGTGGTAACTAGATGTACACCAATATGTCTGCACTTGCATAATTATATTTCTAGAAATACTGTACTGAAACTCATTGTTAATAAATATTCACAACTAAATATATCTTGTCCTTATTCTAAATTGCACTGTGTTATTGATAACAACGCCAATGTGAGAAGACTACTCCAAGTGATGTTAATAGAAAAATATATTTATTTTGTAGTATAAATAATTTTACAAAAGTTTTATTAAAATTTGAAGTCAATCAGTTTAATAAAGAGAAAGCATTTCATAACAACAGTAGTTTTAGATCAATTTTACTACAAAATTGTAATATTTGTTCTATTTATGAAGGAAAAGTCAATTATAAGTACAAGATGTAATAAAATAATAATGTAAACCTAATTATTGATAGAACTCTTCTGATTTAGATAAAATATCATTTTAATAGCTCAGACACAAAGTTTTTAAGGGAATCACGATAATTATTCATTAAATATTTTAAATTTAGAATATAGCAGAAAATTTTCCAATAAAACCTTCAAGTAAGCTCATTAATGAACACCAAACATATATCATATAACAATTACAATGCAGGCATATCTTCCATGTCGATATTCACTTTAATGAAGAGCGTGTCATCCCTAACATAATCTAATGTGTCAATCACGCTCAGATCACAGAACTTTTGAGCTCCAAAACTAGCATTTCGCTCGCCACTCGGTCTTCCAAGGAAGGCTTTGTTTTCTTTACATGTGTTGGGCTTCACGGAGTACGTGACATTGCGTCGTGCTTCGGGATCTTGACATTGGTCGATCAAGGTGAAGGTCACTCGATGACAGAATGGCCACAACAGGAGTGCGTCGTATTCACCTTTACATATGCATACAAACACGGAGAAGTGTTTTCCACGAGCTGTAACATAAATATTGCATTAGAGTAACATTTGTTAGAGAACGAGAAGATAAAGAGAGGACAACTTTCAATTATGTTCTCAATGTATACAATAACAGAGGTGCAAGATAGTGAATGATCATGACGTTTGTAAAGATTGATAAATCTATGAAGCTGATATTTACTGCTAATTGTGAAATTGAATGATGCTAAATTTACTTCAACATTAATTTTTACCATGATCAATTTAAATGTATATTAATATAGCAAGACTATGCTATATGCATGACAATTATTAGCATTTAGGTGGGAGTTGTTTGCCCTGTATTTATTATATAGACATTAATTTATATGCACTACCCTTCTATGTGTGCATCAAAGTCACTGCAAAGCTATACAGTTTTCAAGCCAATCACGGATTGGTTTATAAACTATAGTTTCACAGTTGCTCTGATGCGTGGACAGAAATGAAAATATACAGCTTATGTTATTTATGGTTTGCATTACAGTAGCTATGTTACTGTGTGGGCCTATTGCTATAACAAGTTGCATATTAAAAGTGGACTCCCTTGGCATGAAAATCACAAACAATATTCTAGAAACCCCCCCCCGACTCGATAGTCAGGAGAAGACAACTAATGTATTGCTTTGTTACCTTTCCCGTCACCATAGAGACAGCATGACATGGCCATTTTGTATCCGCAGCGGCCAGTCAAAAATGGAGGTGAAAATATTGTTGGCTTCTTTCCAGCCTTTGCTTCCTCCAACTTCTCAGTATAGTTGTCAATCTTCCAGATAAGCTGAGAACCATACAGTTTTTCTAAAGCATCGAGGCGTGTCAGGGACGTTCCTAAAATACAACAAAGTGAAACATCTTCAACAATGGCATCAAAGTTTTCATATTTTTTAAAGAAATACAGCAACCTATTTCACGTGTATTATGAATGTATAACAGAAAAGAACATAGAATGTAGTATTAAAATATATTTTAAGATTAGATCCCATTACAAAACCACTATTATATATTTTTTGTATGTAGTGGGAATTGTCTTACCCAGCTTTTCTTCCTGGGAATCCATGATTTCCGAATGCATTTCCAGAGTCTTCTTGTGTGCAAGAATTGTCTGCCCTACTAGGGTCAGATGTTTCACTGGCTCGTCTCTGATGTGTTTGTTCATCTCCTTTCTGGCACATCTGTGGTCACATCCACACTCGGAAAATGGACACGGGATGCCCTGCTTGGTACAGGCCCCCTCCATGTGAGCTTCCAGCTATTAATGCATTATAACATGCCAAGTTATTCCATTTTGTTTATATATTTATTATGCAACATTTTGAATAGTAGATTTCGATGATGAAAAGCACACTTTTGTTGATTTTTTGCTGCAGAGTTTCGAAAAAATTTTACCACAAACAAAATACGTCTAAGATTTATAAAAGCAATTAGAAATATAAGCTAAAATGTCTTCTACATGACTCTGAGCCTAGAAATTAAAAGGTATCCAATCACAAAGCACATGTTTACAAATTTACATTTAGACTGTGATAAAAACTTGTCCAATTTTAGTTACCATCAATGCAGTGAAAACTGAATAGTTGTACCTGTTCAATATGTTTGAGTTTACAAACTCATTCGATTACAATCAAACACATTTTGTTCAAAAATCAATATTTTTCATCCAACTGCTTTGAAAAATATTCCTGCATGCTGTGATGTGTTGCATATGTTATTATTCTTTGAATTTCCTGTCCAATTTAATTCCAATAATTCTTGGTAAAGCGGTCAGTTTATGTTGATGCAATATACTGATGCACAGGTTACTGTTAAGTATTTAAATATTTATGCAAAACCGTTTATAGAGCCTATAATAATATGTCTATTATATTTTATTCGCTTTTATCTTCCACCAGTTTAATTGATGTGCAATGCTTTTGTAAGGTTGCTAAGTTTTCATTACAAAAACCTGCATTACAAATGACTTAAGTGATCTCTTCGGTGACTCGGCTGCATTATTACGCGACTCAAAGAACAGGAAATGAGCTGTCGCAATACTAATATAGGAAATAGACATGTACTCGCATATCGTGTATGCAAGATATGGCTAATTGGAATGCATTGATTTAATAGCATATATGTAGGCTATATTTTGCACAGAAACGCAGACAATTCTATGCAAGTATTTGGTGAAGATGTATAGCTGTATAAATTATAACAAAGTTACACAGTTGCTTCTAAAGAGAAATAGGTCTTCTCTGTTTACATTAACTGAGTTTTCTCATAATTTTACATCACCTACTATTTATAAATTCTTATTATGAAAAATAGTCTTTTCATTGAAAATTTTGTTTGTATCAAGTATGTACTCAAGTAATTCAAGTTTCTGAGAACACAGGTCCTAGCTCTCTACTGTATACTTAATGACCTTCAAGCATTAGTTTATTTGTTAAAGCAGCTTTGTTAGAGTTCCAATGTTTTGTTCAAAACAAGAACCAGAGTCTGAGTTAATGTGAATAGACCAGTAATTAACTTGGATATTGATTGTAATTTGAACTAAATGACTGACCAGCAGTAGAATATTTTCTAAAACAATTTTAAAATAAGTTCGTTACACACAATTGATAGTCAAACTGCATGTGGTACTATATAAAAGTATTGCATTTAGAGATCAAGGCACATTTTATGTAGTAAATAGCAGTTGCACTGACCTCTTCACGAGGAATCTCCTTCTTCTTGCAGCCATTAGGACAAGGTATAGGGAATCGTTTGCACGTGTTAAGGTGAGTTATCTCCTCGTCCACTGCTATTGTCTCTTTGCAGAATTCACAAGTCATGTCTCTCTTTGGGCAGTCATCTCTCAAGTGCTTGTCTAAGAATCTCTTCTCAAACTCAGCTCCACATTGTCTTGGGCAGCGAATTGACAAGTACTTGCAATCCTCGTAGTGCATCTGAAAATCATGGCAATAAAATGTAGAAATGAGAAATGAAAAATAAATCTCTATTATATAATTGCATTATTATTGTATTGCATTATTATCAAACAATACTAAGGCCATTTCCTAATATTCATAACTGACTCAATTGAAAATTTTCATTTTGTCAAAATTTATTGTCTACATTCACATTTTACTACAAGTATTATATAGGATTTAGCTGATAATATAACTAACATAAAAATTTTCAGAACATTATCAATTATATAATCTTACAAGAAACATATAATTACAATTAAAAATTGTTTAATACGTCTTGTTGAAACACAATAACTAACACTTCTGTTCATTACTTTGATTCTAGTAAATTTAGTTTGAGTCATATTTGCCAATTAAATTTGATTATTAAATAGAACTTATAAATGTTGAGTTATTATAATTTTTGCAAGAATAAAATGAGATTATTTAAAAAATTTATGTCAGTATTGAGCTTTGAACCATTAAAATATGTTGGAAAAAATTAAATTTTACTTTATGTATTTTTAAGCAGCTGTTAAAAAGTCAAGTATTTCAAAACTCTACAAGAGTTGAAGGCTGTGATGTGATGATTTAATGGCTGCAAGAATTGTAACTTACATAGAAGTCTTTGAGAACTCCCTTCCATTTACATCCTGCGGGATGGTTGGCGCATTTCACACCAAGAGCTTCTATTTCCTTTGTAAATGCTTTGTCCACATTTACCTGTAGATACAAACATGGTGTGTGAAACAACGATAGAACATGCCTGAAAGCTGTACTATGACTTTTTGAAAACATCTTATACAAGCAAAAAAGCAATTGAAATGTATTTTAATTTTATTTAATAATTTTATGAGATTATTTTTTAATATTAGTTGGATTTAACATTGTCACAATGTCACATATAGCTCAAGAATATTTTACTAAAACGCTGCAATAATTTACTGTAGCAGTTGTTTGTCAGCAAGTTCTCATATACCCAAATATTAGCATTTGTTATAATCATTATAGCATTTGCTTGTCGAGAAAAACAAGTTATATGTTGACTAGAATGGGATCAATACTTAGAATATTGATCTCAATGAAATGGCTTATTCATTGTGATAATGCAAATTCCGCAGCAGACTATTGTTATGTGCTTCTATAACACATTAGTGAAATGATTATAACTTGTTATTTCATCACACTGGGTAATATCATATCATAATTAAAGGAAAGGAATACTGAAGAATGTGTATTATAGATATTATATATCAAAATAATATTGTTTATTGTAAGCACACATTATTGGCATCATAGTTATGTTCGATATTGCTAGTTTGCAATTGGTTCACACTTTATTGCATTATCAATAGCGTCCATTTTACATTGACCAAAAATATCCGTGCAATACAAAAATTTGTCCAAATATTCTAACACTTTTGAAAATTTAGGACCGAATAGGTACATTTTTTTTCAAGAAATTTTAGTTATTTATCAGGTGCACACAATTTGCTAAAACTATATAAAACATTGTATCAAAATAACTTCAATAGATTATGTATATTATATGTATGTATTATAACACTTTTACATTCGTATTGAGCAAAATCATATTGTGGGACTTTTTATAATATAAATGAAACTGTATTATAATGAAGATGAAAAATTAGAATAAACTATCAATAACAACAGAATTTAGTAGTACATAGCAGTTAATAGTAGTAGTTAATAGTAGCAGTTAATATACTAACAGTTAATAGTAACAATTAATAGTATATAGCAGTTTTTATAGTAGCAGTAATTATTAGCAGTTAAAAGTAGTAGTTAATAGTAGCAGTTGATAATAAAATACTTACCATGTCTCTTTTAACTTCTGATTGGTCTATAGGGCATCTCGGAGCAATCCTGAAAGTAGAAAACAAATTCAAGTCAGCATTGCATAATAGAACATTCTAACTTTTCATCTCAATACTTTCTCAGCTTTGATAGTTGCAGCACATCTATGACAGTTGCATTGGTTAAGTACAAATTCTAACTTTTTTAGCACCCTAGGCTAAGTTATAACTCAATTTAAATGTTAAACAAAGCTTAATTAATGATGTTTAAGGTAAAGTAAATCTAGACAAATCTGTTGCTTTTTGAAACTCTGAAGTCAAGCTGACGAAATAGCTTGAGGTAAAACTACTTAATTGCATTAGAAACAGATTACTACAGAAATGTTAAATATAGCCTTACAGTTCCAGTACTGTAGTGTTGCGATAAGAACAATTTTTAGCTGTTGTAAACTTCAAACATTTGAAAGTAAAACACTTGACGTAAAAGCTGTGCTATGAAAACTGATATTACAAACAGAATTGTGGCACAGAATAAAATGCAAGCATAGTACAGCTAGAAAAACTCTACCACTAGAGCATATTATAGAGTATAAATGGGCAACTAATGTATGTTTTAACTTCACAGCAATAAGCACGCAATACAAATTGAATAACAATAATCAAATGTAGCCTTGATGTCTAGAGTAAATCAAGTCTCAGTATTAAAAAACAATTTTGCTCCCACCCAGATTCGAACCCGAGACCTCCGGCTTGCAAGCAAGTGTGCTAACCATTACACCACGGAGACCATTGGGTAAACTCAAGACTACAAGTATGTTTTTACCTGAGAAGTTCAGGGAGGCATGAAGAGCAGCATCTGTGTCCACAGGTTTCAAACTGTACCGGGTATCTCAGCACTCTCACACATATCGGGCACTCGTACTTCTTCTGTAGAGGTTCGAGGAACGCAATGTCTATATCTGCGGTCCTGCCATTAGCAGAAGAAGTACCACTTAGCAGAGACAAGTCAGAGCCTAGTCGGTTACCCAGTCCTGGAGAAATCCTCTCAGGCATTTTAGCTTACTCAAAAGATGGTTTAATGCCAAAAAAGGGCTAAAAATTCACCAAGAGCTAGTTTTCTAGTTCCCAACCTTTAGCAATGGAACTGACCGTGTTCTAAGCAATGGCGACAAACCAAACAAATGATTTGGAAAAATCAATGTCCATCATTGTAGAGAAAGTTCATTTAATATTCGTAACAAAGATGGCCGCTATTGATTATCTCTCTTGAATCTTTTTCAACAATACAATCATAGCAACTATTGTCAAAACAACAAGTCATATTAACTGCATAACACATCATAACATGTGGCAGCATACATAGCCCCATATTCCCTAAAGATTATGACTTAACAGTTGATTATTCTTCTATTCGGGTTAATGACACCAACATATGAGGTGATGGCTGTTTTATTAGATGTTGTTGAACGATGTTTATTTTGAAGAGAAAAAACCGCAATACTTTTGCTAAAAATAACCAAAAGTTGAATTTTATCAAACAGTATTTTGTTATTTTAGTAGATGTATACTTTTCGAAGTCACTAGAAGTAAAATATGTTATACAATTACCTTATACTAAAAAACAAATATTAGCTTTATAATATTATAATGAAATAAAACTGTGAATGAAAATTGAGCTAAAGGTTGATAATTTTGGTAACTATTAATGACAATGTAAGTGCATTTGAAATGCGAGATTATTTACACAAAGATACAAACTAATGCAAGATGCCATTCCCTCTATTAAATTGATGTCGTAAAAGTGAAGTGTATTGAATAATTGCAGCACAGAACTAGAATGTAGCCGCAATTCAGTTGGCTACCCTGGATAGACAAGATACTGCAACAAGTTATCAATAACTCATATGAATAATCAATATGATTCCTTTGCTGCCGCCCAGTCAGAAGAAGCTGACACAGTAGCATGTACCGGCAGCGTGGCATGACAGACAGCTATGACCATCACTCTAATGTCTGCAGTCTCTGATGAGTCATGCTGATATATCACTAAACACCTTGCTATGCTGTTCCTATCTTAGTGTGTCAGATAAGTCTGTTTGAAGAAGTGATTTTGTCAAATTTTGACTGATGCTGTTAAAGTTTTGCTGGTTTTAAGAGTTATGTGTCCATTGTTACCTGAAATGCTGACATAGCAGTGTTGGGTTTCAGTGACCACGAAATTCGAGCAAAGTTTTGTATTTTTCCATTCTAAAGCCAACATTCATTAGTTTTATTTATTATATTATTCTTATCTATTTGGTTCGGATATTCATTTTTGACTAGTAGAACAGCTATACTGTAGGTCAATAAATTTCTCACTTATACATATATATTTTGTATAAAGATCAATGAAGTATTGTATATACAGTCCTACATAACCTCTCATACCATCAACAATTCCCCCCCCCCCTTTATTCAAACTACGCTATGAATAGTGGAAATATATAGCAAGAAATATTGAAGGCTTTATCTATCACATGATAGCATATAATATAAAGCCTAGAAAGTTACCATGTGTTATTATGTTGTTATATGCATTTCATCTTTTGTACTCAAAGCCAATAGAGGTTAATTTGAAACATACTTGTTTTTCCAGAAATTATTATTATATTAGTTTAGTTTATAAACATGTCAGTGTCCCAACGCATGTATTTCTCTCTTTATAAACTTTTCGTAATAGATATTGTTTTTCCCATGCTTCTGTAAACTTCAATTTATTAGCCAAAAATAAAAAATGTAATGTTCAATCAATATTATGAGAAGTTAATCAACCTTTTCAATGCATCTTATATGCTACACTATATTCATTGCACATTATCTAATATTTATTTTTCTGATGGATTTATCTTCATAATGAATAGTATTATACACCTCAACCCTTCTATTGCTATAATATACCAATACTTCTATAGGTGATAAAATTTGCATTTGAAATACAAACTGCTATGTTAGAAGTGAAGTAATAATTTCAAATGATTGCATCATCAGCTCCAGACAAGTTTTGTCTCCCCTTACCATAGCTAGTCTAAGAAACCTATTAGTGTGACACTATTGGCAGTTTTAGAGCTTTTTGAATTTGTGAAATTACTGTTGTTAATGGTCATACAAAAAATCCTAAAAATTCATTTTGAAGTTATTAATAGATATGAACATTTTTTCAACTTTCCAAACCATCGAGTATGTCCATGTCAATAAAATATGACTATAATATGTTGTTACTTGATACTGAATTACCACTCAATTAATTATAACTTCTAGTATTGCTGATTATTTATAGCAATGAATACAAATGTAATATACATATAACAGTGCTATTTTATACATGCATATGCATATTATGCATAATGCATGCATAAATGATAAAACCTATACAAGATAAACATGTCAAAATGTAAAATCTAAAGTATTTGATCATATGGCAAATATTTTAAGATTTGAATTTCAGCACGTGTGAAATCATGTGCAACGCAGTTTAAGATGAGGTTACAGAAGTAAAGCGTATATTACGGCAGCAGCAAGAGGCAGCACGAGTATTCATGGCACGTGGATAAAAGTACAGGTAGGTAGCATAGAGTAATAGCTTTAGTAGTTAGCTATAAGATTTCTGTTCACTACTGGCATAAATCCCAGCAACATTCTTCTAATTTAAGATTATTTTCGAGAGTTTAAAATCAAAACACTAGGTGCATCGCTACACTTTCAAAAATCATATCAAAGTTTCTAATCTATAAAGAGAAAGCCTACTATTCCTGATAAATAGTGTTATTGTCTTTATTTATGGTCCCAAGTCTTTAAATGCTTTGAATAGATTGAAATTGTTTTAAATCTATATATCTACATAAAAGGGTTTATTATTATTATAAGCACAATGTTAATAGAAACTAAGACAAGGTTGATATTGTTGCAGGCTAGTTTTCAGTATCATGGAAGAAAAAAACTGCAATACTTGCTGCAGCAGTGAGAAATACTTTGGGTAAATTTCTCTTCTCTGTGCCTTTAGTAATAATGTAAAAAATTTAATTACAAAAAATCAACTTTTGTGTCCAAAGTGGTAAAAAACTTGTGCATTTTGTAGTACAATCATGCATTGTATTATAGCATTGTAGCTCTACAAGCTCTTAGAAAATAAGCTGAGAAACATTCCATAGCTAATGGTTTATGTATATGGCGTTTTAACCCATTCATATCTTTTTTACGAAAGCAATATAACATATTTATCATAATTCTACACATTTGAATAGTAAAGACTAGATAATGCAGATCTGTAGTATATAATATTTATAGAAATACTGATGTCAATATTTGTGACTAATGGCTGTAAAAACTTCTGCTCCCATAAAAAATAAAACACAGACCTCTGACTTACAAGCCAGTGTGCTAACCATTACACTATGGGGGCTATTGGGGAAGCTCAATGCTACATTCCACGCTACAGCTTTCCTGGCCCTTCAACATCCTAGGAGTTATACTAATTTATACACTCAAAGTCGTAATAACTTTTAAAAACTTTTTTCATCATATTAGATCTACTGTGGAATACCAATGCTACAATCTCTCACTTACCAGGGTAAAACCTCTTTCGAATCAGACTTTATTATCAGCTTCTCTTTTGGTCCCAACTTTCTAGCAACAAAAACAGCGGTTTTAACCTGATCCCATGTCATGGTGATAAATGAAGTGATACTATTTCCCATTAAATGTTGAATATACCCTCGTGTTCAATAGCATGTTGCAACATTATTATAAATATTCAATGATTATTTATAAAAATCCATACTATCTGCATGGATTAGATTTCATTGAATATTAAATTGACACAAACATATTAACATGTGCATTTGTTACACTAAACTCTCCAGGGGATCAAAGTTTTATCATAAACCAATCAAATCACACCTCTTACTGCTTGGTACTAAATTGCGGTTATTATTAACCCTCGAGGTGGTAAGTTTTTTAATCGAATTCGATTATGTCTGCAAGTATTCGGCACGCAAGTTATTAGTTTTTGTTGAGTTACCTAAGAATCGGAAGTATCGCAACAACTCGAAGAATAAATTTATTTCTGTCACTATAAAATTAAGTTATTTAATCTAATGACAAAAGTCTACAAATATATCTCAACGTGGTGGAGATGGTTTTTGAAAACAAGGTTATATTTGAATACAAAACAGGTTTCATGTCTATTGACTATATTATTTTTTATCAAAAAATAACTTTTGTTGTCCATGATGTAACCTTTATACACACCATTTAGGTGCAGTTTTACTTTCACCAAATCTCAGAAACATAGAAATTCTATGAAATAATACCGTGGTAAATATCAGAGTTATCCCCCTTGACACATTACTTATGGCTATTTTTCTAGATACCGTAGTTATAGTTAAGGCTGTGGCGTAACTTTCTATTACCTTAAATGCTATAGCTATTGTTAAGCTTTTAGCGTAGTAAATAGTTAATCCCTTTCCCTGTTTATTTGTAATAAACCATAGTCTATCTTTGCAATAAGAAAATCATAATTTTTACCTTGCTAAAAAATAGTATAGAGAACGTGTAGGTATTCCAGTATAGAATTTAGTTCGCTCATCTGTAGTGGTGAAAGTTTTAAAAACTTTTACTTTTTCAATAGTTGCTTTTTGTTTAAATGTGGAACTTTTTGAGCTTTTTCTTCCAACTTTTGATTTTCGTCTATCAATAGAATGTGCAGATCTTTTTTTCGGAGTAGTTGATGATTCTGGTAACTCAGTTACTTCTGATGAAATCTGACTATGAGGATGGCTGTCAGATGAGTTCTGTTGCTCTATATCAGCTGACTCTGTTGAAGACGTTTTCTGTTCGCTTCCTTCACATGTTTCATTAAAACCACTGTTTTTTTGTGCGTCTTACATTATATGCTTTAGTGCGTTGGTAACCCAAATGAAGGGTTGGAGTTGGATTTTGCTCAGTGGGCTGACCATCCTTATGATTATGATTATGATAGTCTGCTATGCTCTCTGTAATCTACAGCCACCATTGGTGACTGTTGAAATTTAAAATTTGAAGTAAAAATGTGTTATTTTTACCTGTGCCATTTTACTAGAAATCTATATCTAGCTTTTATATAATATTCTTGTAATTTTTCATCATAGCAATGAATAAATTACATTGTTTCCACACTAATATTTCATATATTTATAGTTTATTTGAAAGCTTACGTTGTTTATTGTGGATGCAGTTGACTGCTGCAGAAACTGACTACTATTTTCAAAATTTAAAAGGAAAACAAGTTCCTGGTGCAGAAGTGGCAGAATATGTAATACAATTTTTTCAAATTGAAAGTAAGAAATGGGGTCATTTCAGCATTCATAAGCTGCACATAATAGCTTATGTGTATATTTATATGGTGTGGACTTGCTATTACTGTGAGCAACAATATTACTAGCATGGGTGGTTGATTTAACCTCTTAGTAGTTCCCATGGCTTACATACAATAAAATTCTAGTTGAATAGAATATTTACTATTGTAATGTACAAAACAAATGACCAGAATATTTCATTTGTTAAACAGAAATTTTGTAATACTACTGTGGATTGGCTACTGTACATTAGCTAGATGTAGGCGGAGTCTACGCTACCCAGCCATCCAGATGCATATACTAAAGGGCCATTCAAAAACCAGCCAATCAAAGTCATGTACCAAATTCACAGATGTTTACTGCAAGCTTCCGATGCTAAACAATAACCCATTCAAGCTGCAACAACAAATAACTACTAAGCTGGCAGTTATGTAATAATTGGCCTTAAGTTGCAAAAGTGTACCAGGTCATTTTTCTAGACATGCAATTTTTAATTGCATTTTTTAAACACTTAATTTAGACATTTTAAAAAATCATTTCAAGAGTCATCAATTTAAGATATGAAATTAAATAATGCATGAAAGAAAAGTTGCACAACTAGCTTTTAAAAGCATGCATTTTGCAATTGAACTTGCAGAATTTTATATCAGTTACAATGGTAAGACATTGACCTGGTACACTTCACTGATTGGCCGAGTTTTACATGGTCTATTACAAGTTACAATACGCATACACCTGGTTGGGTTCATTTTTGCTGATCCTTGTAAACCTACAGTTGGACCGAATGTCGATTGAAGGTTCTAGAAGTCCTTTGACTGGCTAGCATAAAAAGAAGCCCATTTTTGAGCTTCAGTCACTTGAGGACTGGAGCTCGGACTTGAAGGATCAAGAATACAATGAAGATACAGCACACACACTATTTCAACACTCTCTCTTGTCTCTTTTATAACAAAGAGTTATGTTCTCTGCCTGATTTCATTCAATAACCAACAAGTTACCACAATACTATACAATGGTGGTCAAGTTGATATAATAATTGATTTAGGACAAGTTTTAAGCAGCATACAGTTCAAGACAGCTATGGAGGTTTGCATATACTTGTCTAATAAAGGCCAGCAGTATGCAAGACCTGCAGAATTAAGAAATTAAAGTTTACTAATCGCCATAACAAAACTGGTAGAAATTGTAATATTATAACAAATGCCACATAAGTTTAGGTGTTTTTAATTTATCTATATTAGAAATTTGATGAAGCTATTCAGTATAAGCATTAACCAGTACTTTTCTAAATAAGCTTATATGATGCAGATTTGGTGGTTGTACTAAGTCATAAAATTACAGCTTTCAATGCAGTAGAGCTATTGCAAAGCTAATCACGTGTCCTTTAATAGTAAGTGTGCTGCGATCTGCTAAAATAATGATTATTGGATTAGCTAGAAACTAAATAGCAAGCTGATAGGTTGAATAATCAGTTAGCTGCTGTAGAGCAAGTAGAATACAAGGGGTTAACTTTCTTAGTACAAGTAACCATGCATTAGAAAGCTGTCGGGCTGTACAGCTATGGATATTGAGCTATGGGTGTTTTTAATAGGCAGTATAGTAGCAAAGTGCAGAGGAGATTGCTATAGAAATCGCGTATTAGGGCTGAAAAATAGGTGAATGCTTGACAGCAAAGTATATTGTGTACATTAAACTACTCGAGGAAAAATGCTCCACTGCTGTACCTGATTGTGTAAGAGCTTCTTTTTTATATCTGAAAGGCAACTGTATATAGTCTAGATCAGCTACAGAGGTGGGAAAGTGAGAAGGCAGTGTGTTACGCCTTTGTTAAAGCCTAAAAATCTTGCTTAGTCAATATACTGTAATGTACGGTCCTACTTACTCGACAGTCTGCGTAAGAGTCCCTCGTGCAGTCTTTACTTTTACTTTCACTCTCACAATAGCCAATATCCAAGCCGTACAAGCTGGTAGGAAATCCGGTAGGGAATCCGAATGCTTGTAAGGCAGTTAGCCAATCGTCTCAGGTTAGCTTGTAGCTTATCTGCTAAAGACTATAAACCGCATTATATTCCATGCCCTCCCTTTTATAGAGATGAACCACTTAATATTCCATGCTCCCCTTTTGGGGATTTAATAGAAAGCAAAACATGGAATTGAGTACATATTATTCCATGCTCCCCTTTGAGGAATTTAGTTGTATAAAGTAGTGCATGGAACTGAGTGGTTTGTCGGGCTGAGCAGCAACACCAAAATACCAATTAGCCTGATAACACAAAATACCAACCTCTATGTACAGTACACAGTTTGGTTTACCACCAAAGTGGTTCCCAAAATTGCCACATAAGTGGACTTTAGCCTGACCACCGGAGTGGACAATAACCTGACCACCAGAGTGGTCGTGAACTTGATCACCGAAGTGATCATCTTTAGCACCACCAGGGTGGGCTAATACTGTGCCACCAAGGTGGACTTCCTGCGCATCCGCTTTACCAGGTGTTTGACCTAGGTCGCCCACTGGTAATTTTCCTAGCTATAACTAAGTGCTAGAAGTCACTACTGCTACTTCAATGTATTTCTCCAAGAGACCAACTGAGCCTCAGTGCTAACTACAGTTAACAGACTATGGTTCTTCAATTCCTTCAAACCTAGTATATTATACTTAGAACCTTTAATAACATACAGGTTAGTTACTGTTTTCTTGAACTTGCTTTCTAAAACAACCTCAGCTTTGCCTAACACTGAGAGCTGGGAGTTGTCGGCACTCTTCAAAACTCTATCACTTTCGTGAAGCTTAAGTGCTAATGTTTTACTTGTGTCTTCAGTAATTGTAGACACATCTGCACCAGTATCTAAAACAAACTCAATATTTCTATCATTAACACTAAGATTCTGTTTCCATGTTTCAGCTCTATCGTATGGTTCACTATCAATAAATTTAACCTTACTAGAGCTGGCAGCTCTAGTTCTAGGTGGTCTCCAGGAAGATTTATCTTTACTATCCACTGACCATTCTCTATCTGAGCTACTACTCCTTTGACTTCTATAGTTACTTCTACTAGAGTAATCTTTGTCCTTGTAAGACCTACGCATTCTACAGTCTCTTGCTATGTGGGCATGTTTTCCACATGCATAACATCTTATTTTCGGACAATTCCTAGCAACATGCTCAGGTTTATGACAAACATAACATAAACTGTCTGAACTGCTACTACTACTATTACTGCTAGCTCTATGTCTACTCCTATAGTCTGGAGATTTGTGGCGAGAATAATCTCGACTATTATCTCTAGAACTATATCTACCTTCATGTCTATCATTATCATAATGAGATGACCTCCTAGTCCCTACTCTATCAGATTTAGTTCTAACTTCAGCAACGTTAGCAAAGTTATTATTCAAATTAGAACTACTAGATCTAACCTCAGAAACCATTGCAGCAGATTCTCTAGCAATATTCCTAGTCTTCAAAATATCAGACAACGCTTTCCAAGTGATATTTTCATTAAGCATAAGTTGTCTTCTCAGATATTCATCTCTTAAACCAACTACTGCCATACTAATAGCAAACCTTTGTCTAAGGTCTTCCACATTAGCCCCTTCAATAAATCCTAAATTTCTACTATGTTTCTCAACACGTAGCAAATACTCTAGCTCATCTTCGCCACATGTTTGAGACAAAGTTGCTGCTTTAACCCAAGCCACATGGACATTTTCTGTTTTCTCATAGTGGCCTTTCAACAAATTTAAAGCATCATCATGAGCAGTGTCATCATTCCTTTCAAGATCAAATCCTAAAGATTGTAACACATCAATACCCTCATCTCCAATGGCATTGAGCAGAGCTAAAAACTTAGCTTCACCTCTAAATCTATTTACTGCAATACTGGACAGCATTTCAGTACCCATTTCAAGGGTTGCTAATCGAACTGACAGGTTGTATTTTACCAACCATTTCTTAAAACAATCACTCTGATTATCGGAGCTCAAAACTAACTTAGGAAACCGATTGAGGTCGGTGAACCTAGTGTTAGTTGCCATTATGATCTGAATGTGAGCGTGATATAAAATTTAAAATTTTAATTATCACTACCAGAAAGCTTAATTATTTTAATAACCCTGTTAATCCTTAAACCTAAAATTAAATTTGAATTTATCAAATCTAATACTCTAACCGAATTATAAATAATAATATTGATATTTCACTGTCACTCCACTAACTCTTACTCTTACTCTACTGATAACACAAACTAAACTCCACAAATGTCTCTCCTCTATTATTTGATTCTGCTCCACTATTCACTTTTCTCCACTATTTGATTCTTCTCCAAACTCCACTATTTGATTCTGCTCCACTCTTTATTTCTTCTCCACTATTCACTCCTTCTCTACTGTTGATTGTCTACAATCCTGCCGACTGCGCCATGTAATATCACGTTCGACTTACTTGACAGTCAGTTTAAGAGTTCCCTCGTGCAGTCTTTACTTTTACTTTCACTCTCACAATAGCCAATATCCAAGCCGTACAAGCTGGTAGGAAATCCGGTAGGGAATCCGAATGCTTGTAAGGCAGTTAGCCAATCGTCTCAGGTTAGCTTGTAGCTTATCTGCTAAAGACTATAAACCGCATTATATTCCATATACTCAGACTATAAGTTAAACAGTAAACTATAGACTTACTTGGTAAGATGCTTTCCCTTTTCATCTACAAAAACTACACTTATTTGTATAACTCCTTGTTTAGCTAGAGCCGTGTTGTCTGTCATACTTTGCAGAAATTGTGTCAGTTTCCAAAAACTTAATTATATGTATTTTCTAATCTTTTCTTCCCAATCTTCTAAGACTCAGTTTATTAAAACTGAACTCTACCTAACTTTTAAACAATTTTATTCTTTATAATTTGTTTTAGTAGGTAAAGATCTTTAGGCAATGCCGAAAACTGTAATAAAACTAGTAACTAGCTTGAAACAAGGCTCTGCCGTCAGTCAGTTAACTTACTGTGACGAAAGCCTAAGAAGTAAGGAGTCATATAAATGAGACTGTTGTATATAGAAATGCTCACAAAAAAGAACGTATATAAGATTACATTAGCATCCAGTTGTCAAGGTGCAAAGAACAATTGTCAGGCATTTTGTCATCTGCTAAATTCACATAAACTATAAAGTAGAGATATTTGAAATCAATTCAATACTAAAACAAAGAATATAACTTAGATGCTTAGAATAAAGAGTTGTCTTTCAAAATATGTGTTAAAGTATGGTTAGAAGTATTCTCTAAATAGAGAATGGCTATAGGCTGTTATATTTAGCTGTTATTGTGAAGCAATGTAAACTTCCTGCGACGGTAAGTCACATTTCTTTTGGCTGTAATTGTGGAATATTTTGGGTTTTTAGTACAAAATCAAGTATATAACGAGATGGCTTCATTAACTATACATCTTAGTATGACATAATGTGTAGCTAACTAACTGGGGATATATAATATAATCAGGTGTGGGGTATAAAACAATTTTTTTACAAGTAGTATTTAAAAAGTTTGCTAGCATCTGAATAATTAAAGAAATTTAATTCACGAGACAATAAGACGGAATTTTAAAATAAAATCATTGTAAACAATTGAAAAGTTTGTAAACACCTGCAATGTATAATAGGGTAAATTTAATATAATAGGACATAAATGTGAAACCTAATCATCTGAATTTATTCATTTACTCAATAACAAATAGAAACATTAGCTTTTGTGCTTTGCAGCACCTGATTGGCTTCTTGAAAAAATAATTTAAATAAATTCTGAATCTCTAATCATAACGCTGCATAGCAGAGATGAAGATGGACTTGAAGTCAGGTAGGTTTAGTGAATATAAGATACTGATAGTTTGTAATGTGTCACATGTGTGGCTCTGTTATTGCTGAATGCTAAGCTATGTCTGGCTTATTAATCACTATTATTATTTATAACAACTAATGAGTATTTAACTAGAATATTACTTCAGGTACAATATAGGAAAATATTCATTATCAAATTTGAACATAAATTACAGTCTTGATGGCTAAAAAGCAACAAAAAATATATATAAAACTAAGCAGTTTAATCTTTTGAAATTTTAGCACATGTTTTGCTGGCACTCTGTACCCTACTTGGCTATGCATGTGGCACTGTACTGCCCAGTGAAGAGTTTAAAGAGTATGCAGAAGTACTCCAGAGTAAAATACAGAGTTTGGAAGACAGATTAGAGAGTCTAGAGTTACACCAGAAGGAAACTCAGGAACTTGAAGACAGACTGAAGTCACTAGAAGACAAGATGAAAGAACAAAAACTCAAAATGAAAGAGCAAAGTCAAGTAAATGAAGATTTAAGAAATCTGATTCACTCTCAACGTCACACTATCAACTCACTACTTCATGCTGTGAGTTTTATTGTTAAATCAGCTTCTTGCGTTTACAAATTAATTGTTATTCTATAAAACTGGGTGGTGTCTGCTTAAAATCCTCACTTTGTATTCTGTGTAACCAACAGCTGAAAAGTATTCTATAGTCTCATAATTTTAGGTCATTAACTGAGGTCGTTATTTAACAAAGGGATATAAAGATACTTTATTTTTCAATTTTCAACTTTCTAGTAAAAATATTTTTTATAAAATATTAGGCATGTACTAAAACAGTATTGACCTTTGACCTATACCTCCTGGTAATCTGGACGAAACCTTGAATCTCTTTAACTTGTGATATGTGAAAATTGCGATGATTGTTATAAAACCTTTGTATTGCCAAATAAACTAATCTTACAGAATAGTTTTTGTGCCTAAAGTAGTAGCTAGTCCTTCCTAAAGTCAAAGCTAACGTCAGGAAAACGTTGATTTATACTTTATTCGTGCTATTTAACAATCTCCAAGTCATGTACTTAACCCCATTTTTTATTTAGTGCTATGCAATAACTATCAAGTCAAAATAGTAGCATGGACTTGAGGCACTTGAAATTCTTCATCACATGCTGATATAATTGTTACTTTAAAAATGGAGTCTTATACTTGTTACTGACTATCTTGCAGCTACTCAATGGACAACTAGCTGAAGCAGATGACTTAGAAGTCAGTTATGATGAAGATACGGCCAAATTACTAAATCAGATTTGTATTTTTGGTAGGTGATAACTCTTAAGTGGTAAGAAACAGAGAAAGAGTTCCATTTAAACTAAGTCAGTTCCGAATAGTTAGCGATAACAAAATATTCCATGAATTTCTGTTATTTCAAGGAGTCAGAGGAGTTTCTGGAAAAGATGGAGATGATGGAAAAGATGGTGTAAATGGCAGAGATGGTAGAGATGGTGAGTCATGTATTACAGACAGAATTGATACAGTATCTGTATTTTATTTCACAAGCATACATCTGCTCTGGTAACTCAATGCTTACAATAAACTGCACAGTGACTTTGTTGGCAAAACAGATAACTGGAAGGCAGTAAACATCCAACTAGGAGACAGTAAACAGATAACTTAGAGACAGTATAAAATACTCAAGTAAATTCTTTCTACAGGAAGAGATGGATTTCCAGGACAGAAGGGAGATAAAGGAACATCTGGATTTCAAGGTTTGCCTGGTTTACCAGGTCCAAAGGGAGAAGAGGGAGCTATTGGTGAGCAGGGAAGTGACGGAGCTACAGGACCTACCGGTTTACCAGGTACTAAGGGAAACAGGGGAGTAGATGGAGCTAAAGGAGCTAAAGGCAATGATGGCATAAAAGGTGCTAAAGGGGCTAGTGGTGTCCAAGGAATACGTGGTGTTCCCGGACTTCCAGGTGCTACATCTGTGGTTGAAAGTGGAGCTGTGTACACCAGATGGGGGAGACGCGCTTGTGAAAGTGTTTCAGTTACACTTTATGAAGGTATTGTGAAGTATGTACACATTATTGTAAGTTAACTATATGGGAACCTTCAGAACAGAGTGATAGTGTTTACATGTTCTCTGATTTCAGGATTTGCTGGAGGTTCTTATTACACTCACACTGGGGGCGGAGTCAACTATCAATGTCTACCTCTTAAAGACCCCCAGTACAACAAA
Source organism: Bugula neritina (assembly GCA_964035545.1). Taxonomy (NCBI): domain Eukaryota; kingdom Metazoa; phylum Bryozoa; class Gymnolaemata; order Cheilostomatida; family Bugulidae; genus Bugula; species Bugula neritina. The sequence continues at coordinate 2,252,307 of OZ037765.1, read as the reverse complement.
TACTATACTGGAAGTGCAGCCTGGTGGGGTGATTGGATAAGTGGAGTTGAATATGAAACTGGAAAACATCAAGACATATTTCCTGATTCAACTTATAATCAGAACGTACCATGTGCCAGATGCTACACTAAAACCAGATCTGCTGTTGTAATGATTCCAGCTAAAAGGCATTGTCCAGCTACGTGGACTAAAGAATATGAAGGTACATTGAATTAATTATTTTCATTAAAAGTTTGAATTTGATATTTTTACACTGACTGAGCAGATTACTAGTTTTAGAGATTAGATTAACTGATTTTCAGTGCTAGGTTTTATTTTATACCAAGTTAGCAACTGAGAAATCGTTACTTTCTGAAGCTCTCTGTCACCTTATAATCTTATATAGATAATCTACGTTTTAATACTTTAATATTAATGTTTCCAACAGATTCTCATTTGCCACATCTTCGAATTCTATACACACTATATGAGACCTGACCAGGCTGAGTGTTTGGGTTAACTATAATAAGCATAATGAGCCACACTCCAGACAATTGAAGCTGGCATTTAAGCACAGTGTTGAAGGCCTAATTTTCTACAAGCTTCCGATAGTACTTTGTTTGACTTGGCTGCCTTTATAGTAAATTGACATTTCAAATAGCTTCTAAAGATTTGTTCTTTGGGTCTGCTACCATCCCAACTTTAAAGTATCCATAATCAATAAAATAACAATTGAGAAAGTACACTAAATTTCATGTTAATAAAGATTAATGATTATAAACTAAATGAATGAACTGCAATAAACCTCATGCTTGTAGGCTACTTGATGACTAATCACTATAACCATGCTCACCCTACCACCTACGAGTGTGTGGATGCTAAGCCAGAATACATCAGAGGAATGGAGGCAAAGGCTGAAGGAGCTTTTTTCTTTTTTGTAAGAACTGACTGCTCTGGAAAAGGCACTACAGGGCAATGTCCACCTTATGAGGCAAACAAACAGCTGACTTGTGTCGTCTGCACTAAATAGCTGAAGGCGGTCTGACTCAAGCTTATAGTATTGGAATACTCAATGCTAACAACAATTTTATTGATTTTAACCTAATAAGGCAAATAATTAATTAGACAAGTGAGGCTAAGAAACAACTGAACCATGTTGTCTGTACTAAATAACTTTGTTAAATGAGTTTTCAATAGCATAACCCATTAACCACTTTTCTTCAGTTTTGCTCGGACTTTTCATCTTTAAACAATCTCAAGTGTTGTTAAATTAAAACAGATGCTTTCTGGGCTTAATAATTAATTTTTTTAAAAAGTATATCTTTTTGGTTATAAATTTACTAACCACTCTAATGTCAAAGTTAATTAAGCTAAAAGCACAAACTTATGTCATTCTTATATATATAGTACATGTAATAAATAAAAGTTTATTATTTACACAAATATGTCTTATCTTTTAAAATATCCATGCCATGTCTGCGTTTATATTAGTTTATTATGTATGATAATAGCTGAAATAAGCTTTTTTTAATTGGTTGACTATTAGTAAAGTAGTAACTATTTAGCTATGGTGCTGGACATCCAGCTAAATTGAGGATAACACAGAAACTCTTACAAATAATGGTGTTGTTTAAAATGTTTTTTTCCACGACAATATGCTTTGCAGGCATGTGACTTAAATTAATTTCCAATATTGATATTTGGAGGGTTTTTTGAAAAAATTCATGGATGTAGTGTTGAGGTTACCCACTGCAATAGCCTCTGTGGTGTAATAGTTGCTTACAAACTACAGATCTCAAGTTAATGGGGGGGGGGGGGCAGTGGTTTTATGAGCCATTTCTGTCTTCAGTGAAGTGTAGTAGCAGCAGCAGCGGCATGCAGCGAAATCAGCATGCAGCAGTAGTAGCAGCAGCAGCAGTAGCAGCAGCAGCAGTAGCAGCAGCAGCAGTAGCAGTAGTAGTAGTAGCAGTAGTAGTAGTAGTAGTAGCAGCAGTTGTAGTAGCAGCAGCAGTAGTATAGTAGTACTTCAAAGGAGTTAAGAAGCCAGGAAAGAGTAGTAGATAGACAAGTGCAGTGGGGAGAACAGGGTGGGGTGTAATGCTGAGATTACCCGATAGCCCTGTGTTGTATAGAGGCTAGTACGCCTGCTTGTAAGCTGAAGGTATTGGGTTCAGATTCCAGTGTGTGTAAAAGTTTTATAATGTAAGTTCTGCGAACATTTCTATAGTCGGCCTCAAAAACCTGAAAACTTATAGAAGCAGAAAGTTTCTATTCATAATCAAATAAAAAGTCAAGCATGAAAGAAGGCAGAAACACTCAAGTCTTTATTCAATGTGATATGATTATCCTTAAGGGGAGATACTATATAGTTAGGATTTATATAGCAACCTTCTCAGCAGCTGAAGAATTTAAAGAGCAGCACATTGCATATACAAAGTAGACGCGTTGCTGCATTGACTATGTTGCAACTATAAAAGAAATACCTGATATTTAATTTCATTGCATTGCTAATAAATAATATAAAGAAAAAGCTATACAATACAAATGGGCAATTGACATAGATATGGTATTTGCAATAGTATTTACGTCAAACGTAATATGCAAACACACAAAGCTGTATAGAGATACAATCTCTTCTCTTTACTTATCAAATACCAACACACTTCCTTCTAGAGTTCAATCAAGTCAACTCTTACAGTGAAGACGTATAAAGGCTTTATGTGGTGTCAAGACTTGTACATCACATTCAATGATAGGTTAATAAGTTTGCATTTATTTACGTTTTCAATTAGTTTATTATATTATCTTCTTATTGTTAATAGAAGGATATGATAGCTTTAAAATTACAAATTCCATGATATACTTGTGAAATAAATTAGTCAATTACAGCTAAAATGTAGTGTCAAATGTAGTTTAATAAGTTTTGTCATTCAGTCACTGTGTCTGCTACTTTTATTAGTTTTAGAAGTTACAAAACTCAATGCTTTAAGGAATCTTATTATATCACACTACGCACCAAAGCAACAGTGGCAAGATTACAAACAATTTAAAAGTACATTAATTGTTAAAAACAATAAACATTTGTGAAAAGTGAGCAAAAACCCAGAATGAAAAATTGTATTCAACATCATTAGGGAATAGTAGAATGTAGTCTATAGCTATATAATCAGTGAGAATACATGTTATCAGACATAAAACTAAAAAATACATGTTGTAAATAGCTAGAAAGTTTGCAAAAATTTGCAATTCAATAGGGGAGGTTTGATTTATGATGCAAATGTAAAATTTATAACCACAAAACCACAAAAAAACATTCATTCACTCAATAGTAAAGTGAAATTGGCTTTTGTGCTTGGAAGCCCCTGATTGGCTCCTTGAACAAATAAGTTAAATAAATTGTGAATCTCTAATCATAACACTGAATAGCAGAGGTGAAGATGGACTTGAAGTCAGGTAGGTTTAATGAATATAAGATACTGATAGTTTGTAATGTGTCACATGTGTGGCTCTGTTATTGCTGAATGCTAAGCTATGTCTGGCTTATTAATTACTATTATTTTTAATAACAACTAAGGCGTATTTAAATAGAATATTGCTTCAGGTGCAATATTGGAAAATATTCATTATCAAATTTGAACATAAATTACAGCCAATTGATGGCTAAAAAGCAACAAAATATATATATATAACTAAGCAGTAATCTTTTGAAATTTTAGCACACGTTTTGCTGGCACTCTGTACCCTACTTGGCTATGCATCTGGTACTGTGCTGCCCAGTGAAGAGTTTAAAGAGTATGCAGAAGTACTCCAGAGTAAAATACAGAGTTTGGAAGACAGATTAGAGAGTCTAGAGTTACACCAGAAGGAAACTCAGGAACTTGAAGACAGACTGAAGTCACTGGAAGACAAGATGAAAGAACAAGAACTCAAAATGAAAGAGCAAAGTCAAGTAAATGAAGATTTAAGAAATCTGATTCACTCTCAACGTCACACTATAAACTCACTACTTCATGCTGTGAGTTTTATTGATAAATCAGTTTCTTGCGTTTACAAATTAATTGTTATTCTATAAAACAGGATTGTCTCTGCCTAAAATCTTCATTTTTTATGCTGTAGAACCAACAGATAACAAGTATTATTGTTTGATAGCTAATACCTCTTGGAATACTGCAAGTCCCTCACTGGTCATTTATTATAAGGAAATATAAAGATAATTTGTTTTTAATTTTCAACTAATCAGTATAAATATGTTTCATTACTAAGTTGACCTTTGATCTCTACCTCTTGGTAACCTCAAGAGAATCCTGGGTTCGTTTTTTATAGAACGATTTGCAGTCCACTTACTATTGTCTAAGTACCTATAAATTTTACAAAATGCCGTTTGTGCATAAAGTCATGTTAGTAGCATGGACTTGAGGCACTTGAAATTCTCCATCACGTACAGATATAATTGTTACTTTAAAAATGGAGTCTTGTACTTGTTACTGACTATCTTGCAGCTACTCAATGGACAACTACCTGAAGCAGATGACTTAGAAGTCAGTTATGATGAAGATACGGCCAAATTACTAAATCAGATCTGTATTTTTGGTAGGTGATAACTCTTAAGTGGTAAGAAATAGAGAAAGAGTTCCATTTAAACTAAGTCAGTTCTGAATATAGTTAGCAATAACAAAATTTCATATCCTTTTTATTTCATGCAAGGAGTCAGAGGAGTTTCTGGAAAAGATGGTGTAAATGGCAGAGATGGTAGAGATGGTGAGTCATGTATTACAGACAGAGTTGATACAGTATCTGTATTTTATTTCACAAGCATACATCTGCTCTGGTAACTCAATGCTTACAATAAACTGCACAGTGACTTTGTTGGCAAAACAGATAACTGGAAGGCAGTAAACATCTAACTAGTAGACAGTAACCAAATAACTAAGAGACAGTATAAAAATACTCAAGTAAAGTCTTTCTACAGGAAGAGATGGATTTCCAGGACAGAAGGGAGATAAAGGAGCATCTGGATTTCGAGGTTTGCCTGGTTTACCAGGTACTAAAGGAAACAGGGGAGTAGATGGAGCAAAAGGAGATAAAGGCGATGATGGTATAAAAGGAACTAAAGGGGCTTCTGGTGTCCAAGGAATACGTGGTGTTCCTGGACTTCCAGGTGCTACATCTGTGGTTGAAAGTGGAGCTGTGTACACCAGATGGGGGAGACACGCTTGTGAAAGTGTTTCAACCACACTTTATGGAGGTATTGCAAAGCATGTACACATCATTGTAAGTTAAATATGAAGAAATCTTTAAAGCAGAGTGATAGTGTTTACATGTTCTCTGACTTCAGGATTTGCTGGAGGTTCTCATCTCACTCACACTGGGGGTGGAGTCAACTATCAATGTCTACCACTTAAAGACCCTCAGTACAACAAATACTACACTGGAGGTAACGACTGGTGGGGTGATTGGATAAGTGGAGTTGAATATGAAACTGGAACACATCAAGATATCTTTCCTGATTCAACTTTTAATCAGAATGTACCATGTGCTAGATGCTACACTAAAACCAGGTCTGCTGTTGTTATGATTCCAGCTAAAAGGCAATGTCCAGCTAAATGGACTAAAGAATATGAAGGTACATTTAATAAATGGTGTTATTAAAAGTTGGATTTTATTATATTGATAACATCTAAAGTTTTTAAAGTATCTCTAAGCAGTAAATTTAATAAATTGAAAAACACACAAAATGTGTGATCTTTTGAAATACTCATGACTAAATTTGAATTTAATCTCAATAAAAAAGTTACATGAAACAGACTAGTGCTGATGGAAACTAACTGCTTATATTTTGTTTATTTCATTCATCTATTTTGATTCACTGATAAAAATTAATTTGCAGTGTGACAATGTACAATAATTGAAAAAATCTATAAAAAGTTTTTACTAAAAGCTAAACCTAAACACTTTTATTGCGTTAACTTCTGCTATTTTCTTTTATAGAAACCTACAGTCATACAATTATTCTTAAAACATTAACAAATCAATAGAACTATATAGGTATTCTTTGAATTAGTATATTGCATGAAACTTTGTTTGCAGGCTACTTGATGACTCATCACCACAACCATCCTCACCCTACCACCTATGAGTGTGTGGATGCTGAGCCAGAACACCTCAGAGGAATGGAGGGAAATACTAACGGAGCTTTGTTCTATTTTGTAAGAACTGACTGCTCTGGAGATGGCACCACAGGGCAATGTCCACCTTATGAGGCAAACAAACAGCTGACTTGTGTCGTCTGCACAAAATAACTTTGCTAATTAAGGAAACTCTATTGATGAGTTTTATTATAGATTAACCTATCAACCTCCAGTTTTACGCAGACTTTCAATCTTTAAACAATCTGAAATTTTGTTAAAAAGGGAAACTTCAAACAGCTGCTTACTGAGCCTATCATTAAAAACTTGAAATACCGTGATAGAATTACTAACCACACTACTGTTGCTAAAATTAAATAATTTCTAAAAAGTGCAATAACTTCTGTCTTTCTTATTAAAAATGTAATAAACAATAAAGCATTATCGTTTTTACGAACATTTTGTTTATCTTTCAGAATTCTCCCCACCATGTCTGTGTACTTATATTAGTTCTTCTGCAGTTTGTAGCTGTACTTTATCCAACCACCAAAAAACACTCACTCACCTTGTGTAGAGCAAGTTCCAGCTTCTCCTCTCAATCAGTAAAGTCTACTGATGTGCTATTTCCATATTATTGCTGATAAAATACATGATTGAATCAAGTTTCCTAAAAGCAACCTAGCTTGTAAACATTTGCTCCTACTGGAATTTGAACCCAGTGTTGAGGTTACGCAGTAATCTCTGTGGTATAATATGCTTAGCATGCTTCTTGCAAGCCAGGGGTCTCCGGTTTTAATCCCAGTGGGGGGGGGGGAGCAAAAGTTTTATGATGTAAGTTCTGAAAACATTTCTATTTGGCCTCAATATCAAGTACTTTGTAAAAGTTAAGAGAAGCACTTGATAAGTCTTTATTCAATGTGATATGGTTATTTGCAACTTGGAGTAGATGCTATATTTAGGTTGTTGGATTTAATAGCTATCTTTTCAGTAACTAAATATCTTCAACAAGAGCACATTTATACATACAAAGTAGATGTGTTGCTGCATTGAATGTGTTCCAACTATAAAAGAAATACCTGATATTTAATTCAATTGCATTGCTTATAAATAAAATAAAAAAGCTATACAATTCAAATAGACAATTGACATAGATATGGTATTTACAATAGTAGTTATATCAAACATAATATGCAAACGCACAAAGCTGTATAGAGATACCATCTCTTCTCTTTACTTACCAAATACCAACACACTTCCTTCTAGAGTTCAACCAAGTCAACTCTTACAGTGAAGACGTGTAAAGGCTTTATGTAGTGTCGAGATTTGTACATCACATTCAATGATAGGTTAATAAGTTTGCATTCATTCAAGTTTTCAATTATTTTATATTATCTTTTTTTTGTGAATGGAAGGATATGATATTATATTTTTGTGAAATAAATTAGACTATATACAGCTAATATGTAGTTCAATAAGTTTCGTAATTCGGTCACTGTGTCTGCTACTTTTATTCGTTCTAGAAATTACAAAACTTTATGTTTTAAGAAATATTATTACATCAAACCACACCATTAAGCAACAGTGGCAAGATTACATGCAATTCAAAAGTACAATATTGTTAAAAACAACAAAATTTATCTGGAAAGTTGAAAAAACCCAGTATGAAAAATTGGATTCAACATCATTAGAGAATAGTAAAATGCATTTCATAGCTATATAAGTGAGAATACTTGTTATCAGAGACAGAACTTCAAAATAGATATATTGTAAATATAGTTGGGATGTTGGCCAACCCTTGCAATTTAAAAGGGGAGATTTGGTGTATGATGTAAATGTGAGCTTTATAAACACAAAAATTCATTCATTCACTCCATAGCAAATAGAAACATTAGCTTTTGTGCTTTGCATCACCTGATTGGCTTTTTGAACAAATAAGTTAAATAAATTCTGAATTTCTAATCATAACACTGCATGCATAGCAGAAGTGAAGATGGACTTGAAGTCAGGTAGGTTTAGTGAAGATAAGATACTGATAGTTTGCAATGTGTCACATGTGTGGCTCTGTTATTGCTGAATGCTAAGCTATGCCTGGCTTATTAATTACTATTATTATTTATAACAACTAATGAGTATTTAACTAGAATATTTTATCAGGTGTAATATTGGAAAATATTCGTTATCAAATTTAAACATAAATTACAGCTTTGATGGCTAAAAAGCAACAAAAAATATATATAAAACTAAGCAGTTTAATCTTTTGAAATTTTAGCACCTGTTTTGCTGGCACTCTGTACCCTACTTGGCTATGCATCTGGTACTGTGCTGCCAAGTGAAGAGTTTAAAGAGTATGCAGAAGTTCTCCAGAGTAAAATACAAAGTTTGGAAGACAGATTAGAGAGTCTAGAGTTACACCAGAAAGAAACTCAGGAACTTGAAGACAGACTGAAGTCACTGGAAGACAAGATGAAAGAGCAAGAGCTCAAAATGAAAGAGCAAAGTCAAGTAAATGAAGATTTAAGAAATCTGATTCACTCTCAACGTCACACTATAAACTCACTACTTCAAGCTGTGAGTTTTATTGTTAAATCAGTTTCTTGCGTTTACAAATTAATTGTTATTCTATAAAACAGGATTGTCTCTGCCGAAAATTCTCCTTTTTTATGCTGTAGAACCAACAGATAACAAGTATTATTGTTTGATAGCTAATACCTCTTGGAATACTGCAAGTCCCTCGCACTAGTCATTTATTATAAGGAAATATAAAGATAATTTGTTTTTAATCTTCAACTAATCAGTATAAATATGTTTTATTACTAAGTTGACCTTTGATCTCTACCTCTTGGTAACCTCAAGAGAATCCTGGGTTCATTCTTGATAGAAAGGTTTGCAGTCCACTTACTATTGTCTAAGAACCTATAAATTTTACAAAATGCCGTTTGTGCATAAAGTCATGTTAGTAGCATGGACTTGAGGCACTTGAAATTCTCCATCACATACAGATATAATTGTTACTTTAGAAATAGAGTCTTTACTCGTTACTGACTATCTTGCAGCTACTCAATGGACAACTACCTGAAGCAGATGACTTAGAAGTCAGTTATGATGAAGATACGGCCAAATTACTAAATCAGATTTGTATTTTTGGTAGGTGATAACTCTTAAGTGGTAAGAAATAGAGAAAGAGTTCCATTTAAACTAAGTCAGTTTCGAATAGTTAGCGATAACAAAATATTCCATAAATTCCTGTTATTTTAAGGAGTCAGAGGAGTTTCTGGAAAAGATGGAGAGTATGGAAAAGATGGTGTAAATGGCAGAGATGGTAGAGATGGTGAGTCATGTATTACTGACAGATTTGATACAGTATCTGTATTTTATTTCACAAGCATACATATGCTCTGGTAACTCAATGCTTACAATAAACTGCGCAGTGACTTTGTTGGCAAAACAGATAACTGGAAGTCAGTAAACATCTAACTAGGAGACAGTAAACAAATTAGTAAGAGACAGTATAAAATACTCAAGTAAAATCATTCTACAGGAAGAGATGGATTTCCAGGACAGAAGGGAGATAAAGGAGCATTTGGATTTCAAGGTTTGCCTGGTTTACCAGGTACTAAAGGAAACAGGGGAGTAGATGGAGCTAAAGGAGCTAAAGGCAATGATGGTATAAAAGGTACTAAAGGGGCCAGTGGTGTCCAAGGAATACGTGGTGTTCCTGGACTTCCAGGCGCTACATCTGTGGTTGAAAGTGGAGCTGTGTACACCAGATGGGGCAGACACACTTGTGAAAGTGTTTCAGTCACACTTTATGAAGGTATTGTAAAGCATGTACACGTTATTGTATGTTAAATATATGGGAACCATTAGGACAGAGTGATAGTGTTTTTATGTTCTCTCATTTCAGGATTTGCTGGAGGTTCTTATCACACTCACACTGGGGGTGGAGTCAACTACCAATGTCTACCTCTTAAAGACCCCCAGTACAACAAATACTATACTGGAAGTGCAACCTGGTGGGGTGATTGGATAGGTGGAGTTGAATATGAATCTGGAACACATCAAGATATCTTTCCTGATTCAACTTTTAATCAGAATGTACCATGCGCCAGATGCTACACTAAAACCAGGTCTGCTGTTGTAATGATTCCAGCTAAAAGGCAATGTCCAGCTAAGTGGACTAAAGAATATGAAGGTACATTGAATGAATAATCTTTAATTGTTTGAATTTAAGAATATTGATAACATCTTTTAAAATATATCTAAGCACTAAAATTATTAAACTGAAAAAAAACCAAAGATGTGATTTTTTGAAACACTCAAGACTAAATTTGAACTTATCCTCAATAAAAAAGCTACATGAAACAGTCCAGTGCTGATGGAAACTAGCTAATTATATTCATCATTAATTTTATTTATTGAGTTTATTTCATTCATCTATTTTGATTCACTGATAAAAATTAATTTGCAGTGTGACAATGTACAATAATTGAAAAAATATATAAAAATCTTTTACTAAAAGCTAAACCTAAACATTTATATTTCGTCAACTTCTGTTATTTTCTTTTATAGAAACCTACAATCATACAATTATTCTTGAAACATTAACAACTCAATAAAACTATATAGGTATTTCTTGAATCAGTATACTGTATGAAACTTTGTTTGCAGGCTACTTGATGACCAGTCACTACAACCATGCTCACCCTACCACCTACGAGTGTGTGAATGTTGAGCCAGAACACCTCAGAGGAATGGAAGGAAATACTAACGGAGCTTTGTTCTATTTTGTAAGAACTGACTGCTCTGGAGATGGCACCACAGGGCAATGTCCACCTTATAAGGCCAATAAACAGCTGACTTGTGTCGTCTGCACAAAATAACTTTGCTAAAGGAAACTCTATTGATGAGTTTTCTTATAGGTTAGCCTATCAACCCCCAGTTTTCCTCAGACTTTCTATCTTTAAACAATCTGACATTTTGTTAAAGGAAAACTTCAAACAGCTGCTTACTAAACCTATCATTAAAACTTAAAATACTGTGATAGAATTACTAACCACACTAATGTTGCTAAAATTAAATAATTTCTAAAAAGTGCAAACTTCTGTCTTTCTTATTAAAAATGTAATGAACAATGAAACATTATCGTTTTTACAAACATTTTGTTTATCTTTCAGAAATCTCTCCACCATGTCTGTGTACTTATATTAGTTCTTCTGCAGTTTGTAGCTGTACTTTATTCAACCACCACAAAACACTCGCTTACTTTCTGTAGAGAAGATTCTAGCTTCTCCACTCAATCAGCCAGGTCTCCTGATGTGCTATTTCCATATTATTGCTGATAAAATACTTGATTGAATCAAGTTTCCTAAACGCAACCTAGCTTGTAAACATTTGCTCCCACTGGAGTTTGAACCCAGTGTTGGGGTTACCCAGTAATCTCTGCGGTTTAATGCTTAGCATGCTTCTTGCAAGCCAGGGGTCTCGGGTTTGAATCCCAGTGGGATGGGGGAGCAAAATTTTTATGATGTAAGTTCTGAAAACATTTCTATTTGGCCTCAATATCAAGTACTTTGTAAAAGTTAGGAGGAGCACTTATAATAAGTCTTTATTCAATGCGATATGATTATCTGCAACTTGGAGTAGATGCTATATTTAGGTTGTTGAATTTAATAGCCACCTTTTCAGTAACTAAATATCTTCAACAGCAGCACAATTATACATACAAAGTAGATGTGTTGCTGCATTGAATGCGTTGCAACTATAAAAGAAATACATGATATTTAATTTAATTGCATTGCTTATAAATAAAATAAAGAAAACATTATACAATTCAAATGAACAAGTTTTGAAGAAATAGTATTTGCAATAGTAGTTATATCAAACATAATATACAAACACACAGAGCTGTATAGAGATACAATCTCTTCTTTTTACTCATCAAATACCAACATACTTCCTTCTAAAGTTCAATCAAGTCAACTCTTACAGTGAAGACTTGTAAAGATGGTGGTGTCAAGAATTTAACATCACATTTAACGGCAGATGAAAAAGCTTGCATTTATTTACGTTATTTAAATTAGTTTAGATTATCTTTATATTGTGGATGGAAGGATATGATAGCTTTAAAATTTCAAATTTCATGATATTCTTGTGAAATAAATTCTTTTAAACTACAGATAAAATGTGTTTTAATAAGCTTTACCATGCAGTCACTGTGTCTGCTTATTTTTATTAGTTTTAAAAATTATAAAACTTGATGTTTTAAGAAATCTTATCTCACCACCTTGTGGAACACACCAAAGCACCAATGGCAAGACTACATATAATTTAAATGCACATAAACATAACATGAACCTATAAATAAAAAATTAACTTTTTGTGGAAAATGGGAAAAATGCAATATAAATAATTATATTTAATATTATTAAAAAAAGAATACTGAAAAACAACACTCTCCTTGCTTCGAGCAAAGGAGTTGAGTTAGCTTTCTAGTACAAGAGTAAATAATTAGAGATGAATTAGAGATGAATCATTCATTCATTTAATAGGAAGGTAAAAGTAGCTTTTGTGTTTTGCAGCACCTGATTGGCTTCTTGAACAAATAATTTAAATAAATTCTGAATTTCTAATCATAACACTGCATAGCAGAGGTGAAGATGGACTTGAAGTCAGGTAGGTTTAGTGAATATAAGATACTGATAGTTTGTAATGTGTCACATGTGTGGCTCTGCTATTGCTGAATGCTAAGCTATGCCTGGCTTATTAATTACTATTATTATTTATAACAACTATAATAAGTATTTAACTAGAATATTAATCAGGTGTAATATTGGAAAACATTCATTATCAAGTTTGAACATAAATTGCAGCCTTGATGGCTAAAAATCAACAAAAAATATATATGAAACTAAGCAGTAATCTTTTGAAATTTTAGCACATGTTTTGCTGGCACTCTGTACCCTACTTGGCCATGCATGTGCCACTGTGCTGCCCAGTGAAGAGTTTAAAGAGTATGCAGAAGATCTCCAGAGTAAAATACAGAGTTTGGAAGACAGACTAGAGAGTCTAGAGTTACACCAGAAGGAAACTCAGAAACTTGAAGACAGACTGAAGTCACTGGAAGACAAGATGGAAGAACAAGAACTCAAAATAAAAGAGCAGAGTCAAGTAAATGAAGATTTAAGAAATCTGATTCACTCTCAACATCACACTATCAACTCACTACTTCATGCTGTGAGTTTTATTGTTAAATCAGCTTCTTGCATTTACAAATTAATAGTTATTCTATAAAACTGGGTGGTGTCTGCCTAAAACCCTCACTTTGTATACTATGTAACCAACAGCTGAAAACTATTATTGTTTGACAAATAATACGTCTTGGAATACTGCAATTAAGTCCCTCACTGGTCATTTATTATAAGGAAATATAAAGACAATTTGTTTTTTATCTTCAACTAATCACTATAAATATGTTTCATTACTAAGTTGACCTTTGATATCTACCTCTTGGTAACCTCAAGAGAATCCTGGGTTTATTCTTGATAGAAAGATTTGCAGTCTACTTATTATTGTCTAAGAACCTATAAATTTTACAAAATGCCGTTTGTGCATAAAGTCATGTTAGTAGCATGGACTTGAGGCACTTGAAATTCTTCGTCACATGCAGCTATAATTGTTACTTTAAAAATGAGTCTTTACTTGTTACTGACTATCTTGCAGCTACTTAATGGACAACTACCTGAAGCAGATGACTTAGAAGTCAGTTATGATGAAGATACGGCCAAATTACTAAATCAGATTTGTATTTTTGGTAGGTGATAACTCTTAAGTGGTAAGAAATAGAGAAAGAGTTCTATTTAAACTAAGTCAGTTCGGAATAGTTAACAATAACAAAATTTTACATTCCTGTTATTTCAAGGAGTCAGAGGAGTTTCTGGAAAAGATGGAGAGAATGGAAAAGATGGTGTAAATGGCAGAGATGGTAGAGATGGTGAGTCATGTATTACAGACAGAGTTGATGCAGTATCTTTATTTTATTTCACAAGCATACATCTGCTCTGGTAACTCAATGCTTACAATAAACTGCACAGTGACTTTGTTGGCAAAACATCTAACTAGGAGACAGTAAACAAATAACTAAGAGACAGTATAAAAATACTCAAATAAAGTCTTTCTACAGGAATAGATGGATTTCCAGGACAGAAGGGAGATAAAGGAGCATTTGGATCTCAAGGTTTGCCTGGTTTACCAGGTCCAAAGGGAGAAGAGGGGGCTATTGGTGAGCAGGGAACTGATGGAGCTACAGGACCTTCTGGTTTACCAGGTACTAAAGGAAACAGGGGAGTAGATGGAGCTAAAGGAGCTAAAGGCAATGATGGTATAAAAGGAACTAAAGGGGCTTCTGGTGTCCAAGGAATACGTGGTGTTCCTGGACCTCCAGGAGCTACATCTGTGGTTGAAAGTGGAGCTGTGTACACCAGATGGGGGAGACGTACTTGTGAAAGTGTTTCAGTCACACTTTATGAAGGTATTGTAAGGCATGTACATATTATTGTAAGTTGAATATGAAGAAATCTTTATGACAGAGTGATAGTGTTTACATGTTCTCTCATTTCAGGATTTGCTGGAGGTTCTTATTACACTCACACTGGAGGTGGAGTCAACTACCAATGTCTACCTCTTAAAGATCCTCAGTACAACAAATACTATACTGGAAGTGCAACCTGGTGGGGTGATTGGATAACTGGAAGTGAATATGAACTTGTAACAGCTACAGGAATATTTCCTGATTCAACTTATAATCAGAATGTACCATGTGCCAGATGCTACACTAAAACCAGATCTGCTGTTGTTATGATTCCAGCTAAAAGGCAATGTCCAGCTAAATGGACTGAAGAATATGAAGGTAATTTGAATAAATATTTTTAATAATTGTTGGAGTTTAAGAATATTGATAACATATTTTAAAATATCTCTAAACACTAAAATTATTAAACTGAAAAAACCCCAAAATGTGTGATCTTTTGAAACACATATAAGACTAAATTTGAATTTATTCTCAATAAACAAGTTACGTGAAACAAGCTAGTGATGATGGAAACTAGCTGCAATGATTATATTTTGTTTATTTTATTCATTTATTTTCATCCATTGATAAAAATTAGTTTGCAAAATTGAGTGCGATAATGTACAAAACAAAAGGAAAATTCAATAACAATTTTTTACTAAAAGCTAAACCTAAACGCTTTTATTGCGTTACCTTCTGCTATTTTCTTTTACAGAAACTTACAATCATACAATTATTCTTGAAACATTAACAACTCAATAAAACTATATAGAGGTATTCTTTGAATTACTATATATATGAAACTTTGTTTGCAGGCTACTTGATGACTAATCACTATAACCATCCTCACCCTACCACCTACGAGTGTGTGGATGCTAAGCCAGAACACCTCAGAGGAATGGAGGCAGATACTAACGGAGCTTTGTTCTATTTTGTAAGAACTGACTGCTCTGGAACCGGCACTACAGGGCAATGCCCACCATATGAGGCCAATAAACAGCTGACTTGTGTAGTCTGCACTAAATAACTTTGCTAAAGGAAACTCTATTGATGAGTTTTCTTAAAGGTTAACCTATCAACCCCAGTTTTACTCAGACTTTCTATCTTTAAATAATCTGACATTTTGCTAAAGGTAATACTTCAAACAGCTGCTCACTGAGCCTATCATTAAAACCTTGAAATACTGTGATAGAATTATACTAACCACACTAATGTTGCTAAAATTGAATAATTTCTAAAAAGTGCGAACTTTGGTCTTTCTTATTAAAAATGTTATAAACAATAAAGCTTTATTGTTTTTACAAACATTTTGTTTGCCTTTCAGAATTTTCCACATCTTTTCTGTGTACTTATAGCAGGTCTTTTGCAGTTTTCAGCTGTACTTTATTCAACCAGGGCTGTTACAAGTTCTAGCTTCTCCACTCAATCGACAAAGTCTACTGATGTGCTATTTCCATATGCTTGCTGATAAAATCAGACAGCTTTACTTAATTGAATCATGTTTTTTATAAAAGCAACCTGGCCTGTAATTATTTGCTCCCACTAGAATTTGAACCCAGTGTTGAGGTTACGCAGTAGTCTCTGTGGTATAATGCTTAGCAACCTGCCCTACTTGCAAGCCAGAGGTCTTCAGTTCGAATTCCAGTGGGGTGGGGGGAGCAAAACCTTTATGATGTAAGCTCTGAAAACTTTTCTGGTTAGCTTCAATATTGAGTACTTTGTAAATGCAGATAGTTTCATCTCGTAATCAAATAAAAAGTAAAGAGATTAAAGTTAGGAGAAGTGCAATTGATAAGTCTTTATTCAATATGATATCATCATCATTATTGGCCTCAATATATCAAGTACATTGTAAAAGTTAGGAGAAGCACTCAATAATTCTTTATTCAATGTGATATGGTTATCTTTAACTTGTAGTAGATGCTATATTCAGGTTGTTGGATTTAATAGCTATCTTTTCAGTAACTAAATATCTTTAACAGCAGCAGAATTATACATACAAAGTAGATGTGTTGCTACATTGAATGTGTTCCAACTATAAAAGAAATACCTGATATTTAATTTAATTGCATTGCTTATAAATAAAAAAAAAAGCCATACAATTCAAATGGGCAACTGACATAGATATGGTATTTACAATAGTAGTTACATCAAACATAATATGCAAACACAGAAAGCTGTATAGAGATACAATCTCTTCTCTTTACTTATCAAATACCAACATACTTCCTTCTAGAGTTCAACTAAATCATCGCTTACCCCTCATTCACACTTATTGTACCGTAGGCCGTAACAGCAAATATCAGCCATTCTTACAAATGTCTGAGCTTCCTTTACGGCGTTGCGGTGCGGTAGGATCAAGCACTGCTCAATTCAACAATTTTTGGGCGGGCTCCTATATTGGGCAAAAACACCTTTGTGTTTACTCACTGCTGTACTTCAACTAGTGAGTGAATGTATGCCACCTGGAGTAAGAATCAGATATAGATTTAATGATATTTTCAATGTCAGACGTCTCAGAGCTAAGACGAAGACAGCTACCGAGGCTATCCATGAACTGCAGTATGCTGATGATAACATGATCATGGCTCATTCCGAGGAGGAACTTCAACTTGCTCTCACAGCATTCAATACAGCATACACCTCTCTTGGTCTAACACTCAATGCCAAGAAGACGCAAGTAATGTACCAACCACACCCAAATACTGAAAGACATGAGGATTTTTCCCTCAAGGTGGGAGACCAAATATTAGACCAAGTCACTACCTTCAACTATTTAGGTAGCTGCCTATCCTCTAAAGCAAACATTGATGCTGAAATAAACCGAAGACTCCAGGCCGCCAGCTCCGCATTTGGGAGGCTGCAAACACGCGTTTTCAACAACAAGGATATATACAGACAGACCAAACTAAAAGTATACAAAGCCATTGTTCTCCCGACACTACTTTATGCTTCTGAAACTTGGGTAACCTACAGCCACAACCTGCTGCCCCTCGAGAAATTTCACAACCGCAGTCTCAGGCGAATCCTCGGAGTCAAATGGCAAGACAGGCAGACTACTAACAGTGTCCTCGATAAAGCGCAAACTACAAGTATTACTACCATGATTGTGAAGAGACAACTGAAGTGGTCTGGCCATGTGGTAAGAATGGATGATAACCGGCTACCAAAAAAGATCATGTACTCTGAGCTGAACACTGGAAATCGTTCACAGGGTGGTCAGAGGAAAAGGTATAAAGACACTCTACACGAGAGCCTTAAGCAGTGTTTTATTCGACCACAGACCTGGGAAGTTCAGGCCTTGGACAGAAAAAATTGGAGAACTGTTGTGCATCAAGGGACAGCGATTTTTGAACAACAACAACGCCAAAAACGAGAGCACAAACGGTTGTTAAGGAAAAGCAGGGAGTTATGCTCTGTTACACACCCACCAGTGCCTGACTCTAGTAACATTTGTCCTCACTGTGGCAAATTATGCCGATCTCGAATTGGGCTTGTGAGTCACCTCAGAGCTCACAACCTCTAGTAGGATTTTACGGATTTTCGAACTGGAACGGATTACGGATTACGGCACAGACTAGGGCTTGCAAGCAGACATCATACTCGTCACACGAGGGATTGCTGACACACAATTGTCCAATGAAATATGTCATATATTTTACCTATTAGCGGACTTTTAAACTTCAGCCCGGACGCATTAAAAATGGCTTACGTTTTATGTTACGGCCTACGGTACTGTAAGTGTGAATGGGGGGGTTACAGTGAAGACTTGTAAAGGCTTTATGTCATGTTGTTTGGTGTCAAGACTTGTACATCACATTCAATGATAGGTGAACAAGTTTGTACTTATTTATGTTTTAGATTAGTTTATATTATCTTTTTATTGTGAATGAGAGGGGGATAATAGTTTTAAAAGTTCAAATTTCATGATATCCTTGTGAAATAACTTATTTTAACCTACAGCTAAAATATAGTTTTAAAATATGTGTTTTAATAAGCTTTACCATGCAATCACTGTGTCTGCTACTTTAATTAGCTTTATAAGAAATTACAAAATCTCATGTTTTAAAAAATCTTACTACCTCCCACCACACCAAATCAACAATGGGAATGATTCAAAAGTGCATAAACATATCATAAACCTTGTGAAAAAAATAAATAAACGTTTTGTGGAAAATTAACAAAAGAAAAATACAAATTATTGTATTCAACATCATTAGCAAAAATAATTTCAGAAACTTACTGTAAAGAAAAACTTCTCATGTTTTTGACATTATAGAAATTGAGTTAGTTTTCTAATACTTGATGGATAAACATGATGACTGCACTAACTATAGGCCTATGTTATAGTAGAAAGTAATATATAGCTAAATAATTTTAAATAAATAGACAGAGATAGAACTAAATATACAAATATTGCAAATAATTAAAAGGTTTGTAAGCATATAAAATAAAATAATTAAGTTTTAGTTTATCAGTTAAATGTGAAACTTTATCATCAAATTCATTTATTTAATCAATAACAATTTAAGGAAAGTAGCTTTTGTACGTTTTGCAGCACGTTCTGATTGCCTTCTTGGACAAATAATTTGAATAAATTATGAATCTCTAATCATAACACTGCATGAATAGCAGAGGTGCAAAATGGACTTGAAGTCAGCTACGTTTGGTGAAGATAAGATACTGATAGTTTGTAATGTGTCACATGTGTGGCTCTGTTATTGCTGAATGCTAAGCTATGCCTGGCTTATTAATTACTATTATTATTTATAACAACTAATGAGTATTTAACTAGAATATTACTTCAGGTACAATATTGGAAAATATTCATCATCAAATTTAAACATAAATTACAGCTTTGATGGCTAATAGTACTACGGAATACTCTCAAAACGTAGGCAGTGGTGTTTTGAAATTTTAGCACATGTTTTGCTGGCACTCTGTACCTTACTTGGCTATGCATCTGCGACTGTACTGCCCAGTGAAGAGTTTAAAGAGTATGCAGAAGTACTCCAGAGTAAAATACAGAGTTTGGAAGACAGACTAGAGAATCTAGAGTTACACCAGAAGGAAACTCAGGAACTTGAAGACAGACTGAAGTCACTGGAAGACAAGATGAAAGAATAAGAACTCAAAATGAAAGAGCAAAGTCAAGTAAATAAAGATTTAAGAAATCTGATTCACTCTCAACTTTACACTATCAACTCACTACTTCATGCTGTGAGTTTTATTGTTAAATCAGTTTCTTGCGTTTACAAATTAATTGTTATTCTATAAAACTGGGTGGTGTATGCTTAAAATTCTCACTTGTATTCTGTGTAACCAACAGCTGAAAATTATTTTATAGTCTCATAATTTTTAGGTCATTAACTGAGGTCGTTATTTAACAAAGGGATATAAAGATACTTTATTTTTCAATTTTCAACTTTCTGGTATAAATATTTTTTATAACCTACTAAGTATGCACTAAAACAGTATTGACCTTTGACCTATACCTCCTGGTAATCTGGACAGAATCTTAGGTCTCTATAACTTGTGATTTGTGAAAATTGCAATCATTGTTATATATAGAATTTCTTTATTGCCAAAAAACTAATCTTACAAAATGGTTGTTGTGCCTAAATTAGTAGCTAGTTCTTCCCAAAGTCAAAGCTAGCGTCAGGAAAACATTGATTTATACTTTATTCGTGCTATTTAACAATCTCCAGCTAGGTCATGTACTTAACGCCCTTTTTTATTTAGTGCTATGCTATATTCTTCAAGTCAAAATAGTAGCATGGACTTGAGGCACTTGAAATTCTTCATCACATACAGATATAATTGTTACTCTAAAAATGGAGTCTTTACTTGTTACTGACTATCTTGCAGCTACTCAATGGACAACTACCTGAAGCAGATGACTTAGAAGTCAGTTATGATGAAGATACGGCCAAATTACTAAATCAGATTTGTGTTTTTGGTAAGTGATAATTCCTGAGTGTCGAGGAATAAAAAGGGAATTTTATTTAAACTGCGTTAGTTCTGAATGTTCAGTAGTACATTAAAAGTACAAACTTTACTCCTATTTCAAGGAGTTAGAGGACTTTCTGGAAAAGATGGTGTAAATGGCAGAGATGGTAGAGATGGTGAGTCATATATTAAGGACAGAGCTGATACAGTATCTGTATTTTATTCCCCAGGCAGACATCTGCTCTAATAACTTAATTCTTACAGTGAAACTCTTTGTGACTTTATTGGCAAAGCAGGCAACTTATAGGAAACAATAGAAAGAAGACTCAATTGGAATCTTTTTACAGGAATTGATGGATTTCCAGGACAGAAGGGAGATAAAGGGGCACCTGGATCTTACGGTCTTCCTGGTTTACCAGGTGCTAAAGGAGAAAAAGGGGTTACTGGTGAACAAGGAATACGTGGTGTTCCCGGACTTCCAAGCGCTACATCTGTGGTTGAAAGTGGAGCTGTGTACACCAGATGGGGGAGACACACTTGTGAAACTGTTTCAGTCACACTTTATGAAGGTATTGTAAGGCATGTACACATTATTGTATGTTGAATATACGGGAACCGCTATAACAGAGTGATAGTGTTTACATGTTCTCTGACTTCAGGATTTGCTGGAGGTTCTTATGCTACTCATACTGGGGGTGGAGTCAACTATCAATGTCTACCTCTTAAAGATCCTCAGTACAACAAATACTATACTGGAAGTGCAACCTGGTGGGGTGATTGGATAAGCGGAGTTGAATATGAAACTGGAAAACATATAGATATCTTTCCTGATTCAACTGTTAATCAGAACGTACCATGTGCCAGATGCTACACTAAAACCAGATCTGCTGTTGTTATGATTCCAGCTAAAAGGCAATGTCCAGCTAAGTGGACTAAAGAATATGAAGGTACATTTAATCAATTACTTTTATCAAAAGTTTCAATTTTATATCGTTAAACTGACTGAGTTTCAGAGATTAGATTAACTGATTTTTGGTGCTAGTTTTTATTTCATACATACCAAGTTAGAAACTGAGAAACCGTTGCTTTCTGAAGCTCTCTGTCCCCTTATATTCTTCTATAGATAATCTACATTTTAATACTTTCTTAATGCTTCCTACAGATTCTCATTTGCCAAATCTTTGCATTATATACAGACTATATGAGACCTGACCAGACTGGGTGTTTGGGTTAACTATAATAAGCATAATGAGCCACACTCCAGACAATTGAAGCTGGCACAAGCACAGTGTTGAAAGCATAATTTTCTAAAAGCTCCGATAGTACTTTGTTTGACTTGGCTGCTTTTATAGTGTAGTAGTTTTGTGGGTGATAGAATGAAATCAGGCAGAGAACATAACTCCTTGTTATAGAAGAGACAAGAGAGAGAGGTTGCCGTGTGCTTGCAGTACTTTATTGTAGCAGTGAGAAGTATCCAGTGTGAGCTCCAGTCCGCAAGTGACTGAAGCTCTAAAATGCGTGTCCTTTTATACTGGTAGAACAAAGGACCTCTAGAACCTTCCACCGACAGCGGGCCGATGTTCGCCGACATTCGTCATGTCGGTGACCGACACTGGAAATATCGGTAACCGACATTCGGTCTGCCTGCATCCACCTGCCGAAATCGGTCCAACTGTCGGTTTACATGAACCAGCAAAAAATGAACCCAACCAAGTGTATGCGTATTGTAACTTGTAATTGGGGGAAAAGGGATTAACTATTTACTATGTTAAAAGCTCAACATTAGCCATAGTGTTTAAGGTATTAGAAAGTTACGCTACATAATTAGCTATGATTACAGTATTTAGAAAAATAACCATAAGTAAAGTGTCAAGGGGGATAACTCTTAATATTTACCACAATAGTAAATTGACATTTCAAATAGCTTCTAAAGATTTGTTCTTTGGGTCTGCTACCATCCCAACTCTAAATTATCCATAAACATTAAGATAACAATTGAGAAAATACAAAATTCAATGTTAACAATGATTAATTATTATAAAATAAATGAATGAACTGCAATAAACCTCATACTTGTAGGCTACTTGATGACTAATCATCATGCTTACCACTCTACCACCTACGAATGCGTTGATGCTGAGCCAAAACACCTCAGAGGAATGGAAGGAAATACTAACGGAGCTTTGTTCTATTTCGTAAGAACTGACTGTTCTGGACAAGGCACCACAGGACAATGCCCACCATATGAGGCAAATAAACAGCTGACTTGTGTCGTCTGCACAAAATAACTTTGCTAAAGGAAACTCTATTGATGTGTTTACTTATAGGTTAGCCTATCAACCCCCACTTTTGTCGTCTGCACTAAATAGCTGAAGGCGTTCTCACTCAAGCTAGTATTGAAATACTCACTAACAACCATGTTATTGATTTTAACCTAATAAGGCAAATTTCTGAATTTTTATAATTAAACAAGTGAGGCTATAGGAAACAACTGAACCATGTTATTTGTACTAAATAACTTTGTTAAATAAGTTTTCAATAGAATAACCCATTAACCACTTTTCTTCAGTTTTGCTCAGACTTTTCATCTTTAAACAATCTGAACTGTTGTTAAATTAAAACAAATGCTTTATGGGCTTGATAATTAATTTTTTTTAAAAGAGTATATCTTTTTGGTAATAAACTTACTAACCACTCTAATATCAAAGTTAATTAGGCTAAAAGCACAAACTTATGTCATTCTTATATAGTACATGTAATAAATAAAAGTTTATTATTTACACTAATATGTCTTATCTTTTAAAATATCCATGTCATGTCTGCCTTTTTATTAGTTTATTATGAATGATAACATCTGAAATAAGTTGTTTTTAATTGGTTGGTTTTACACTGACTATTAGTAAAGTAGTAACTATTTAGGTATGGTCCTGGACATCCAGCTAAATTGAGGATAACACAGAAACTCTTACAAATAATGGTGTTGTAAAATGTTTTGTTCAACGACAATATGCTTTCCAGGCATGTGACTTAAACTAATTTTCCATATTGATATTTGAAGAGTATTTTGAAAAAATTCATGTATGTAATATTGAGGTTACCCACTGCAATAGCCTCCGTGACGTAATAGTTGCTTATACAAACTACAGATCTCAAGTTAATGGGGGGGGGGGGGGGCAGCAGTTTTATGAGCCATTTCTGTCATTAGTGAAGTGTAGTAGCAGCAGCAGCAGCGGCATGCAGCGAAATCAGCATGCAGCAGTAGCAGCAGTAGCAGCAGCAGCAGTAGCAGTGGCAGTAGTAGCAGTAGTAGCAGTAGTAGCAGTAGTAGCAGCAGCAGCAGTAGTAGTGGCAGTAGTAGCAGTAGTAGCAGTAGTAGTAGTAGTAGTAGCAGCAGTTGTAGTAGCAGCAGCAGCAGTAGTAGTGGCAGTAGTAGCAGTAGTAGTAGTAGTAGTAGCAGCAGTTGTAGTAGCAGCAGCAGTAGTAGTAGTACTCCAAAGGAGTTAAGAAGCCAGGAAAGAGTAGTAGATAGACAAGTGCAGTGGGGAAAAAAGGGGGGGGGGGTGTAATGCTGAGATTACCCGATAGCCCTGTGTTGTATAGAGGCTAGTGCGCCTGCTTGTAAGCTGAAGGTTTCGAGTTCAGATTTCAGTGTGTGTAAAAGTTATATAATGTAAGTTCTGCGAACATTTCTATAGTCGGCCTCAAAAACCTGAAAACTTATAGAAGCACAAAGTTTCTATTCATAATTAAATAAAAAGTCAAGCATGAAAGAAAGCAGAAACACTCAAGTCTTTATTCAATGTGATATGATTATCCTTAAGGGGAGATACTATATAGTTAGGATTTATATAGCAACCTTCTCAGCAGCTAAAGAATTTAAAGAGCAGCACATGATTATCTGCAACTTGGAGTAGATGCTATATTTAGGTTGTTAAATTTAATAGCAACATTTTCAGTAACTAAATATCTTTAACAGCAGCACATTTATACACACAAAGTAGATGTGTTGCTACATTGACTATGTTGCAACTATAAAAGGAATACCTGATATTTAATTTAATTGCATTGCTAATAAATAATATAAAGAAAAAACTATGCAATTCAAATAGACAATTGACATAGACATAGTATTTACAATATGGTAGTTACATCAAACATATTATACAAACACAGAAAGCTGTATAGAGATACAATCTCTTCTCTTTACTTATCAAATACCAACATACTTCCTTCTAGAGTTCAACCAAGTCAACTCTTACAGTGAAGACTTGTAAAGGCTTTATGTGGTGTCGAGACGTGTACATCACATTCAATGATAGGTGAAAAGTTTGTACTTACTTATGACTTGAATTCGTTAATTATATAATCTTCTTATTGTTAATGGAAGGATATGATAGCTTTAAAATTACAAATTCCATTATATTCCTGTAAAATAAATTAGTCAATTACAGCTAAAATGTAGTGTAAAATGTAGTTTAATAAGTTTTGTAATTCAGTCACTGTGTCTGCTACTTTTATTAGTTTTAGAAGTTACAAAACTCAATGCTTTAAGGAATCTTATTATATCAGACCACACCAAAGCAACAGCGGCAAGATTACAAACAATTTAAAAACAATAAACATTTGTGAAAAGTGAGCAAAAACCCAGAATGAAAAATTGTATTCAACATCATTAGAGAATAGTAGAATGTAGTCTATAGCTATATAATCAGTGAGAATACATGTTATCAGACATAAAACTAAAAAATACATGTTGTAAATAGCTAGAAAGTTTGCAAAAATTTGCAATTCAATAGGGGAGATTTGATTTATGATGCAAATGTAAAATTTATAACCACAAAAATACATTCATTCACTCAATAGTAAAGTGAAATTGGCTTTTGTGATTGGAAGCCCCTGATTGGCTCCTTGAACAAATAAGTTAAATAAATTCTGAATCTCTAATCATAACACTGCATAGCAAAGGTGAAGATGGACTTGAAGTCAGGTAGGTTTAGTGAAGATAAGATACTGATAGTTTGTAATGTGTCACATGTGTGGCTCTGTTATTGCTGAATGCTAAGCTATGTCTGGCTTATTAATTACTATTATTTTTTATAACAACTAAAGAGTATTTAACTAGAATATTACTTCAGGTGCAATATTGGAAAATATTCATTATCAAGTTTAAACATAAATTACTGCTTTGATGGCTAAAAGTACTACGAAATATTCTCAAAACTAGGCAGTGATGTTTTGAAATTTTAGTACATGTTTTGCTGGCACTATGTACCCTACTTGGCTATGCATCTGGCACTGTGCTACCCAGTGAAGAGTTTAAAGAGTATGCAGAAGTACTCCAGAGTAAAATACAGAGTTTGGAAGACAGACTACAGAGTCTAGAGTTACAACAGAAGGAAACTCAGGAACTTGAAGACAGACTGAAGTCACTGGAAGACAAGATGAAAGAACAAGAACTCAAAATGAAAGAGCAAAGTCAAGTAAATGAAGTTTTAAGAAATCTGATTCACTCTCAACGTCACACTATCAACTCACTACTTCATGCTGTGAGTTTTATCATTAAATATATTTCTTACATTTAAACCAAATTAATAGTCATTCTATAAAACAGGGTAGTGGTTGTTTAAGATTCTCCGTTTTTATGTTGTGAAACCAACAGATAAAAAGTATTATTGTTTGATATAACTAATATGTCTTGGAATACTGCAAGTCCCTCACTAGTCATTTATTATAAGGAAATATAAAGATAATTTGTTTTTAATTTTCAACTAATCAGTATAAATATGTTTCATTACTAAGTTGACCTTTGATCTCTACCTCCTGGTAACCTCAAAAGAATCCTGCATGGGTTCGTTTTTGATAGAAAGATTTGCAGTCCACTTATTATTGTCTAAGAACCTATAAATTTTACAAAATGACATTTGTGCATAAAGTCATGTTAGTAGCATGGACTTGAGGCACTTGAAATTCTCCATCACATACAGATATAATTGTTACTCTAAAAATAGAGTCTTTACTTGTTACTGACTATCTTGCAGCTACTTAATGGACAACTACTTGAAGCAGATGACTTAGAAGTCAGTTATGATGAGGATACGGCCAAATTACTAAATCAGATTTGTATTTTTGGTAGGTGATAACTATTAGGTGGTAAGAAATAGAGAAAGAGCTCCATTTAAACTAAGTCAGTTCCGAATAGTTAGCAATAACAAAATTTTACATTCCTGTTATTTGAAGGAGTCAGAGGAGTTTCTGGAAAAGATGGAGAAGATGGAAAAGATGGTGTAAATGGCAGAGATGGTAGAGATGGTGAGTCATGTATTACCGACAGATTTGATACAGTATCTGTATTTTATTTCACAAGCATACATATGCTCTGGTAACTCAATGCTTACAATAAACTGCGCAGTGACTTTGTTGGCAAAACAGATAACTGGAAGTCAGTAAACATCTAACTAGGAGACAGCAAACAATTAACTAAAAGACAGTATAAAATACTCAAGTAAAGTCTTTCTACAGGAAGAGATGGATTTCCAGGACAGAAGGGAGATAAAGGAGCACTTGGATCTCAAGGTTTGCCTGGTTCACCAGGTGCTAAAGGAAACAGGGGAGCAGATGGAGCTAAAGGAGCTAAAGGCAATGATGGTATAAAAGGTACTAAAGGGGCTTCTGGTGTCCAAGGAATACGTGGTGTTCCCGGACTTCCAGGTGCTACATCTGTGGTTGAAAGTGGAGCTGTGTACACAAGATGGGGCAGACACACTTGTGAAAGTGTTTCAGTCACACTTTATGAAGGTATTGTAAGGCATGAACACTTTATTGTATGTTAAATATATGGGAACCTTTAGGACAGAGTGATAGTGTTACCATGTTCTCTGATTTCAGGATTTGCTGGAGGTTCTTATTTCTCTAACACTGGGGGTGGAGTCAACTATCAATGTCTACCTCTTAAAGACCCCCCAGTACAACAAATACTACACTGGAGGCCAAACCTGGTCAGGTGGCTGGATACATGGAGTTGAATATGAATTTGAGTTGCATACAGGTATATTTCCTGATGCAGCCAAAGATCAGAACTTACCATGTGCCAGATGCTACACTAAAACCAGATCTGCTGTTGTAATGATTCCAGCTAAAAGGCAATGTCCAGCTAAATGGACTAAAGAATATGAAGGTACATTCAATAAGTGATTTCAATATAAACGATGAAGTTTATTAAAAAAAATCCTTGAAGCATAAATAGAAATGATTTGAAAAGCTCAATGCCACATTAATGTCAAAGAAATAACAAATTATTAACGTATTCACTGAAAGGAATAAGACTTGAACATTTTTATTGCTTCAACAGTTGCTATTTTCTTTGATAGAAACATTTAATGATCTTATCAATGAAGCGAGATATTTTCACAAAATTTTTACTAAAGGAACAAACTGA
The DNA here is from genome assembly GCA_964035545.1 of Bugula neritina. Taxonomy (NCBI): domain Eukaryota; kingdom Metazoa; phylum Bryozoa; class Gymnolaemata; order Cheilostomatida; family Bugulidae; genus Bugula; species Bugula neritina. The sequence goes on along the minus strand of OZ037765.1, from coordinate 2,224,253 downwards.
AATGAAATCTCTGCTTGTATAGGCTACTTGATGGCCGGTCACAACAACAACGCTCACCCTACCACCTACGAGTGTGTGGATGCTGAGCCAGAATACATCAGGGGAATGGAAAAAAATGCTGACGGAGCTTTGCTTTATTTTATAAGAGCTGACTGCTACGGGTATGGCACCACCGGGCAATGTCCACCATATGATTCCAACAAACAGCTGACATGTGTCGTCTGCACAAAGTAGCTGAAGTTCTCTGACTGCAATGCTCAATACTAACAAAATGGTTTTTTAATTCAACCTATAAAATGACGAGTTTCTGCACTTTGTCATGCCAATATAAGACATTTGAGGTCAAGAAACAGCTGACTCATGTTGTAGACTATATATTAAACAACTTTGTGAAATGAATTTTTTAATAGAATAACCCATTAACCACTTTTCTTCAGTTTTGCTCGGACTTTTCATCTTTAAACAATCTGAAATGTTGTTAAATTAAAACAAATGCTTGTTGAGTTTAACATTCAAATATCTAAAAAGTATATCTTTTTACTAACCACCCTATTGTTGTAAAAGTTAAATGAGCTGAAACTGCAAGCTAATGTCATTCTTATACATGCACTAAATGTAATACAATAAATATTTGCTTTTCAAAACATTTGCACCATGTCTGTGAGTTTTAATTAGCTTACTCTGACTGATGATTTTTTTATTAATTGATTTCACACTGATTATTTTCATTAAGTAATCTTCAAATGTTTATTATTTTTTATCATGTCAACCTATAACTGTTATAACCCAACACGCTGATATGTTTGGCTTCCCATCATCATTTTATTGTTACAATGTTATTATAATAATTTGTATTATGTGTATACTCTGTAGCATACGTTATAGTAATTACTGTACTCTGGTTATATAATCTTTTTGTGCCTAAGCATTACTTATACTAATATTACTTTATTGTGTATTTGTAGTACATTATCTGGCTTATGGTTTGAGACCCGATTAAAGATTACTTACCACTTGAAGCTAATCCAAACTTCCTTATCTCAATATCTGTTTATTCACAAACAATTACAATAACAATTACAAAACATTGGAATACTCACTGACATAAACAAGTTCGTGTTTGGTTAAGATAATAAGCAATGGCAAAACTGAAAGCTTCTCAAAAGTACATTAATATAACTTGAACCTGTAAAAAGAAAACAAAAAACTTGTTGTGGAAAATAAGAAAAAACAAAATCCAAATAATTGTATCTAAAATAATTGACAAATAATTTTAGAAACTTGCTGTAAGGAAAAATTTCTCATGATTTGAAATAGAAATTGAATTAGTTTTCTAATACATGATGGATAAACCTGATGACTGAACTAGCTATATATTATAGTAGAAAGTAATATATAGCTCAATAAGTTGGAATAAATAGTCAAAGATAGAACTAAATATACAAGTATTGCAAATAAAGAAAAGGTTTGTCAGCACATAAAATAAAATAATCAAGTTTTAGTTTATCATTTAATTGTAAAAGCTAATCACCCGAATTCATTCATTCACTCAATATAGCAAATTAAGGAAAGTAGCTTTTGTGATTTGCAGCACCTGATTGGCTTCTTGAACAAATAATTTAAATAAATTCTGAATCTCTAATCATAACACTGCATAGCAGAGGTGAAGATGGACTTGAAGTCAGGTAGGTTTAGTGAAGATAAGATACTGATAGTTTGTAATGTGTCACATGTGTGGCTCTGTTATTGCTGAATGCTAAGCTATGCCTGGCTTATTAATTACTATTATTATTTATAACAACTAAAAGGAGTATTTAACTAGAATAAGGTTGAATTATGATATATCAGGTGCAATATTGAAAAATATCCATTAACAAATTTGAAACATAAATTACAGCCTTGATGGCTAAAAGTACTACGAAATATTCTCAAAACTAAGCTGTAATGTTTTGAAATTTTAGTACATGTTTTGCTGGCACTCTGTACCCTACTTGGCCATGCATCGGGCACTGTACTGCCCAGTGAAGAGTTTAAAGAGTATGTAGAAGTACTCCAGAGTAAAATACAGAGTTTGGAAGACAGATTAGAGAGTCTAGAGTTACACCAGAAGGAAACACAGGAACTTGAAAACAGACTGAAGTCACTGGAAGACAAGATGAAAGAACAAGAACTCAAAATGAAAGAGCAAAGTCAAGTAAATGAAGATTTAAGAAATCTGATTCACTCTCAACGTCACACTATCAACTCACTACTTCATGCTGTGAGTTTTATTGTTAAATCAGCTTCTTGCGTTTACAAATTAATTGTTATTTTATAAAACAGGGTAGTGTCTGCTTAAAATCCTCACTTTGTATTCTGTGGAACCAACAGCTGAAAATTATTCTATAGTATCATAATTTTAGGTCATTAACTGAGGTCGTTACTTAACAAAGGGATATAAGGACACTTTATTTTTTCAATTTTCAACTTTCTAGTATAAATATTTTTTATAACCTATTAAGTATGCACTAAAACAGTATTGACCTTTGACCTATACCTCCTGGTAATCTGGACAGAATCTTGGGTCTCTATAACTTGTGATTTGTGAAAATTGCAATGATTGTTATAAAGCTTTTGTATTGCCAAATAAACTAATCTTACAGAATGGTTGTTGTGCCTAAATTAGTAGCTAGTCCTTCCTAAAGTCAAAGCTAACGTTAGGAAAACATTGATTTATCCTTTATTCGTGTTATTTAACAATCTCCAAGTCATGTACTTAACAGCCTTTTTTATTTAGTGCTATGCTATATTCTTCAAGTCGAGATAGTAGCATGGACTTGAGGCACTTGAAATTCTTCAGCACATGCAGATATAATTGTTACTTTAGAAATGGAGTCTTATACTTGTTACTGACTATCTTGCAGCTACTCAATGGACAACTACCTGAAGCAGACGACTTAGAAGTCAGTTATGATGAAGATACGGCCAAATTACTAAATCAGATTTGTATTTTTGGTAGGTGATAATTCTTGGAAAAGGAATTCCATATAAACTAAATCAGTTCTGAATAGTTAGCAATAATAAGATTTTATATCCCTTTTATTTCAAGGAGTCAGAGGAGTTTCTGGAAAAGATGGTGTAAATGGCAGAGATGGTAGAGATGGTGAGTCATATATTAAGGACAGAGCTGATACAGTATCTGTATTTTATTCCCAAGGCAGATATCTGCTCTAATAACTTAATTCTTACAGTGAAACTCTTTGTGACTTTATTGGCAAAGCAGGCTACTTATAGGAAACAGTAGAAAGAAGACTCAATTGGAATCTCTTTACAGGAAGAGATGGATTTCCAGGACAGAAGGGAGATAAAGGGGCACCTGGATCTTACGGTGTTCCTGGTTTACCAGGTGCTAAAGGAGAAAAAGGGGCTTCTGGTACCCAAGGAATACGTGGTATCCCCGGACTTCCAGGCACTACATCCGTGGTTGAAAGTGGAGCTGTGTACACCAGATGGGGAAGACATACTTGTGAAAGTGTTTCAGTCACACTTTATGAAGGTATTGTAAAGCATGTACACATTATTGTATGTTAAATATATGGGAACCTTTAGGACAGAGTGATAGTGTTTACATGTTCTTTTATTTCAGGATTTGCTGGAGGTTCTTCTCACACTCACACTGGGGGTGGAGTCAACTATCAATGTCTACCTCTTAAAGACCCCCAGTACAACAAATACTACAGTGGAGGTACCGGCTGGTGGAGTGATTGGATAAGTGGAGTTGAATATGAAACTGGAACAAATCTAGATATCTTTCCTGATTCAACTTTAAATCAGAATGCGCCATGCGCCAGATGCTACACTAAAACCAGATCTGCTGTTGTTATGATTCCAGCTAAAAGGCAATGTCCAGCTAAATGGACTAAAGAATATGAAGGTAAATTTAAATAATGATGTTGTTAAAAGTTAGAGTTTAAGAATATTGATAACATCTTTTAAAATATCTGTAAATACTAAAATTATTAAACTGAAAAAAACCCAAAATGTGTGATATTTTGAAACACTCAAGACTAAATGAACTTATTCTCAATAAAAAAAATAGGCTATTGCTGATGGAAACTAGCTGGTTATGTTTTGTTTATTTAATTCATTTGTTTTGACCCATTGATGAAAATTATTTTGCAAAATTGCATGTGACAATGTACAAAAAATAAAAAAATCAATAAAACTTTTTACTAAAAGCTAAACCTAAACACTTTAATTGCGTTAACTTCTGCTATATTTTCTGTTATAGAAATTACTTAGAATCATACAGTTATTCTTGAAATATTAACATCTCAATAAAACTATAGAGGTATTCCTTGATTTATTATATATGAAACTTTGTTTGCAGGCTATTTGATGACGCAATACCACGGCCATCCTCACCCTACCACCTACGAGTGTGTGGATGCTGAACCAGAACACCTCAGAGGAATGGAGGCAGATACTCACGGAGCTTTGTTCTTTTTTGTAAGAACCAGGTGTTCTGGATCTGGCACCACAGGGCAATGTCCACCTTATGAGGCAAATAAACCGCTGACTTGTGTTGTCTGCACAAAATAACTTTGCTAAAGGAAACTCTTTTGATGAGTTTACTCATAGGTTACCCTATCAACCCCAACTTTTATCGTCTGCACTAAATAGCTGAAGGCGTACTCACTCAAGCTAGTATTGGAATACTCACTAGATAAACCTATCAACCTCCAGTTTTATTCAGACTTTCTATTTTTAAACAATCTGAAATTTTGCTAAAGGTAATACTTTAAACAACTGCTTTCTGAGCCTATCATTAAAACTTAAAATACTGTGATAGAATTACTAACCACACTAATGTTGCTAAAATTGAATAATTTCTAAAAAGTGCAAACTTCGGTCTTTCTTATTAAAAATGTAATAAACAATAAAGCTTTATTGTTTTTACAAACATTTGGTTTATCTTTCAGAATTCACCACGCCTTTTCTGTGTACTTATATTAGTTCTTCTGCAGTGTGTAGCTGTACTTTATTCAACCACCAAAAAACACTCACTCACCTTGTGTAGAGCAAGTTCCAGCTTCTCCTCTCAATCAGTAAAGTCTACTGATGTGCTATTTCCATATAGTTGCTGATAAAATATACTTGAATGAATCAAGTTTCCTAAAAGCAACCTAGCTTGTAAACATTTGCTCCCACTGGAATTTGAACTCAGTGTTGGGGTTATGCAGTAATCTCTGTGGTTTAATGCTTAGCATGCTTCTTGCAAGCCAGGGGTCTCAGGTTTTAATCCCAGTGGGGTGGGGGAGCAAAGGTTTTATGATGGAAGTTCTGAAAACATTTCTATTTGTCTTCACCATTAAGTACTTTGTAAAAAATTAGGAGAAGCACTTGATAAGTCTTTATTCAGTGTGAGATCATGATTATCTTTAACTTAGAGTAGATGCTATATTTAGGTTGTTGAATTTAATAGCAACATTTTCAGTAACTAAATATCTTCAACGGCAGCACATTTATACACACAAAGTAGATGTGTTGCTGCATCGAATGTGTTGCGACTATAAAAGGAATACCTGATATTTAATTTAATTGCATTGCTTATAAATAAAATAAAAAAGCTATACAATTCAAATGGGCAATTGACACAGATATGGTATTTGCAATAGTAGTTGCGTCAAACATAATATACAAACGCACAGAGCTATATAGAGATACAATCTCTTCTCTTTACTTATCAAATACCAACATACTTCCTTCTAGAGTTCAACCAAGTCAACTCTTATACAGTGAAGACTTGTAAAGGCTTTAAGTAGTGTCAAGACGTGTACATCGCATTCACTGATAGGTGAACAAGTTTGTACTTATTTACAATTCAAACTACTTTATATAATTTTTATATTGTGAATGGAAGGATATGATGGTTTTTAAAGTTCAAGTTTCATGATATTCCTGTGAAATAAATCAGTCAACTACAGCTAAAATAAAGTTTAAGTTTTGTGATTTAGTCACTGTGTCTGCTACTTTTATTAGTTCTAGAAATTAAACAACTTCATCTTTTAAGAGATCTTATTACATCAGACCACACCAAAGCAACCATGGCAAGATTACACGCAATTAAAAAGTACTAAACTTGTTAAAAACAATACAATTTATCTGGAAAGTGAGCAAAAACCCAGTATGAAAAATTGTATTCAACACCATTAGAGAATAGTAGAATGTAGTCTATAGCTATAATATCAGTGAGAATATATTATGTTATCCGAGATAAAACTAAAAAATAAACATTGTAAATATAGCTAGAAAATTTGCCAACACTTGCAATTTAAAAGGGGAGATTTGGTTTATATGATGTAAACGTGAAATTTATAAACACAAAAATTCATTCATTCACTCCATAGCAAATAGAAACATTAGCTTTTGTGCTTTTGCAGCAGCTGATTGGCTTCCTGAACAAATAATTTAAATGAATATTGAATCTCTAATCATAACACTGCATAGCAGAGGTGCAACATGGACTTGAAGTCAGGTAGGTTTAGTAAAGATAAGATACTAATAGTTTGTAATGTGTCACATGTGTGGCTCTGTTATTGCTGAATGCTAAGCTATGCCTGGCTTATTAATTACTATTATTATTTATAACAACTATAATAAGTATTTAACTAGAATATTACATCAGGTGTAATATTGGAAAACGTTCATTATCAAATTTAAACATAAATTACAGTCTTGATGGCTAAAAAGCAACAAAAAATATACATAAAACTATAACCAGTAATGTTTTAAAATTTTAGCACATGTTTTGCTGGCACTCTGTACCCTACTTGGCTATGCATGTGGCACTGTACTGCCCAGTGAAGAGTTTAAAGAGTATGCAGAAGTACTCCAGAGGAAAACACAGAGTTTGGAAGACAGACTAGAGAGTCTAGAATTACACCAGAAGGAAACTCAGGAACTTGAAGACAGACTGAAGTCACTGGAAGACAAGATGAAAGAACAAGAACTCAAAATAGAAGAGCAAAGTCAAGTAAATGAAGATTTAAGAAATCTGATTCACTCTCAACGTCACACTATCAACTCACTACTTCATGCTGTGAGTTTTATTGTTAAATCAGTTTCTTACATTTACAAATCAATAGTTATTCTATAAAACAAGGTAGTGGTTGTTTAAAATTCTCCTCTTGTATGCTGTGGAACCAACAGCTGAAAGGTATCATTGTTAATTGATAACTAATATGTTTTGGAATACTGCAAGTCTTATAATTTAAGGTCATTTACTAGTCATTTAATAAAAGAATATAAATATAATTTATTTTGAGTCTTCAACTAACTAGTATAAATATCTTTATTACCTACTAAGTTTGTACCAACACAGTATTGACTTTTGATCTCTTATATACTTCTTTGTAATCTTACAAGACTCCTGAGTTTATTTTTGGATAGAAAGATTTGCTGTCCCTTTTTTATTGTCTACGAACCTAAAACCTTTACAAAATGCTGTTTGTGCTTAAAGTAGCATAGCTGGTCTTACTGGAAGTTATGAAAAGTCCTATGAAGTGGCAGTGTTCGGTAGCTGATGTCTGGCAAATAATTGAGAAATATGTTATTTAGTAGAAAGGCTTGTTATAGTTCCTTGTTATTGTCTATAAACTTAATCTTTTAAAATGCCGTCTGCACGTAAAGTAGTTGCTGAGCTTGTAAGTTGGTAGTGATAGCTGAGGTCTGGCAAAATATTGGGTCATATTTTATTTATAGTGCTATGCAATAATCATCAAGTCAAGATAGTATAGCATGGATTTGAGGCACTTGAAATTCTCATCATATGCAGATATAATTGTTACTTTAGAAATAGAGTCTTGTACTCGTTACTGACTATCTTGCAGCTACTCAATGGACAGCTACCTAAAGCAGATGACTTAGAAGTCAGTTTTGATGAAGATACGGCCAAATTACTAAATCAGATTTGTATTTTTGGTAGGTGATAACTCTTAAGTGGTAAGAAATAGAGAAAGAGTACTATAATTTGTATAAACTAAGTTATAGTTCCGAATAGCTATCATAGTAATTAAATATTCATACTGCTTTTTCTTTCAAGGAGTCAGAGGAGTTTCTGGAAAAGATGGAAAAGATGGTGTAAATGGCAGAGATGGTAGAGATGGTGAGTCATGTATTAAGGACAGGGTTCATACTGTATCTGTATTTTATTCCACGGGCATACAGCTGTTCTGGTGACTCAATGCTTACAGCGAAATTGTGACTTCATTGGCCTAACAGGTAACTAGAAGGCAGTAAACAGATTAGTAAGAGACAGTATAAAATACTCAATTAAAATATTTTTACAGGAAGAGATGGATTTCCAGGACAGAAGGGAGATAAAGGAGTTTTTGGATCTCATGGTGTTCCCGGTTCACCAGGTCCAAAGGGAGAAAAAGGGGTTATTGGTGAACAAGGAACTGATGGAGCTACAGGACCTACTGGTTTACCAGGTACTAAAGGAAACAGAGGACTAGTCGGAGCTAAAGGACCTTCTGGTTTACCAGGTACTAAAGGAAACAGGGGATCAGATGGAGCTAAAGGGGTTAAAGGCAATGATGGTATAAAGGGTGCTAAAGGGGCTACCGGTGTCCAAGGAATACGTGGTGTTCCTGGAATTCCAGGTACTACATCTGTGGTCGAAAATGGAGCTGTGTACATCAGATGGGGCAGACACACTTGTGAAAGTGTTTCAGTCACACTTTATGAAGGTATTGTAAAGCATGTACACATTATTGTATGTTAAATATATGGGAGCCTTCAGGACATAGTCATAGTGCTTACATGCTCTCTGATTTCAGGATTTGCTGGAAGTTCTCATCGCTCTCACACTGGGGGCGGAGTCAACTATCAATGTCTACCTCTTAAAGACCCTCAGTACAACAAATACTACACTGGAGGTAAAGAGTGGTTGGGTGATTGGATAAGTGGAGTTGAATATGAAACTGGAACACATCTAGATATCTTTCCTGATTCAACTTTAAATCAGAATGTACCATGTGCCAGATGCTACACTAAAACCAGATCTGCTGTTGTAATGATTCCAGCAAAACGGCAATGTCCAGCTAAGTGGACTAAAGAATATGAAGGTGAATTTAATTAATAATTTTATTAATTGTTTGAGTTTAAGAATATTGATAACATCTTTTAAAATATCTCTCAACACTAAAATTATCAAACTGAAAAAAAACCCCAAAATGTGTGATCTTTTGAAACACTCAAGACTAAATGAACTTATTCCCAATAAAATAACTGGATGGAACAGGCTAGTGCTGATGGAAAATAGCTGATTATGTTTTGTTTATTTCATTCATTTATTTTGATCCATTGATGAAAATTAACTTGCAAAATTACATGTGACAATGTACAAAATATGAAAAATTCAATAAAACTTTTTACTTAAAGCTAAACCTAAACACTTTTATTGCGTTAACTTCTGCTATTTTCTTTTATAGAAACTTAGAATCATATACAATTATTCTTGAAACATTAACAAATCAATAAAACTATATAGGTATTCCTTGAATTATTATATATGAAACTTCGTTTGCAGGCTACTTGATGACCAGTCACCACAGCCATGTTCACCCTACCACCTACGAGTGTGTCGATGCTGAACCAGAACACCTCAGAGGAATGGAGGCAGATGCCAGCGGAGCGTTGTTCTATTTCGTAAGAACTAAATGTTCTGGTCACGGCACCACAGGGCAATGTCCACCTTATGAGGCAGATAAACAGCTGACTTGTGTTGTCTGCACAAAATAACTTTGCTAAAAGAAACTCTATTGATGAGTTTTTTCATAGGTTAACCTATCAACCCCCAGTTTTACTCAGACTTTCTATCTTTAAACAATCTGACATTTTGTTAAAGGGAAACTTTAAACAGCTGCTTACTGAGCCTATCATTAAAACTTAAAATACTGTAATAGAATTACTAACCACACTACTGTTGCTAAAATTAAATAATTTCTAAAAAGTGCAAACTTCTGTCTTTCTTATTAAAAATGTAATAAACAATAAAGCATTATCGTTTTTTACAAACATTTTGTTTATCTTTCAGAATTCTCCCCACCATGTCTGTGTACTTATATTAGTTCTTCTGCAGTTTGTAGCTGTACTTTATTCAACCACCAAAAAAACACTCACTCACCTTCTGTAAAGCAAGTTCCAGCTTCTCCTCTCAATCAGTACAGTCTACTGATGTGCTATCCCCATATACTTGCTAATAAAATTAGACAGCTTCACTTAATTGAATCATATTTTCTAAAAGCAACCTAGCCTGTAAATATTTGCTCCCACTGGAATTTAAACTCAGTGTTGAGGTTACGCAGTAATTTCTGTAGTATAATGCTTCATAGCACTCTTCTTGCAAGCCAGAGGTCATGAGTTCGAATCCCAGTGGGGGGAGAAAAGGTTTTATGATGTAAGTTCTGAAAACATTTATATTTGGCCTCAATATATCAAGTACTTTGTAAAAGTTAGGAGAAGCACTTGATAATTCTTTATTCAATGCCATATGATTATCTGCAACTTGGAGTAGATGCTATATATTTAGGTTGTTGAATTCAATAGCAACCTTTTCAGTAACTAAATATCTTCAGCCAGAGCACAATTATACATACAAAGTAGATGTGTTGCTGCATTGAATGTGTTCCAACTATAAAAGAAATACTTGGTATTTAATTTAATTGCATTGCTTATAAATAAAATAAAAAAACTATACAATTCAAATGGGCAATTGACATAGACATGGTATTTGCAATAGTAGTTATATCAAACATAATATGCAAACACAGAAAGCTGTATAGAGATACAATCTCTTCTCTTTACTTATAAAATACCAACACACTTCCTTCTATAGAGTTTAACCAAGTCAACTCTTACAGTGAAGACGTGTAAAAGCTTTATGTGGTGTCAAGACCTGAACATCACAATTTATGACTGGTGAACAATTTTGCATATATTTAAGTTTTCAATTTGCTCCTTATATAATCTTTATACTGTGAATGGAAGGATATGATAGTTTTTAAAGTTCAAATTTCATGATATTCCTGTGAAATAAATTAGCCAACTACAGCTAAAATATAGTTTAATAAGTTTTGTGATTCAGTCACTGCGTCTGCTGCTTTTATTAGTTTTAGAAATTACAAAACTTTATATTCTAAGAAATCCTATCTCACAACCTTATAGAACACATGCACCAAAGCACCAATGGCAATACTACAATGCACATAAACATAACATGAACCTGTAAAATACAAATTAACTTTTTGTGGAAAATGGGAAAAAAAGAGTATAAATAATTATAATTAAAATTAATAAAAAAGGAATACTGAAAAACAACACTCCTCTTGCTTCTAGCAAAGGAGTTGAGTTAGCTTTCTAGTACAAGAGTAAATAATTAGAGATGAATTAGAGATGAATCATTCATTCATTTAATAGGAAGGTAAAAGTAGCTTTTGTGTTTTGCAGCTCCTGATTGGCTTCTTGAACAAATAATTTAAATAAATTCTGAATTTCTAATCATAACACTGCATAGCAGAGGTGAAGATGGACTTGAAGTCAGGTAGGTTTAGTGAATATAAGATACTGATAGTTTGTAATGTGTCACATGTGTGGCTCTGTTATTGCTGAATGCTAAGCTATGCCTGGCTTATTAATTACTATTATTTTTTATAATAACTAAGGAGTGTTGAACTAGAATATTTTGTCAGGTGTAATATTGGAAAATATTCATTATCAAATTTAAACATAAATTACAGTCTTGATGGCTAAAAAGCAACAAAAAATATATATAAAACTAAGCAGTTTAATCTTTTGAAATTTTAGCACATGTTTTTCTGGCACTCTGTACCCTACTTGGCTATGCATGTGGCACTGTACTGCCCAGTGAAGAGTTTAAAGAGTATGCAGAAGTACTCCAGAGTAAAATACAGAGTTTGGAAGACAGATTAGAGAGTCTAGAGTTACACCAGAAAGAAACTCAGGAACTTGAAGACAGACTGAAGTCACTAGAAGACAAGATGAAAGAACAAGAACTCAAAATGAAAGAGCAAAGTCAAGTAAATGAAGATTTAAGAAATCTGATTCACTCTCAACGTCACACTATCAACTCACTACTTCATGCTGTGAGTTTTATTGTTAAATCAGCTTCTTGCGTTTACAAATTAATTGTTATTGTATAAAACTGGGTGGTGTCTGCTTAAAATCCTCACTTTGTATTCTGTGGAACCAACAGCTGAAAAGTATTCTATAGTCTCATAATATTAGGTCATTAACTGAGGTCGTTATTTAACAAAAGGATATAAAGATACTTTATTTTTCAATTTTCAACTTTCTAGTAAAAATATTTTTATAACTTATTAAGCATGTAATAAAACAGTATTGACCTTTGACCTATACCTCCTGGTAATCTGGACAGAATCTTAGGTCTCTATAACTTGTGATTTGTGAAAATTGCAATCATTGTTATAGAATTTCTTTATTGCCAAAAAACTAATCTTACAAAATGGTTGTTGTGCCTAAATTAGTAGCTAGTCCTTCCTAAAGTCAAAGCTAGCGTCAGGAAAACATTGATTTATACTTTATTCGTGCTATTTAACAATCTCCAGCTAGGTCATGTACTTAACGCCCTTTTTTATTTAGTGCTATGCTATATTCTTCAAGTCAAGATAGTAGCATGGACTTGACGCACTTGAAATTCTTCAGCACATGCAGATATAATTGTTACTTTAAAAATGGAGTCTTATACTTGTTACTGACTATCTTGCAGCTACTCAATGGACAACTACCTGGAGCAGATGACTTAGAAGTCAGTTATGATGAAGATACGGCCAAATTACTAAATCAGATTTGTGTTTTTGGTAAGTGATAACTCTTAAGTGTTGAGGAGTAGAGAAGGAGTACTATTTGTGTAAATTAAGTTATAGTTCCGAATAGCTATTATAGTAATAAATATTCATACTCTTTTTCTTTCAAGGAGTCAGAGGAGTTTCTGGAAAAGATGGAAAAGATGGTAGAGATGGTAGAGATGGTGAGTCATATATTAAGGACAGGGTTGATACAGTATCTGTATTTTATTCCACGGGTATACAGATGTTCTGGTGACTCAATGCTTACAGCGAAATTGTGACTTCATTGGCCTAACAGGTAACTGGAAGGCAGTAAACAGATTAGTAAGAGACAGTATACAATACTCAATTAAAATATTTTTACAGGAAGAGATGGATTTCCAGGACAGAAGGGAGATAAAGGAGTTTTTGGATCTCATGGTGTTCCTGGTTTACCAGGTCCAAAGGGAGAAGAGGGGGCTATTGGTGAACAGGGAACTGATGGAGCTACTGGACCAACTGGTTTACCAGGTACTAAAGGAAACAGGGGAGTAGATGGAGCAAAAGGAGCTAAAGGCAATGATGGTATAAAAGGAACTAAAGGGGCTTCTGGTGTCCAAGGAATACGAGGTATCCCTGGACTTCCAGGTGCTACATCTGTGGTTGAAAGTGGAGCTGTATACACCAGATGGGGGAGACACACTTGTGAAAGTGTTTCAACCACACTTTATGAAGGTATTGTAAAGCATGAACACGTTATTGTATGGTAAATATATGGGAACCTTTAAGGCGGAGTATTAGTGCTTACATGTTCTCTCATTTCAGGATTTGCTGGGGGTTCTTCTCACACTCACACTGGGGGTGGAGTCAACTATCAATGTCTCCCTCTTAAGGACCCCCAGTACAACAAATACTACACTGGAGGTAGCGACGGGTGGAGTGATCTGATAAGCGGAGTTGAATATGAAACTGGAACACATTTAGATATCTTTCCTGATTCAACTGTTAATCAGAATGCACCATGTGCGAGATGCTACACAAAAACCAGATCTGCTGTTGTAATGATTCCAGCCAAAAGGCATTGTCCAGCTAAATGGACTAAAGAATATGAAGGTAACTTTGATTAATGATGTTAAAAGTTAAAGTTTAAGAATATTGATAACATATTTTAAAATATCTCTAAACACTAAAATTATTAAACTGAAAAAAAACCCAAAATGTGTGATATTTTGAAACACTCAAGACTAAATGAACTTATTCTCAATAAAAAACTGAGTGGAACAGGCTAGTGCTGATGGAAACTAGAAAATTGATTTGCAAAATGGAGTGTGACAATGTACAAAAAATAAAAATTCAATAACAATTTTTACTAAAAGCTAAACCTAAACACTTTAATTGCGTTAACTTCTGCTATTTTCTGTTATAGAAACTTAGAATCATACAATTATTCTTGAAACATTAACAACTCCAAAAAACTATAAAGGTATTCCTTGAATTACTATATATATGAAACTTTGTTTGTAGGCTACTTGATGACTAATCACTATAACCATCCTCACCCTACCACCTACGAGTGTGTGGATGCTAAGCCAGAACACCTTAGAGGAATGGAGGCAGATACTCACGGAGCTTTGTTTTTTTTTGTAAGAACCAGGTGTTCTGGATCTGGCACTACAGGGCAATGTCCACCTTATGAGGCCAATAATCCGCTGACTTGTGTCGTCTGCACAAAATAACTTTGCTAAAGGAAACTCTATTGATGAATTTTCTTATAGATTAGCCTATAAACCTCCAGTTTTACTCAGACTTTCAATCTTTAAACAATCTGACATTTTGCTAAAGGTAACACTTTAAACAGCTGCTTACTGAGCCTATCATTAAAAACTTAAAATATTGTGATAGAATTACTAACCATACTAATGTTGCTAAAATTAAATAATTTCCAAAAAATGCAAACTTCTGTCTTTCTTATTAAAAATGTAATAAACAATAAAACATTATAGTTTTTACAAACATTTTGTTTATCTTTCAGAATTCTCTCCACCATGTCTGTGTACTTATAGCAGTTCTTCTGCAGTTTGTAGCTGTACTTTATTCAACCACTAAAAAACACTCACTCACCTTCTGTAAAGCAAGTTCCAGCTTCTCCTCTCAATCAGTACAGTCTACTGATGTGCTGTTTCCATATTATTGCCGATAAAATACTTGATTGAATCAAGTTTCCTAGAAGCAACCTAGCCTGTAAATATTTGCTCTGACTGGAATTTAAACTCAGTGTTGGGGTTACGCAGTAATCTCTGTGGTATAATGCTTTATAGCACGCTTCTTGCAAGCCAGAGGTCTCAGGTTTGAATCCCAGTAGGGTGGGGGAGCAAAAGTTTTATGATGTAAGTTCTGAAAACATTTCTATTTGACCTCAAAATTAGGTACTTTGTAAAAGTTAGGAGAAGTACTTGATAATTCTTTATTCAATGCGATATGATTATCTGCAACTTGGAGTAGATGCTATATTTAGGTTGTTGGATTTAATGGCAACCTTTTCAGTAACTAAATATCTCCATAAAGAGCACAATTATACATACCAAGTAGATGTGTTGCTACATTGAATATGTTCTAACTATAAAAGAAATACCTGATATTTAATTTAATTGCATTGCTTATAAATAAAACAAAAAAGCTATACAATTCAAATGGGCAATTGACATAGACATGGCATTTGCAATAGTAGTTACGTCAAACATTTAATATCCAAACACACAAAGCTGTATAGAGATACAATCTCTTCTCTTTACTTATCAAATACCAACATACTTCCTTCTAGAGTTCAACAAAGTAAACTCTTACAGTGAAGACTTGTAAAGGCTTTATGTGGTGTCAAGACGTGTACATCGCATTTACTGATAGGTGAATAAGTTTGCATTTATTTAAGTTTTCAATTAGTTTGTTATATAATCTTCTCATTGTGAATGAGAGGATATGATATTATATTCCTGTGAAATAAAGTAGTCAATTACGGCTAAGATGTAGTTTAATAAGTTTTGTGATTTAGTCACTGTGTCTGCTACTTTTATTAGTTCTAGAAATTAAACAACTTCATCTTTTAAAAGATCTTATTACATCAGACCACACCAAAGCAACAATGGCAAGATTACATGCAATTCAAAAGTTCTAAACTTGTTAAAAACAATACAATTTATCTGGAAAGTGAGAAAACCCAGTATGAAAAATTGGGTTCAACATCATTAGAGAATAGTAAAATGCATTTCATAGCTATATAACTGAGAATACTTGTTGTCAGAGACAGAACTTCAAAATAGATATATTGTAAATATAGTTAGGATGTTGGCCAACATTTGCAATTTAATAAAAGAGATTTGGTGTATGATGTAAATGTGAAATTTATAAACACAAAATTCATTCATTCACTCCATAGCAAATAGAAACATTAGCTTTTGTGCTTTGCAGCACCTGATTGGCTTCTTGAACAAATAATTTAAGTAAATTCTGAATTTCAAATCATAACACTGCATAGCAAAGGTGCAAAATGGACTTGAAGTCAGGTAGGTTTAGTGAAGATAAGATACTGATAGTTTATAATGTGTCACATGTGTGGTTCTGTTATTGCTGAATGTTAAGCTATGCCTGGCTTATTAATTACTATTATTATTTATAACAACTAATGAGTATTTAACTAGAATATTACTTCAGGTACAATATTGGAAAATATTCATTACCAAATTTAAACATAAATTACTGCTTTGATGGCTAAAAGTGCTAAGAAATATTCTCAAAATTAGGCAGTGATGTTTTGAAATTTTAGCACATGTTTTGCTGGCACTCTGTACCCTACTTGGCTATGCATCTGCCACTGTACTGCCCAGTGAAGAGTTTAAAGAGTATGCAGAAGTACTCCAGAGTAAAATACAGAGTTTGGAAAACAGATTAGAGAGTCTAGAGTTACAACAGAAAGAAACTCAGGAACTTGAAGTCAGACTGAAGTCACTGGAAGACAAGATGAAAGAACAAGACCTCAAAATGAAAGAGCAAAGTCAAGTAAATGAAGATTTAAGAAATCTGATTCACTCTCATGCTGTGAGTTTTATTGTTAAATCAGTATCTTGCGTTTACAAATTAATTGTTATTCTATAAAACAGGGTTGTCTCTGCTTAAATTCCTCGTTTTTTATGCTGTAGAACCAACAGATAACAAGTATCATTGTTTGATAACTAATATGTCTTGGAATACTGCAAGTCGCTCACTGGTCATTTATTATAAGAAAATATAAAGATAATTTGTTTTTAATCTTCAACTAATCAGTATAAATATGTTTCATTACTAAGTTGACCTTTGATCTCTACCTCTTGGTAACCTCAAGAAAATCCTGGGTTCGTTTTTGATAGAAAGATTTGCAGTCCACTTATTATTGTCTAAGAACCTATAAATTTCACAAAATGACATTTGTGCATAAAATCATGTTAGTAGCATGGACTTGAGGCACTTGAAATTCTCCTTCACATACAGATATAATTGTTACTCTAAAAATAGAGTCTTTACTTGTTACTGACTATCTTGCAGCTACTCAATGGACAACTACCTGAAGCAGATGACTTAGAAGTCAGTTATGATGAAGATACGGCCAAATTACTGAATCAGATTTGTAT
This sequence comes from Bugula neritina, assembly GCA_964035545.1. NCBI lineage: Eukaryota > Metazoa > Bryozoa > Gymnolaemata > Cheilostomatida > Bugulidae > Bugula > Bugula neritina. The sequence continues at coordinate 2,206,741 of OZ037765.1, read as the reverse complement.
TTTTGGTAGGTGATAACTATTAAGTGGTAAGAAATAAAGAAAGAGTTTCATTTAAACTAAGTCAGTTTCGAATAGTTAGCGATAACAAAATATTCCATAAATTCCTGTTATTTCAAGGAGTCAGAGGAGTTTCTGGAAAAGATGGAGAGGATGGAAAAGATGGTGTAAATGGCAGAGATGGTAGAGATGGTGAGTCATGTATTACCGACAGATTTGATACGGTATCTGTATTTTATTTTACAAGCATACATATGCTCTGGTAACTCAATGCTTACAATAAACTGCACAGTGACTTTGTTGGCAAAACAGATAACTGGAAGTCAGTAAACATCTAACTAGGAGACAGTAAACAAATAACAAAGAGACAGTATAAAAATACTCAAGTAAAGTCTTTCTACAGGAAGAGATGGATTTCCAGGACAGAAGGGAGATAAAGGAGCATCTGGATTTCAAGGTTTGCCTGGTTTGCCAGGTACTAAAGAAAACAGGGGAGTAGATGGAGCCAAAGGAGCTAAAGGCGATGATGGTATAAAAGGTGCTAAAGGGGCCAGTGGTGTCCAAGGAGTTCGTGGTGTTCCTGGACTTCCAGGCGCTACATCTGTGGTTGAAAGTGGAGCTGTGTACACCAGATGGGGGAGACACACTTGTGAAAGTGTTTCAACCACACTTTATGAAGGTATTGTTGAGCATGAACACGTTATTGTATGGTAAATATATGGGAACCTTTAGGACATAGTGATCGTGCTTACATGTTCTCTGATTTCAGGATTTGCTGGAGGTTCTTATTACTCTCACATTGGGGGTGGAGTCAACTATCAATGTCTACCACTTAAAGACCCCCAGTACAACAAATACTATACTGGAGGTAACGATAACCACTGGTGGGGTGATTGGATAAGTGGAGTTGAATATGAATTTGTAACAGGTAGAGGAATATTTCCTGATTCAACTTTTAATCAGAACGTACCATGTGCTCGATGCTATACTAAAACCAGATCTGCTGTTGTAATGATTCCAGCTAAAAGGGATTGTCCAGCTAAGTGGACTAAGGAATATGAAGGTAAATTGAGTGAATAATTTTATTAATTGTTAGAGTTTAAGAATATTGATAACATAATTTAAAATATCTCTAAACACTAAAACTATTAAACTGAAAAAAATCCCAAAATGTGTGATCTTTTGAAATACTCAAAACTAAATTTGAATTTATTCTCAATAAAAATAATACGTGAAACAGGCTAGTGATGATGGAAACTAGCTGATTATGTTTTGTTTATTTAATTCATTTACTTTTATTCATTTATGAAAATTAATTTGCAAAATGGAGTGTGACAATGTACAAAAAATGAACAATTTAATAACAATTTTTTACTAAAAGCTAAACCTAAACGATTTTATTGAGTCAACTGCTGCTATTTTCTTTTACAGAAACTTACAATCATACAATTATTCTTGAAACATTAACAACTCAATAAAACTATAGAGGTATTCCTTGAATTACTGTATATGAAACTTCGTTTGCAGGCTACTTGATGACGCAATACCACAGCCATCCTCACCCCACCACCTACGAGTGTGTCGATGCTGAACCAGAACACCTCAGAGGAATGGAGGCAGATACTCACGGAGCTTTTTTCTATTTTGTAAGAACCAGCTGCTCTGGACATGGCACTACAGGGCAATGTCCACCTTATGAGGCAAACAAACAGCTGACTTGTGTTGTCTGCACAAAATAACTTTGCTAATGAAGGAAACTCTATTGATGACTTTTTTTAAGGGTTAGCCTATCAACCCCCAGTTCTACTCAGACTTTTTATCTTTAAACAATCTGAAATTTTGCTAAAGGCAACACTTTAAACAGCTGCTTTCTGAGCCTATCATTAAAACTTAAAATACTGTGATAGAATTATCAACCACACTAATGTTGCTAAAATTGAATAATTTCTAAAAAGTGCAAACTATTGTCGTACTTCTTTATAAAATGTAATAATTAATAAAGTTTTACTATTTTACAAACATCTTGTCTGTCTTTCAGAATCACTCACACCTTGTCTGTGTACTTATAGTAGTTCTCTTGCAGTTTGTAGCCGGAGGTCTTGGGTTTGAATCTCAGTGGGGGCAAAAGTTTCATGATGTAAGTTTTGAAAACACTTCTGTACGGCCTCAACACTGAGTACTTTGTAGGAGCAAAACATAATCAAATAAAAAGTCAAGCCCACAAAAGATCTTTATTCAAAATAATTTTTGATTATCTGCAACTTAGAGCAGATGCTATATTTAGGTTTTTATTTTTAATAGAAACCTTTTCAGTAAAATAAATATTTTCAACAAGAGCACATTACATACAAAGTAGATGCATAGCTGCATTGAAGTGTGTTGCAACTATAAAAGAAATATCTGGTATTTAATTCAATTGCATCGCTTATAAACAATATAAAGAAAATACTATGCAATTCAAATAGACAATTGACAGCGACATAGTATTTACAATGGTAGTTACATCAAACTTAATATACAAGCACACAAAGCTGTATAGAGATACAATCTCTTCTCTTTACTTATCAAATACCAACATACTTCCTTGTAGAGTTCAACCAAGTCAACTCTTACAGCTAGTGAAGACTTGTAAAGGCTTTATATGGTGTCAAGATTTTAACATCACATTTAACGGTAGGTGAAAAAGCTTGCATTTATTTACGTTATTTAAATTAGTTTAGATTATCTTTTTATTGTGGATGGAAGGATATGATAGCTTTAAAATTTCAAATTTCATGATATTCTTGTGAAATAAATTCTTTTAAACTACAGATAAAATGTGTTTTAATAAGCTTTACCATGCAGTCACTGAGTCTGCTTATTTTTATTAGTTTTAAAAATTATAAAACGTGATGTTTTAATAAATCCTATCTCACCACCTTGTGGAACACACCAAAGCACCAATGGCAAGACTACAATGCACATAAACATAACATAAACCTGTAAAATACAAATTAACTTTTTGTGAAAAAGGGGAAAAATGCAATATAAATATTTATATTTGAAATCATTAAAAAAAGAATACTGAAAAACAACACTCCTCTTGCTTCTAGCAAAGGAGTTGAATTAGCTTTCTAGTCTAAGAGTAAATAATTAGAGATGAATTATTGATGAATCATTCAATCACTCAATAGGAAGGTAAAAGTAGCTTTTGTGTTTTGCAGCACCTGATTGGCTTCTTGAACAAATAATTTAAATAAATTCTGAGTATCTAATCATAACACTGCATAGCAGAGGTGAAGATGGACTTGAAGTCAGGTAGGTTTAGTGAAAAGATACTGATAGTATGTAATGTGTCACATGTGTGGCTATGTTATTGCTGAATGCTAAGCTATGCCTGGCTTATTAATTACTATTATGATTTATAACAACTAAGGAGTATTTAACTAGAATATTACTTCAGGTGCAATATTGGAAAATATTCATTATCAAATTTAAACTTAAATTACAGTCTTGATGGCTAAAAAGCAACAAAAAATATACATAAAACTAACCAGTATTGTTTTTGTAAAATAATTGCCACCACTGGGAATCGAACCGAGTCCAAGTGTGCTACCATTACACCATAGAGGCCACTGGGTAAACTCAACACTCCAGTTTTGAAATTTTAGCACACGTTTTGCTGGCACTCTGTACCCTACTTGGCTATGCATTTGGTACTGTACTGCCCAGTGAAGAGTTTAAAGAGTATGCAGAAGTACTCCAGAGTAAAATACAGAGTTTGGAGGACAGATTAGAAAATCTAGAGCTACAACAGGAGGAAACTCAGGAACTTGAAGACAGACTGAAGTCACTGGAAGACAAGATGAAAGAACAAGAACTCAAAATGGAAGAGCAAAGTCGAGTAAATAAAGATTTAAGAAATCTCATTCACTCTCAAAGTCACACTATCAACTCACTACTTCATGCTGTGAGTTTTATTGTTAAATCAGTTTCTTGCATTTATTAATTGTTATTCTATAAAACTGGGTGGTGTCTGTTTAAAATCCTCACTGGTATTCTGTGTAACCAACATTTGAAAATTATTCTATAGTCTCATAATTTTAGGTCATCAACTGAAGTCGTTATTTAACAAAGGGGTATAAAGATACTTTATTTTTCAATTTTCAACTTTCCAGTATAAATATTTTTTATAACCTATTAAGTATGCACTAAAACAGTATTGACCTTTGACCTATACCTCCTGGTAATCTGGACAGAATCTTGGGTCTCTATAGTTTGTGATTCGTGAAAATTGCAATGATTGTTATAGAACTTTTGTATTGCCAAATAAACTAATCTTACAGAATGGTTTTTGTACCTAAAGTAGTAGCTAGTCCTTCCTAAAGTGAAAGCTAACGCCAGGAAAACATTGATTTGTACTTTACTCATGCTATTTACCAATCTCCAAGTCATGTACTTAACACCCTTTTTTATTTAGTGCTATGCAATAATTACCAAGTCAAAATAGTAGCATGGACTTGAGGCACTTGAAATTCTTCATCATATGCAGATATAATTGTTACTTTAAAAATGAGTCTTTACTTGTTACTGACTATCTTGCAGCTACTCAATGGACAACTACCTGAAGCAGATGACTTAGAAGTCAGTTATGATGAAGATACGGCCAAATTACTAAATCAGATTTGTATTTTTGGTAGGTGATAACTCTTAAGTGTTGAGGAGTAGAGAAGAAGTACTATAATTTGTATAAATTAAGTTATTATAGTTCCGAATAGCTATCATAGTAATAAATATTCATACTCTTTTTCTTTCAAGGAGTCAGAGGAGTTTCTGGAAAAGATGGAAAAGATGGAAAAGATGGTGTAAATGGTAGAGATGGTAGAGATGGTGAGTCATATATTAAGCACAGAGTTGATACAGTATCTGTATTTTATTCCACGGGCATACAGCTGTTCTGGTGACTCAATGCTTACAGCGAAATTGTGACTTAATTGGCCTAACAGGTAACTAGAAGGCAGTAAACAGATTAGTAAGAGACAGTATAAAATACTCAATTAAAATATTTTTACAGGAAGAGATGGATTTCCAGGACAGAAGGGAGATAAAGGAGTTTTTGGATCTCATGGTGTTCCCGGTTCACCAGGTCCAAAGGGAGAAAAAGGGGTTATTGGTGAGCAGGGAACTGATGGAGCTACTGGACCTTCTGGTTTACCAGGTACTAAAGGAAACAGGGGATCAGATGGAGCTAAAGGGGTTAAAGGCAATGATGGTATAAAGGGTGCTAAAGGGGCTACCGGTGTCCAAGGAATACGTGGTGTTCCCGGACTTCCAGGTGCTACATCTTTGGTTGAAAGTGGAGCTGTGTACACCAGATGGGGGAGACGTACTTGTGAAAGTGTTTCAGTCACACTTTATGAAGGTATTGTAAAGCATGTACATTGTATGTTAAATGTATATGGGAACCTTTAAGGCAGAGTATTAGTGCTTACATGTTCTTTCATTTCAGGATTTGCTGGAGGTTCGGATTTCACTCACACTGGGGGTGGAGTCAACTATCAATGTCTACCTCTTAAAGACCCTCAGTACAACAAATACTATACTGGAAGTCACACCTGGGGTGATTGGATAAGTGGAGTTGAATATGAAACTGGAAAACATCAAGACATATTTCCTGATTCAACTTCTGAACAGAACGTACCATGTGCCAGATGCTACACTAAAACCAGATCTGCTGTTGTAATGATTCCAGCTAAAAGGCAGTGTCCAGCTAAATGGACTAAAGAATATGAAGGTACATTGAATTAATGATGTTATTAAAAGTTTGAGTTTAAGAATATTGATAACATCTTATAAAATCTCTCTAAACACTAAAACTATTAAAGTGAGAAAACATGCACACAAAACTTGAGAATTTTTTCAAACTAAATTAGCTTATTTTCAATAAAAAATCTACATTTAACTACTGATAGAAACTATAAATCTATTATGTTTTGTTTATTTCATTCATTTATTTTTATTTATTCAAATAAATTAATTTGGAAAATTCAATGCCACTTGATGTACAAAAACGAAAGCTTTGCAAAATCTTTACTAAGAGTTAAACTTTAAATACCTAAACCTTTTTTTCTGCCTTAACACCTGCCATTTTCTTTCATAGAAACACACAATTATATATATATATATATCATGTTTTTTTGAAACACTAATACCTCAATAAATCAAGATATTGTCATAATGAATGTACTAGATGAACAAACTGTCATGGAACCTTTGTTTGCAGGCTACTTGATGACACAACACCGCGGCCATGCTCACCCCACCACCTACGAGTGTGTGGATGCTAAGCCGGAACACCTCAGAGGAATGGAGGCAAATACTAACGGAGCTTTGTTCTATTTTGTAAAAACTGACTGCTCTGGAACCGGCACTACAGGACAATGTCCACCTTATGAGGCCAATAAACAGCTGACTTGTGTTGTCTGCACTAAATAACTTTGCTAAAGGCAACTCTATTGATGAATTTTCTTATAGATTAACCTATAAACCTCCAGTTTTACTCAGACTTTTTATTTTTAAATAATCTGACATTTTGCTAGCGGTAATACTTTAAACAGCTGCTTTCTGAGCTTATCATTAAAACTTAAAATACTGTGATAGAATTACTAACCACACTAATGTTGCTAAAATTGAGTAATTTCTAAAAAGTGCAAACTTTGGTCTTTCTTATTAAAATGTAATAAACAATAAAGCTTTATCGTTTTTTACAAACATTTTGTTTATCTTTCAGAATTCTTCCCACTATGTCTGTGTACTTATAGTAGTTCTCTTGCAGTTTGTAGCCGGAGGTCTCGAGTTTGTATCTTAGTGGGGGCAAAAGTTTTATGATGTAAGTTCTGAAAACATTTTTGGTCAATATTTTTGTACGGCTTCAACATTGACTACTTTGTAGGAGCAGAAAGTTTCATCTTATAATTTAATAAAAAGTCAATCACACAAAATATCTTTATTCAAAATGATTTTTGATTAACTTTAACATGAGGCAGATATTATATTCAGGTTTTTAGATTTAATAGCAACATTTTCAACAAGAGCACATTGCACACAAAGTAGATGCATTGCTGCATTGAATGTGTTGCAACTATAATAAAAGAAATACCTGATATTTAATTCAATTGCATTGCTTATAAATAAAATAAAAAAGCTATATACAATTCAAATAGACAATTGACGGAGACATAGTATTTACAATGGTAGTTACGTAAAACATTTAATATCCAAACACACAAAGCTGTATAGAGATACAATCTCTTCTCTTTACTTATCAAATACCAACACACTTCCTTCTAGAGTTCAACCAAGTCAACTCTTTCAGTGAAAACTTGTAAACGTCTTATGTGGTGTCAAGACATGATCCGCGTCCAACAAAATGGCGCAAGTAATAATAGCACAGGTAAAAGTGGCACAGGTAAAAATGCTGCAGGTAATAATGGCACAAATGGCAAAGTGGGTAAAATGGCACATTTCAAATATTAGGGTTTGGGTGAGAAGTTGAGACTTTGGGAAGAGGTGGGGTTTGGGGTTTGGAAAAATTTAACATCGTGTGCCATTTTTTTCTAATTTTTCATTTGTGCCTAATTATTACCTGTGCCAAATTATTACCTGTGCCAAATTATTACCTGTGCCATTATTACCTGTGCCATTTCCACCTAAAATCACTCGTGATCATCACATTTAGTAATATAGTTGAACCAGTTTGTATTTATTTAAGCTTTAAATTGGTTTACATTACTTTTTATTGGGAATGGACAGATAATAATTTTAAAGTTTAAGTTTCATGATATTCTTCCGAAATAAATGATTAATCTACAGCTTAACTATGCTTTAATATGTTTTGTCATTCAGTCACTGTATCCGCTACTTTTAGTAGTTTTAGAAACTACAAGACTTCATGTTTTAAAAACTCCCAAACAACAATATTGAAGCTCAAATAAACTCACTACTGCATGTTTATAGTTGCTAGCCTTGTGAAAAACCTTTAATAGAGAGAGTTTTTGTTAAATCGGGCTAAGGACTTGTTCAAATGGGGCACAGCAGCAATTCTGATTTTGTCAGGTTCCAAACCCAATTCATGTTCACTATAAGCAAACGCTCTAACCCCTAGACCACGGCTGCTCCCAATAAGGAAGCTCAAATACGGCAGGTAAAATACATGCTACATAAAAAAACTAATTTTGCCATTGCTAGCTATTATAGTTATGTCAATTGAGAATACAAACATTATCTTATTGTGTATACATTATGAACAATAATAATCGTGATTTGGTATTTTGGAAAGCCAGCTGAATAAATTGAATGACTTTAATAAATGATTGAATCATAAAAACTGGCGAGAACTTAGCTAGGATGTCAGTTTATTAAGGTGGTTGTTACTGAAGAGTACACATAATGGATGCTTACATAGGTGAGTGCTGTTTTACTTGTTCTTTTAGCTTTCATGTTATTTGACAATAGAAATCTTAACTTTTTTAAAACTAGCTTTTAAGAAGTCAAAACGAAATGCAACATTATAATACACCAGGCCTAATTAACAGAATAACTTTTTGATTGTTTTTAAATTATTGGGCAAAAGTTAGAGTAAGTTAAAGTGTTGATAATACTTTTTAAGTTCTGCTGTCAACTTGCTGCATTTCATGAACAATATAAAGGGGCGAGCTTTTACGATAGAACAACATTTTCTGATGACATGCAAGATTTCTAAAGTGTTGAACGGTGAAATAAAATTTCATTCCATCCATTGCGACAGAACTGCAAAACTAAACACTTCATCAATATTTTGTTATTATTGTTTACATTTTTAGTTGCTTTTGAATATTTTATCCCGTAAAAGGTTGCAGTGCTTTAAACGTTACAGATTAAGCCTTGAAATTTTTGATGTATCTATTTTTATTCTCTACGCATATTGAGCATTACTTTCATTAAATATATAATTTAAATTGTTTGAAAGATGTCATCATTGTATATACAGTCAGTTAGTTTTATGGAAAATTTCACATACATTTCAGCACTTTTAGTCTTCTGCTTCCTTATGAGTCATTCTTCTGCTGCTGAAACCAGCTGTGACTGCGGAGAACTCAAAATGCTGGTGGAAGTGCAGCAGAAAGAAACCACAGAATTTAAAGACAAGATAGAATTGCTGGAGAATAGAATGGCTGTTCAAGATAAAGTTAATGCAGAGCTGAAAAACCAGCTGCAGGCTCAACAGAAAACTTTATATTCTTTACTTCAAGCTGTAAGTATATTGATTGCTGTAAGTATATTGATTGCTGTAAGTATATTGATTGCTGTGAGTGTGTTGATTGCTGTAAGTGTGTTGATTGCTGTAAGTGTGTTGATTGCTGTAAGTATATTGATTGCTGTAAGTATATTGATTGCTGTAAGTGTGTTGATTGCTGTAAGTGTATTGATTGCTGTAAGTGTGTTGATTGCTGTAAGTGTATTGATTGCTGTAAGTGTGTTGATTGCTGTAAGTGTTGTGTACAGTTTCTTGTACTGTAATCCCTGATCAAAGTTTGTAATTATACTTCTGTTTAGAAACAGAATTAATTGTCTAGAGAGTTTCATTTATGAGGAAAAAAATGTTGGTATGAAATATTACTTTTTTCAACCCGAGAAATCACTTAGTCTAAATTTTATTATATAGCTTAGAAGATAGGTATGGCTTGTAGTTTGCTGTTTTCTTTATATTATTGTAAAGCTGAAAGAAAAAGCAGCTATCGAAATTTTTGCAGCCTGATCATATTAAATGCATCTAAAATATTAATTACACATAACAGAGAAAAGCAAAACAACTTGTGAATACAATATGTAAAGTTTTATTCTATAATTTTTTTTAAACAGTGTTTTCTCCGTTTTTCTCCATTTTACAAAGGACCAAACACTACATGGTTTAAGCCAGCAAACTTTAAGCTTAATTCTAGTGATGCAAAAATGCTAGCTATAGTACATTGAATAGCATAATTTTAAATTTGATGAGTAAAAGCTGGTGCTTTGATATTTTTCCATTACTTATGACAAAATGAAATAAGAAAAATCATAACTGGAAATACGTGTATAAAAAGGAATTTAGTCAAGTATAGTCTCTTGAGTTTTCGGTTCAAAATACTGAGTCATTGCATCAGATTATTTTTTAAAAATTTCTTGCATCAAAATGCTTCTAGTCTAGAATTTTATAAAAAAAATATTGTTTTTATTAGATTACTAGTAATCTGCAATATAGTAACTAAATTAACAATTAATATTTTCAACAGACTTGGAAAACAAAATACCACTACTTTATACTTATGAGATTTTGGAGAGCAACACAATGCATTTCAAATTTGACAAAACAAGCTTTAATGATATCCATATTGTTATCCCGCCACAGCTGCTTATTGGGCAAATGCCTAAAATAGATGAAACAGAAGGGAAAAATGAAGAAGATGTAGCAAAGCTATTGGACCAAATCTGCATTTTTTGGTAAATGAAAATTTTAATTTTAATTATTTGTTTTAAAAGATTAAAAGCTATAGTTTCTCAGTCTATAATAAAATGTATCTTCTCTTCCTAAATCAACTACATAATATTATAGGTGTGAGAGGAATTTCTGGTAGAGATGGGAAAGATGGTGTCAATGGTAGAGACGGCTTAAATAGCAAAGATGGTGAGGATGGAAGAGACGGTTTAAATGGGTTGCATGGTAAATAAAACTGATTTAAATTCATGAGACTAGTTCATAAGAGAAACTGTAAAATACATTCAATTATCATAGCCATCATAGTAAAAACTAATATATAGGATAATAACCATGGGACATGATATGAAAAGATCAAAGTACAAATATAATATAATACAATATTATAATATATTACAATATTATAATATATTACAATATTATAATATAATATAATATTATAATATATTACAATATTATAATATAATACAATATTATAAAATAATACAATATTATAATATAATACTATATTATAATAATATAGCAAGCAAGGAATTATAAATATAAAGAAGGCTTAAACTATTTCAGTGTGATTATAGAAATATTTTATACTACAACAGATTAATGTGAATCTTCAACTTAGTTGGTAATTACATGTAACATGTACCTTTATTACGTAATCTATTACGTAACCTGCAATATCAACAACTTTTTAATTTAGTAATTGATTTGATTTATAGTTGATTAAAAGAAAACTCTGATTGTCAGAAATAAATAGAGCTTGTGTTTTATACTTGACCTTTGATGACCTATGCTGACCTCTGGTGACCTATTACTTAAAGAAACAACATATGAAAATGTTTCTGCTTAATTTAATTAAAGATTCACCAGATGCTCATTTTTATGTTAAAATTATCTGATACTTTTTAATAAATAATGTTTTGTAAACATATGAAAGTGTCTGGGTTTTACAAAAATTAATTAAAATTATTGTTATTATTATTAAAATTTCAGGCAGAGATGGATCTCCTGGTTATCCTGGCATTCCAGGGCCAAAAGGTGCTCCTGGACTAAATGGACTACCAGGTCAAAAAGGAGACAATGGATTACCAGGACTTCCAGGATTAGCTGGACTCAAGGGTGATTCTGGACAAAAGGGTGATAGAGGAGCAACTGGAAGACCAGGTAGAACGCCTGAGATAACCAATGGTAATGTTTACACAAGATGGGGACGGACCTCATGTGGCCCTCATTCTACTCTGCTTTATTCAGGTAAAATTTATTAGTGATTTTCCTGGTGTTGTTGAGTAACATGCTTCCTGTTTGACTACGTGCATGTGGCTATGAAATAACACTGTTTGGTACTAAACAAGGCTCACGACTCCCAGAGTGGCTTAATGTTACGCATATGGTAAAGCATATGTAAAAATGTGGATTATGCCGTTCTAGCTTGTGCTAATGAGGAGACAAATCCTGCCACAGTTACTGTACACAAGTTGGATTATGCAAGATAATAACACATATGCAGTTAATGGGTTTGGCATTGCAGCTTATAGTTAATATCAGTGGTTTGCTGTAGTAAACATTGATCCTCAGGTAATGTTGAACAACATTAGAGTAAAAGCTAAAAAGGCAGAAAAGTGCTCTCTTACCTCTTTCTTTCAAATCTTAGTCTAGTTTTTAGTTTTATGATACCTATATCTACATATCTGCTGAATTCTATAGCAGATGCTGATTGTAGTCATCTTTATATGGAATTGTAAGAAAACTCTATTATAATAGCTACATAATCAAAAAAATATGTTTCATTATTATATTGACACCTAGAAGTGTCAATATAATAAAGAAACATATTTTGATTCTATAATTACTTAGTTTTGCCAAAATACAATTTAAACTGACATTTACTGCTAGTTATATTTCTTCAGGTTTTACTGGAGGAAGCCCATCTAATTATCGCCCTAATGGAGGAGCAAACTATCAATGTCTCTCTCTCAGCCCGCAATACAACCAATACTCCAATGGATCTTCAGCTGGTTCACCTATGACTAGTGTAGAATATGCTTCTTTTAGCTATGGGATATTCCCAAATTCAACTCATGGCAAGCAGGTTCCATGTGCCAAGTGCTATACTGAGAACAGACCAGCAGTTATGGTAATTCCAGTTAAACGAAGTTGTCCAGCTGGGTGGATTAGAGAGTATGAAGGTATTGTTTTCAACATCTTATGTCAAAATATTTGTAATATTATGGTTGCGCGGATGAAGTGGATTATATTTTGTTAATGAACACGAGCAAGTATTGTATTTAACATGGCGATAACTTTATTCAAACTGAAGGTAACCTTGACCTAATAAAAGCGTAACATTATAGCGAGTACATTATAATACAACAATATTGCATATCTTTTATGCAGAATTTTAAATGTTGCTGCATTGTGTTTGGTTGATTGTTAAAGTAAATTTGAATAGATTTTGCAGCAAGATCAGGATAATGTTTTTTATTTGGCGTTTTTCTACTCACTTGAAAATATACTCATGCCAATGAACTGGGAAATTTGACTCGTGTATTTTCATCATCAAATAATTAATTAATTTAGAATAATTGTCTTTAAGAACCAAGAATACCACCCCTTTGCTACAAAACTTTAAGTGAGTTTATTATTAGTTTCAATATCTCTGTTTGATCTACCTATGTATATTTTATTTATCAGGTTTTTTAAAAACTTGAATTTTTAAAAGCATGAAGAGAGTAAATTATCCGCAATTGAATTGCTGACAACTAGTATTGCTCTGTGAACTACTAAAATTTGAATCTATTATTTGTAGGTTACCTGATGGCCAGTTATGGTAACAGAATGTCCTCCACATATGAGTGTGTGGATGCTGAACCAGAGTTCATAGAAGCAGAAGAGTCTAAATGGAGTCCAGGAAAGTTTTATTTTGTGAAATCTGGCTGTGTCGGGCAGCATATTAATACAGAGTACTGTCCACCTTATGATGGTGACAAACAGCTGACTTGTGTTGTCTGTACTAAATAATAGCAACTAGTTACAGGCAGCAGTGCCATTAAATTCTACTGAGTAGAAAACTACTAATAGTTTACTAATGAAAATTTTATTAAAATAGTTTCTAACCTTTATAGTTACAAATATAGCAATGCTATATAATATGTAATATTGTGATCCTTAGCACTGTGTTTTTACTTAACGCACTTATGTATATATTATATTGATTTTCATGCTTTTTAATAAGCGTAAGCTCTTACAAAACCTGGTAAAAGTTATGCATGTTTCTTTTTATTGCTTTACAATTAATCTAAACTGAAAAATTATAAACTCACAGAAATACTTATATCTTTGTGTGATTGATTACAATATAGTTTTTATATGACATGCATGAGTTTTAAAATAATAAATTGATCACAGATAAATACCAGAAAAAATAAACAAAAATAGAAAAATAATGAAACTCGCACATTAAAATATATAGAATTTGAAAATCAACTGGTATGACGCTGGAGAAACTTTGATATACTGGCAAGTAAAGCGACCACCATAAATATAACTCAGAACAGCGCGAGACTCTCTTCCATGAAATGGTGTATTGACATTAGGATATAGCTATGTTACGCTCTTCTAACAATTGGCAAGATCACTGCTATATTGATGATCTAAACTTCTCACTTATGTTAGCGCACTTGAAAAAGTTGTAAAACTCAAAGTGTTTTATATGATGATGTCTTTAGTTGTATAGGTTAGCTTGATCAAGAAAAAAGTTCAATTTCAGAAAAAAATAAATGCATAGTTGAATATTGTGAGAGCAAAAATTTTTGGTATCTTAAACGTTTACTGCGTTGCAGTTTTTACATTTACTTGCTTCAGCTTTAAAAGTTGCTCATATTCAATACAGGGCAAGCAGTTGAAAATTGTAGGAGTTCAGACTAGTTATTTAATCTGTGCATTTTACGCATCAATAATATAATGCATGTGCGTGTGTGTGTGTGTGCGTATGTGTGCGTGTGCGTGTGTCTAAACTGCTTCATTCTCATTTTACAGTTGTCATTTTACAGTCTGGGTGCTTTAGTATACAGTGACTGTTTACAAAGCACTTCTGGCGCCAGTTTTACTGAGTTTCACTGCTTAGAATTTAGTCTGTCTGTTACATAAAGTAAACATATTCTTGAAACTGAAACCTAAATTTAGAAACTCATTAGAGCATTTTATAATTTAATAAGCGAGGTGTATATATGTAAAGAAAATCAGTTTTTTTAGGCACATTTTAAGGCAATATACATATATTGTGCTATATATAAAACTAATGTATATAGTATGAATATTACATATTTATTGTCATATAAATATTTAAGTAATATGAATATCACATATTTATTGGCACAGATTCTGCTTATCTGATATTCAATACACTAACTTTCTAATAACAGTACAAGAAGGATAAAGTCTAAATTTGATAAAGTAAATAAATATTACATTTTATCAAACACCCCTGGTAATGTTCCTTAAACATGCCACAAGCTATGTGAAAGTTCCTTGAAAAGCTAAACAAAGTATAAACATTTCCTTGTAGTCACCTGCAAGCACTTGCAAGCATTGATTTCATCAATTACTGACAGCTGCCCGGAATATTATGTCAGTTTCTAGTTTCACTTGTTCAATGGTTACCATAACATATGAAACTAATGAAACTTCTTTTTGTTAGTCAAAGGTGACTAATCTAATTGACAAAAAAATTTTTAACAGATATTACAGCTCCAGGTTTTTTTATTAATTCCTTATTGCGCAGTTTTTATATTAGATTATATGCCATAAACAGAAATATGTTCTTACATTATGTTTCTAGTCAATATGATATTGATTTTAATATCAACTTTGGAATTTTGAATGCAAACTCAAATGAGTTATAATAAAATCTAAAGAGTACATGCTGTTAAAATATGTGCATTTTATTAAAAGATGACAATTATTGTGACATCTTTGTCTCCTTTAGATAGAGTTTGAAAATTTCTGGTATCTATAATCAATAGAACTCTTAGGATTGATGCGTCTTGTTTCTAGACATTCAAATAGTCCAGTAGAATACCATTATATATAATACAATTGATGCATGCCACCTAGTCAAATCAGATTAGTGAGTAAAGTGTTAACTAGGAAGACAAGATAAAGAAGACACTTAAATGGAAGTCAATTACCATAATACTGTAAAGCCATCTCTCTTCATGTCATGTGACGTTTCTTTGTGTCATGTGACATCTCTTTTGATGCACAAATTCAATCTGGTTTTACAATTTGTTGCGCTTACAAATACACACAATGGCCTGAATATTCACTATTACAATATAAATATTGAAGTGGCTAATGAAGCCCAACATTAAAAATACTATTGTATTACTTTAGACTAGAACTGTGTTACGTCAGAGAATAAAGATCGATGAATCCCTTGCAACTAAAAATATTGTAAATTTGTATATTTTGTTAAACAATTTCTTGTTCATAAAATAATAATAATGTTATTTAAATTTAACAATTGTACATTTGTATGTAGTTGCTACAAAACCTGCTAGCCATTAATCTATAGTTATTCAAAAACATGATTTTGAATTTTTTTTATTGATTCATCAACTTTTGTTGATTTTAATAAATTACTGCAAATTGCAGACACATACATGCTCAATTCATTGGCTAAAAGCCTTGTAAGATTATAAAGGCGGTTCTTAAACCTGATTGGCTCACTGCAACTAGAAAACAGCAGAAGTTATATAAAATACAGATTTTGATACTGAGTTCATCATTTTACATTAGTAGTTTTCAGGTAGAAGAGCGAAATGGCCAGACATATAGGTTTGTATGATAATAAACTATGATGGTTCATTTTTTGCTTTTGTAATTAAACGTTTTAATTGTCATTTTACCTACACTTGAACATAAAATTATGATCATAGATATATCATAGATATTTAATACACATACTTTGACATTGTGCAATATTTTATTAAAGTTGAATTGAACCATAAAATTTTCTTTGCAGCTGGTCTTCTATTGTTATTCTGTGCCTTCTTTAATTGCTCACCTGTAAATGGGCAGACGTGTGACTGTGATAGCCTGGGCACCCAACTGAAAGAGCAGGTGAGCAGAGCAGATGATCTGGAGAGCAAGCTAGAAAAGCTGGAGGTCACCTTAGTGTCACAGAGCTTAGAGGTTGCAGTTCAAGGGGAGGTAAACAGCGAGCTTAAAGAGGAGATAGAGATTCAGAAGAACACTACATATTATTTACTCCATCTTGTGAGTATAAAGTTACAAAGCTATCACGATAGAATAGTTACAAGTAAAGTATGTGAATAGCTAGTCAGCTTTTCTCATTGTCAACAAATAGTTACTAACCTATTGGTGTTTGTTAACTTATTAATACTTGATTAATTTGTCTTATAGCGCATTGAATATATCTAAACAGTATTGTATAGTTTTCTGTAGGATTGCGAAAATTTGAAATTGACATTTTTACTATAGAGCCTTCCATTGAAAAAAGACTTTAGTACATAACATACTTTTTGCCAAGGTTGGGAATAATGTTAGGAGGCAGAGCAAAACAAACTATTTCAACACTTAGTTTAGAAAGTAGCTACGTTGAAAAGTTAAATTCAATGGGAGTTGAATGATCTGTAAGTTTGGATCAACAAAGTGCAAGTTTTACAGTTTGTGATGGCACCCAAAGCTTTGATGAAAAAAGTAAACATTAACTAATAATGCTAGAGTTCAGTATGTAGCGCTTTTGACTGTGGCTTTTTGTTGGTTTAGATTTTGCTCATTCCAAGTTGTAGTGAAGCTGAGCAAAAGCTCAAGTGTATTTGGCTTTTCCATTGCTGGCATTTTAATAGTTTTATAGGCTATAAAAAGTAATAGTTTCCCCACTGCCAATTTTATGTTGGTTGAATAATTATATTTGAAAGGATCAATATAATGCAGTGCAGAGGTATAATATGTACAGCATTATTTTTCATTTTTTTCAGCTAGTGACTGGAGAATTGCCAGACAACGAAAACCCAGCAGAATTGAATGTAACAGAATTACTAAACCAACTTAACATGACTGGTAAAACTTAAGCTTATTACAAATCTTGACAAATTCTAACCTAATTACCTATTAGACAAGGCCTGCATGTAGACATTTTAAAACTAAATTACAGGAATCCAAGGAATTCCAGGAAAAGATGGTAGAAATGGTACAGATGGAAGAGATGGTAAATAAAACTATTTATTCATGTCTTGAAATTATAAGGTTCCATGCAATTAACAGGATGTAAAGACCTGATAATAAAATATGTCTGTTGTTCAAAGAGAAAAGCCATGGTTGTTGCTGTAAAGAGCAAAACAATAGTTGTATTGTAGGAAGAGATGGATATCCTGGTTTAGACGGATTGAAAGGATCGCCAGGTGACCCAGGACGACCAGGACTAGATGGATTTTCTGGGTTAAAAGGTGAAAAAGGAGATGCTGGCAATTCGGGTTTTCCTGGGCGAGATGGCATGCCAGGACTTAAAGGCGAGAAAGGATCACGCGGGTTAGATGGTAATATGACAAAAAGTGGTGGAGTGTACACCAGATGGGGGAGAGATGAGTGTGGGAGTGACTCGAGTTTATTATACAAAGGTAGGATATGCAAGCCTTTTAGCTAGTTAGCCATTACTTGAAGGAAATTATTCTAAAATAGGAACACAAACACAACGTTGTACTGTTGCATATATAGTATAATTCTTAGAAACATATTAAAATGCTGGATACATTTCAATGAGCTATTGAAAATTTTATTCTCTATAAAATTGTTGTAACATTTGTGAGTATACGTAGTGAGCTCTCACTCACAATTGTTAGAATCTCCTTTCCTGTTATATAACCCCTGAGGGTAAAGGTGGGTCTCTGTCACTTTGATGCCCCCTGAGAGTGAGTATCCCTCACTGTTATAACCCTGCAAGGATTTTTAAGTAGCCATGCTGACAACATGGTTGGAGAAGTTTCAAGGAATGATTATGACCAGATGCCCTTCCTGACATCATCACTAGCCATGTCAAAAATTGAACTCATGACTTCACGAATATTCTTTTAAAAATTTTGTTTATAGAGGTTCACTCTTGTTGTTGTAAGTTGTCACCCAGTTTCTCATGAATTTATCTAAACAGGATTTGCTGGGAACAGTGACAGCACAGACACTGGAGGCGGAGTTAACTATCAGTGTCTTCCTGCCAACCCAGAATACAGCAACTATTCATATGATGGGTTTATGGGCTCGGCAATACGAGGAACGGAATATAAATCTTACACTGCGGGTATATTCTCCAGATCAACTTGGGATGAGAATGTCCCTTGTGCAAGATGTTATACAAAAAGCAGGCCCGCAGTGATGATGATGCCAGCTAAAAGATTTTGTCTAGCTGGGTGGACAAAGGAATATGAAGGTAAGTAAACTTGTAACAAAGGTCCTTATAATAAACTGATCACCCATGAGCCTATAAATTCTTTTTAATTCTTTCTTTCCTACCTGCAAAATTATATATATATATATGATGCAATTCTTGTTTAGGCTATCTGATGACAGAGAAATGGAACCATATGCACCCGGCTACCTACGAGTGTGTAGATGCTAACCCACAACGTATTTCGGGACTGAATAGGGATAATGGTGGAGCTACGTTTCACTTTGTTAGGACTGATTGCTCTGGGTACGGGACGGTCGGCCACTGCCCACCTTATGATGCCAAAAAAGAGGTGAATTGCGTAGTCTGCAGCAAATAATTGGTTCTATGATGTAATTGAAATTTATCTTCATTTAATCAAAATTATGTAACACATACATTTTAATACTTCCATAATTGAGCTTTTGTCGAATTCATGAGATAATTTTTTTTATATTCAATAAATAAATTGCATCTTCTATTATACTAGCCAAATTTTAATTCAGTTTTTCTATTGTGAATTTATTGCATAACAATATAGAAAAGCTCAAAACTGTGATATCACACAATGACTCCCATGTTTTAATAAAGCAATTGGATTACCTAATTTTCATTTGAATAAACACAGTTGTTGAGATGTTATTCTTGAGAATCGGTATTGATTTTGGTTCAACCTTCTACTGAGATAATAATAATGTTTAAATTAAAGTTTCTAAAACAATTATTTTAAAATTTATAGCTGTTAGACCTTAAGATCATATGGAAGATCAACATTTATTCACAAGTATTACATTATCCCTTACGCGATTATTAACAACAGAAAATGCCACAAAATAACCAAATTTTGTAAAAAGTCGGGGTAAGGTAACTAGATCAAGCACTATATCAAATCACTGAATGATAACAGAGTCAAAATTTCTAAAAATTTTACATTTTCTAAAAAATGCGGCATCTCGTAATTTTATCATCTTTTAGAAAACAAAAGAATAAAATACATAAATATTTATGAATACACAGCATCTCCTTAAGTAAGCACCAAACTGTAAAGCTTCAACATAATCAAATCAATTGAATCACTTAAAAGTATAGAGTATATATTAAAGCTAAAAATCAGGTAAAAGAAGTTAATTAATCGAAACAAAAGGGAATATCAGAGTATGTAGAAATACTTTGCTATAGGATAATCTGTCACAGAATATAATAGATATTAGATTATATTAGAGCTGTCAGGAGAAGATAAATCATTAAAACATTTAATTCTATAACTCAGTGAGCAATAATTGAGTTGCTGCCAGTTTTGACTTGAGTATGGTTGCTGCCAGATTGTGGCTCAGGAATGTGCAACATCTCGTGGCTATTCGGCCAACGAGAAAATTTCTCCAGCTATCATTCAGGTATAAGATGACTGCAAAAATAACAGAAATTGAGTTTTGTTAAAGTCAAAATACATGTGAAAATATGAATGGTAAAAGTCTATGCGCTATCGGCCTAGACCGTGCTCTAAGGGTTCAACATAATGAAGGGAGAGTGGGCTTTGATATAACCCGTCACAACCTGCATGCCCACAATATTAATCATTGGACCAAGGCTACAATCAAAATAGCAGAATGAAAGAACAAACATTACAGCACGTAGGCATTTTTCAAAACAGGTACAACCAAACCTAACATTACATTACAACAAACATGTATAATAAAATACTGTGTCCTTCAATTCCATAAAAACTAACCTTTTGATTGACATTAAGCTGGCTGCTTTTGCCTCAATTCATCGAGAGATTTTTGCTCTTCAAGTTTGAAGTACGTATAACATAGTACTCCTAAAATAGTTGAAGTATTGATAGAAAATTACTAATAATTTGAATGCTACACTCACATTGAATAATATTGCTATTATTGAAAGTGTTTTATTTTTTTCAATTATAAAAATAAAAATTTCATCTCTTATCAAACAGATTGATAAACAATATTACCTTGACATTGTTATTAGTATTTGAACAATAGACTTTTTTCACCGGTCTCCGATGTCCCCCTTACAATTAAGAGTTGTGTCCTCCCAAAAATGAAAATTGTTGAAAATAAACTTGAACTAATTTTTGTGGTTTTGGTTGCTGAGCAATGCTAAAGTCTTACTTTAGCATTGCTCAGTAACCAAAACCATAAAAATCCTTTCAAGTTTATTTTGTTCAAATTTCTTCATGAAGAAATATTTTAAAATATTTTTTGAACTGCTTATATGTGTGCTTACACCAAAATATCTATCTCCCAAAAGAACAATTCCATAACATAAATATAATTGTAAGTAGCAGCCAAACTTTAAGTTTTCACTGAGTTTGCTATTTATGCCAAGGTTCAACCTATTCACTTTGGGAGGACACAGCTCTAATTGTAAAGGGGATATTGGGACCTCTGAAAAGGGTCTATATGGCAGAATTAAAAGCTTATATTAAACTTCAATCATTGAAACGATTATTAAAAAACATTTGACATGCAGCATGTAATTTTCTATATTATATGAGTTTTTGCAACAAAAACACAATTAATCCCAAATAAACAAATAACAGACATGAAACAGCAATACCTTACCTTAATATTAAAACACGAACTATTAGGTTTGGATATTCATGAAAGCTGTCAGGTAGACGATAAACTATGCAAATCATTTGTGAGATGAGAAAAGGTATCCAAAAAGAATTTCAGCGCTTTTACTGCATTACAATATTTTAAATTGCAGCTCAAGCATGGTTTAGTCTAAAACCAAATTCTACTTAAAACTAAAATCTTATTACTGGAAGATCATATTTTTCAATCTTAGCAAATCTGTTTAAATTTTAATTTCATATTATTTTAAAATTCAATAATTTCTAAACTAAAGGGAGCAGATGCAGCTGGCTAAATAAAGCGTAGACGTCTGCTAAGCTAAACTGACCTGATATGGTGAGGACAATTCCTATAATTTGATTTGCTGATGGAAATTCATGGAAAACTAAGAAACTGCCAAATACTATAAGGCAAAACTTCAAATGTCCAGCCATATTATATCTGGAATTGATTGGTTAAAGAAAACCGCACATTGTTGCATACACCTGCTTCCATTTTCCAATCAACATTTTACAGAAAATTGCAAACTGTTAGCTTTTAAAAGAAATAAAATTTAAGCAGACTAGAATTGCAGGAATACTATAATATAAATCACCATTGGACATATTAGTAAATGCAAGCAATACTGCTATAAGAAAAGTCTAAACACACAAACAAAATATTATTTTGGTGAAAACCTTGAATATCATAACATTGTTTATACCGTAACCCTGGAAACAAAAGAGGAAGCTTCTTGAATTCTGCTGCTGATGTAAATGTACTGATTTGATTCATCTGAAGGCAAAATAGACTAAGATCTAAGTAGTAAAGGATACGTAAGAGGAGAGGTGTTGCCTATGACCCAGAATATAGAGAGATTGACAAGGAAGGCTACACATCCCGAACATATCACCGACAGCTACAAAAAGCAGGGAAAAGAATAATGTAAATGCATCATCTTTATAATATAATAAGCTGCATAAAAAACTTAAAAGTTGCATTTAACTTAACTTTGACCAATATATATGAGAGAAACACATTTGGGGAAAAATAATTTTTTCGAATTACGAAAAAACAGAGTGAGTGCAGGTTTTTCCAATTCCAGTTTAAATCAGTTAATTACTAGTGATGCTTTGAATAATTATAATTTAGAACTACTTTTAAGCCAAAATTTTCCAACAAAAATTGTAGGTACTATCAGTAAAATACATAAACTTAGTGTGGCAATTTATATCATGCAATGTGAAATATTTTGCTGCTTAACTCTTTGTCCGATTGAAATGAAAATAACGGCTTCTTAAACCATTTATAGTTTGCTGTGTTTCCTCAGGAAAATATTATATATACAAAATTTGCTTCTTTCAGGCTAAAAAAATCCTTAAATTTCACTCGATTTTAGTATTTTTTATGCTCCAGCAAAAATTTTAGACCAAAGTTCTGCTCCCTAAACATAATATTATTCATGTTTGAAACCAAGATGTATATAAAAATTTAAAAATATTAAGCTATAAAAATTTCAAGTCAGTAAAAGCTAATTTAATTATAGGTCTAATACTATGCTTACATGTACAGCTATAGAAGATTGAAGGTATTTATTACACAGACAAAATAAGAACTTACAATGGCTGAGAATGACCAGAACTGACCGAATATTCCACCAGCAGACGTCACTGGCTCTGTGAAAGGAATAATTATCATAAGTAATAATGCGGACAGTGGCGCCTGGTAGTACAGCAGCTGCATGGAATTGGCTTGAAACTCTTGCTGCTTTGATCCAACCCACTGCAATCAGTACAGAGTATTTGTCCCAAAAACCTTTATGTGAGATTTGTAATTTGCTGCATTTATTGTGGGAATTGTATTCTCTTTTCTGGTTATCTATATAAAATTTGTCTGCAATAAATTAATCACCCATTAACAAATTCCTAGTAGCATAGCAAAAGTGTCAAAATGTTTAATCATTTTATTACAGCTCAATGGAAAGGATATTAGAACGGCAATAATTGGTAATATGATGAAGACCTCAGAATCTACATGTGAGCGATTCATTTCCAGTGGCTACAGAAATTTTCAATTTACCAGTCACCAGCTGTGCAGGGTTCTCTATTCACAGACCCGGACAGCTTCTTTTACTGCACCATCGATTATTATAAGCAATACAATTTATATTATATTTATAGAACATCTGTAGCAAAACAAATTTAAATATTAATACAACACAATAACTGACTTACCACTTGATATATTGATGTTACCATCACACCAGCTGTAGCAAAAATGAGGCCCTTTAAATTGATTTGCACATCATTGTAGTTATTTAGAAAAACCCCAAGACAAACAGGTATCTACAACATAAAATCTACAGTTTTTTGCAAGCAACCAAGAAGTTGGGCACTGGTACATGCACACAAGCATATATGCGCAAATCTAATATACAAATATAAGCTCTATAGGTAGTACTTTAAAACTTTTACAACAACCTATACTAGCAAAATATTTATTTAGTATTTAAACATAATTTGAATAGTCATTACCTAGTCAGTAAAACCACTAGATAAGTTTCTAAGGATGGCTTTGAATCATTACCATTAAAATTAAGCATTTATTAATTTATTGTAACAAAGATTTTAATTTTGTTTAATGAATTTAATTGCATTAACAATAACATATATTTTAAGTAAGTAATTATACTAGTTCCCACTATACTCTAAGCCCCTTACCAATGTCAGTTTGACTTTCCCAGAAAACTTCTTCTGAAAAAACACTGTCTGTATAAAAATGATACATGGGGTCGTCATGAACTTTGATATTTGATATGTTCCAACAGTGTTTGCTTGGAGTGAAAGATTGGTTAAAACTACAAATCCACAAAATGTCATAGACAACAATATCATGTCCTTCATTGGTAGGCTTTTGACTAGAAAAATGTCCCATCTTTTTGCCATTTCCATTCCGAAAGCAGTGACAATGAAATGGACGCATGTCAGCGACATGTTTGGAAAGCCGTAAACATGAAAAATCCATTTATTTAGCAATACAATAATAACGGATATAGCAATGTTAGAGAGTAATGCTGCTGAAGTTTTAACGTTCGTAGATAAATTCATGACAAAATATTCATTTGTAATGTTGTCCAACCAGAAAGTTATAATTAGTCCGAGAATATTTGTCTATTTGGCAAGTGAGCAATAACTGAAATCAAAATATCGGAAAAGAGATTTGATGCAGCTGCTGTCTTCGGACGTCAATATGACCTACACAGTGACCCTGGTCGCCATGTTGACTAAATGATCATCTATTTCCGGTCTTATTACCGACTGTAGATAGCTTTTTTCAGTTGATATTTATATTAACTTATTTTATATTAGTTTCTTAAAATGAAAAGCAAGCTCTAAAAGTAAACAGTTAATATTAATTTTAAATTATTTTTAGCGTCCATAATCACGTAGCATTTGTTATCGTGACCATTCATTTTCATATAAACGCCGAAGGTAAAATTTAATAATATTTAAATTTGATTTCATTAATCATTAATGATAATAATTCATAATGATAATGATAATCAATCACCAATGACTGAATGAGAATTAGTTTTACTACCAAGTCTAATGAGTAATGACTATGGGTATAAGACTATTACTATGAGTATGACTATCAGTATCACTATGAGTACAATGATTATAACTATAACTATAAATAATAAAGTATAAGTATAAGTTATAGTATAACTATAAGACATAAGTATAAGTTATCGGAATAAGTTTAACAAAATGTTATTGTACTCCTTAGATTTAGACTAACACTTGGTATTTGCTTTCATTAATTATTAATGTTTACATAATGATTGTATTAAATTTAATACAGTAAGTTTAATAGTTACTAATAACTAATAAGATTTATGGGGCTTTATTGAAGCTCGTAGTCAAACCACTTCAGACTGGTTTTAGTAATCACATTGATCCTAATCACCAAAATTGAAACAAACTATAGATAGATATCCACAACTGTACTGATAGTGATATGTTCATCATACACATCCTATTCTTTGTGTGACTGTGAGTGTTAGTCACATTTACACTACATGTAGCTCATTCCACTCATAAACCTTCTAAGCAAAACTCAAATGATAGATAATGGATTTTAAGCTTCAACTTTCACAAACGTTTGAGTATGTAACAAGATGTTAGCTTAAGTTACTACCTAATCGCTGTAGAACTCAAGGTTTAGCGTATAAATGTGTAGGCTAAAATAAAGCAATGCTGCATTTGAAAATATGGTTATATGAACGCTATTGCTCAAGTGTACGCATTATGTATTATTATGATACAATTTTAAAATTACCTTTTTCAACTTTTTGTGTCAAAATTTTCATTCATTGCGTTTGCTTGTTTTAGAAACCATAAAAATAATAGCACAGAGCGGACAACATGCCTGTACTGAGGTCTGTGAAGAACATTGTTAAGAACTATACAGATGCAGAGGTCAAAGTTCGAGAAGCGACATCAAACGACCCATGGGGTCCTTCGAGCACGCTCATGGCTGAGATAGCCGACCTCACATACAATGTCGTAGCGTTCACCGAGATCATGCAGATGATCTGGAGACGTCTGAATGACCATGGCAAGAACTGGCGACACGTATACAAGTCTCTCACACTTCTGGAATACATCATGAAGACTGGCTCTGAAAAGGTACATTTAGAACACGGGCTTTGTTTAATTTCTCCTCTACTGCAACTACCTCTTTATTATTTACTCTCCACCCTTTGAATTCAGAAGAAACAAATTTCTAAAAAGAGCTTTTTTTTCTGAAAATGTCTGATCAAAGTCTAAAATTTAGTTTCTGGTTGCTGAAAATGCGTGTGACTTAATGTTGGTTGTGAATGTGTGCCCAACAATAGGTATCAAGTTGTATTTGAGTTGGGTATTCATATACTTATGTTTATTTCCTCAAACATGAAAAGAAATGTTTAATTAAATGTTATATCTCATTGTGTAGCGGGTAACAGTGGCAAATGAACATATAATTTCGCTGGTTCAGATATAGAATAAGTTGATTGCTGTTTATTCTCCCATAATTTCTAATTCCCAGGCCTACCATCAGTCATTAAATCAGTTGGTTTGTCATTATATAAGGCCAGGGAGTTAGTTAGCTACAGGAAAGGCAAATTGACTTGACACGCCCCTCACACCTCCATATTGGATATCTAGAGTGTCCATGGAAAGTGCAAACGACCCTCTCATTTTCTACCCACACCATAATACAGTGTCTATTATATATTTTACTAATGACTTACTATCAGGGGTAACACATAGATATATGTATTTTAATATACATCGCTTGTACATAAACTTGGATTAGCTTTCCCATCAGCTAATGTGATATGACCTCAACTACTAGTAACTAGGTGGATGTTAATTTATACAGATTTTGATACAGTGTGGCTTTTTATTTGTTCAAATGTCATAGTGTTATTCATGTATCAATCAGTCTTTTGCCCAAAGTTCATTCTCATTCCAATGTGACTGATAGAAGATTGATGTAACACACTGACTGGTCGTTTTGTAGTGAAAGTTATTGTTTATTGTATAGTATCAGTTAATAGTGATCAATCAGTCCTTCTATTGAATAGCCAACTATCAAATGAACTCCCCCATTCAGTACTAGTATGATTA
Source organism: Bugula neritina (assembly GCA_964035545.1). Taxonomy (NCBI): domain Eukaryota; kingdom Metazoa; phylum Bryozoa; class Gymnolaemata; order Cheilostomatida; family Bugulidae; genus Bugula; species Bugula neritina. The sequence goes on along the minus strand of OZ037765.1, from coordinate 2,179,558 downwards.
CAATAGACGCAGTGCAGGCATTGTTCAGGTCACGTGTCTGTGGTTAACCTACTCAACGGATGATGTATACTAAGCCCTCTGTATGCCCAGGTGGCACAGCAGTGCAAGGAGAATATCTTTGCCATACAGACTCTGAAAGACTTCCAGCACCTCGAGGACAACAAGGATCTGGGAGCCAACGTGAGGGAAAAGGCCAAAGCCTTAGTAGCTCTACTGAAAGACGATGAGAGACTGAAGAATGAGAGAACTAAGGCTCTGAAGGCTAAAGAAAGATTTACAGAGAGTTTCGGGATTGGCAGTGATTCCACATCGGTAAGTTGTAGGGTGTTGTCTCCCCCCCCCTCCCCACTAGGTGCTTTGAGTACTGAAACTAATCTATCTGTCCGTTAACTTATAGAATATTTGTATGTTTTGAAACTAAGAAATTACAGTGACATTCACAGACTATTTTGCGTTGGTGATTAGCCTAGTCTATACTACTTACTATACTGCATTATACTACATTATATTATACTATACTACACTATATTATATTATACTACACTATGTTATACTATACTACACTATATACTACACTATATAGTATACTATACTACGCTATACTGTACTATAGTCTATACTACGTTATGTTATTCTACTCAATACTGTACTATAATATAGTATACTATGTTTCAGTCTAGTGTAGCATAGCATAGTATAGTTTACTACACTACTCTATACTACGCTGTACTATACTTTAGTGTACTATACTATACTACACTACACTGCATTATACTACACACTGTACATTACAAACTATACAGCTCTGTACTATACTATATTTCTTTGTAAACATTCATCTGGTTACAAATCTTATTCCCCAGTGAATCAAGTTTCAAGCTTTTCTCTCTCTCACTGACAGTTGACACCATACAATGAGTCATCATCTGGGAGATTAGATTTCAGTTGTTGACTCTAAGACTAAGTTTATGATTCGCTACACACCGATAGAACTACTAAACACCATAGAGGCTGCCCTAGTGCTACTCGTGTATTTCCTGTTTCTGTAATAGACTAATTTCTGTGAAATTCTGTGAATTCTATTTTTGTAGACACAGATGAGCAAACCCAAACACCACAAACCCATGACCTTTGCTGGTGAGTTAATGTCTAGTCTCACTGTGTTAATCGATAGCTGCTATTCAGACATACTCAGCAGTCTGGGGGATAAACTGTTCTAAAAATAGTTTTAGAAATAATGAAAGTGCACAAATGTTGGGTATTGTGCATTGCTAGTGTGTAAAGAACTACTCTACTAGGATTGGGCAATAAATTGTGTCAACAAAATAAATGGTAATAAATTTTGTTAGCAGTTTTTAACTTAAAAGATATCAAACTGCTAGAAATACTCAAATTGTCCACTGCTTAACTTTCTACCATTACTGTGTGCTGGTCTAAAACAACCAGTGTATGGCCTGGTTTTGAGTCTAAACTGAAAATAAATATTTGTGGTTATGCACCCTAAGAATAGAAGTAGATTGATATCAAGATATATTACTTTAGCTGGCATACTGTATACAAACTAAATAGATTTCTGCTTGCTTACCACTCAATAAATGGCTATTACAGGTTCTTTAGTACTGCTATTGTGTTTGCTAGTGAACAGAACTTACAGTGAATAGTGCACTTTCTACTGTGGGGAGTTGTCATAACTGAGTGTTCGTTGTTTTTATTATAATATTTATATTACTGTAATACTATGTTACAGTAATACTATATCACTGTAATACTATACTACTGTCATATTTATGTTACTGCAATACTATATTACTGTAGTACTATATTACTGTAGTAATGTACTACTGTAAGATCATTTCATAACCATATTATTGTAATAGATTATGAGGCAATGGTGTTTTCAGTCTAACACTCCTTTACTGCTGAATTAACATTGGCTTTATTTCAAGAGAAAGTTGAATGTGATTGATTAATAGGCCTTGCAATCGTGATATTGATCCAGGAACTATTTTCAATGTTAAATAACACCCATTGTTTTACTAATAGCTGGGATACAATAGAGTTATAACTTTGTATGAAGTGTATTTGAGATATAGAAAAGCTTTCTTTGCTCTGTGCTGCATTATTCATACTTGTGGATTTCCCCATCATATCACATTATAAAGCAGTATGTTGCTATCTATGGATATAATTGGCTTATCTTCTTAATTCATGAAATAAATAAATGCAGTTTTGTTTCACTCTGAATTCCTACAGCATTTTGATAGCAAGTTACTAGTATTATACTGAACAACATTTGAACCTTGGCCTAGCGCTGCATATATACTAATGATTTATCAACTAGGCAGCTCCTATAGGCTGTATATCTCTATAACACATACCAACCATTTTGTTGCTGAAATGAAATTGTCTTATCGGTTTTTTGACATGATTCTCATCCAATTTATCTATTTCACTTGACTTTGTGCAGCTTCAGTTTAAAACATACCTCACTGTTGCCTCATTGTGTTTAAAAGTAAATTAAGGCTATAAAACCGGTGAATAAGGGTGCTTCTGACACCCCACACTTTAATAAGTTTGGCTCTAAAGCTATAAAGGATTGCAATTCATTTGCTAAGTTGAAAGTTCACTCATTTAAACCACCTGCTACAAGCTGACAATAATTCCTTGCAGACTCAGCTCCCAAGTCTACAAACCTGGCCAACCCCGAGCTGGAGGAGGCCCGTCCCCACTCGGCTGGTGAGGAAGAACTCCAGCTACAGCTTGCCTTGGCTATGAGCAAAGAGGAGGCAGAGAACGATGCCAAGAAGCAAACTAACGACGACTTGAAGCTGCAGATGGCCATTGAGGAGAGTAAGAAAGAGGAGACCACCACGAAAGAAGAGGTGAGATAACTCCCAGTATATGCTATTTATAGCTACTCCATTATATTGGCAGCTCTTGTTGAAAACAGCTCATAGCTGGATGGTTCTAAATATTGATTTGTAAGCGAGAAGAATTTGGTTTGTCTATCAATTAATTTTATTTTCTTTTTCCCTGTCTCTTTGTTGTATTCAGGCATCTCAAAAATTCCTAATATCTACTGTTAACTGCTTAGTAAGCAAATACTAAAATCTGAAAGCCAATTTAGTATTTATGTAACTGTAGGTGGACCTGATATTCTCATATAGTTATCTGTGTATCCGTGTTTTACAGTTTCATAGAAAGAACCTAGTAAGTTGAGGTGTTGTAAACATAGCCGCATGTTATCTGCCTGTATCTGCTTCGTAGTTTTCTTCTCTTTGACAGCAGCTTTGCTTCGTAGTTGTTTCAGTCTACTACTGCTTATAAATGTTAGTACATTCAACTAGAGCAGATAAATCTAACTATCTCCTGCAAATTATTATAACTTATATTATTATAGCACTGCAAACATTGACAAAACAAACCATATAAAAGTGGTTATACTAGATATATGTATAAATTAATTCTGTAATAGGAGATCATTGCCTATCCAGCTGTAACTGCGGCTTGTATTATACTATTATATGCATACATACACCTGTGTATATATTATATTTCTGTCATACCGTATCTACAGTTTATATATTATATGGTTTTTCATGAGAGGTAAGTACATGCATCGTATGTCACTATATTATATGCATCTGTTTAAGAGGTAAGTACACGTGAACTTTGCTGGATATTGTGCCCATTATTTGCATGTCTTAGCCTCAATACATTTCACATTTCACTTCTGTTTCTATAAATTAATATGGTTTGCTATAAAACATTGCTAGTTGCCATAAATAGATGCTGGTTGCTATAAATAGATACTGGTTGCTATAAATAGATGCTGGTTACTATAAATAGATACTGGTTGCTGTAAAACAGCTTTGGAGTTTCTTTATAAACTGACATTTTTCAACTCAAGAACTTCAATGACACAATAGAGGGTTGGAGACAAGTGTAAAACACTTGATTAATTTTGGAACTTTTCATTCATCAAGTAGGAATCGTTTGCTCAAACTCCTGTAACTTTTGTAGCATTTGCTAGACTTTGCGGGTGGTACTGGCGCAGCCCCGCAGTTGGCTACCAATGATCCTTGGAACCCGGTGCCCGCCTCTGATCCCTGGGCCCCAGCCCCTCAGGCTAACGCAGCCAGTCCATTCTCACCTCTACCCTCCGCAGGGGCAAACGACCCCTGGGCAAGCAGCCCTTCTGCCCCTACACCTTCAACTATAAATAGCAACCCGTGGGACACTACTCCGCCTGTCAGTGGTGAGTTATTACTACTCTATCCGGCTGTCTCACTGGTGCAGCAGGGAAAACTTTTGTAATTTAATCAATTTCTTTATAATTCGGAGTTATCTTCTATCAAAAATGGAATATTAATGAAAATGTTGAGCTTATTAGTTTGTTTTACCATTGCAGGGAAATTTTCAGTATTTTTTCAACCTTTTCTGTAGTTGGATTTTAGTTTGAGATTCTCACATTAGGCAAATATCTGTGAAATAATTTTCTATCAGTTGAACAGAGTATCGGTGACCTTAGGCACCTGCCCCGCAGTCAGCACTGATCATAGCCTTAGGTCCTTCTTATTCACAAACTGTACCATGAATATGGTTGTTCCTACAGCTGTTGGTAATGACCCTTGGAGCACCACTACTTCTGCAGCCCCCATAGCATCGTCTTCATCTCCTTGGGACACAGGCTTCTCTAATGGTAGCTCACAGGCTAGCAAACCCGCCACTGAAGACGATGACTTTGACATGTTGGGTATGAGGAGCACCCCGTCTAGCCAGCCAGCAGTCGCTAGTAAGACCTCAGGCTATCCTGTATTACTTGTTTGACCTTTCAACTTGTGTGTTGAACTGGGACTCAACCCTTACACTGCGTTTCCATTACTTCATCATGCGAATGGATGCTCATAGGGTGAATGCAACTGTTTCCAAACATCCAATGTAATACATTCACATAATTCAAAGCTTGGAAACGTAGTGATAGTGTTGAGATTTTGTTTGAAATAATATTTTAGCCAAGCTTAGCTGGTGTGGTTTATGTAATACGTACGGCATGGTGTTGACAGTATTTACAGTTACATGACGAGAATTTGGTGTATTTAGTAGTTATCCGCTCTCTTTGTCAGGTTCGAATGGACAGGATCTGTTTGACATGAGTTCAGTTCACTCCACTCTGCCCCCTATTCAAACACACGGGGCCGTGTCCCTCACCGGCCCAAAGAAACCCGAAGATTTCCTTGACCAGAAGGCTAAAACTTTGGTGAATTTAGACAGCCTAATCACCAAACCAGCCTCAGCTACAGGTATGATGTTTTGTGTTGCAGGAATACTCTACTATCTACTAGCACTGTTAGTGTAATCTACTATCTACTATGACTGTTAGTAGTACTCTACTATCTACTAGCACTGTTAGTAGTACTCTACTATCTACTAGCACTGTTAGTAGTACTCTACTGTCTACTAGCACTGTTAGTAGTTCTCTACTGTCTACTAGCACTGTTAGTAGTACTCCACTGTCTACTAGCACTGATAGTAGTACTCTACTATCTGCTATGACTGTTAGTGTAAAAAGCTGTAATAACCTGCTATATTTGTGATTTTCTCTGAGACCTTTTCAGCGTTTACTTGTAAAAAAAATTGACTTCAATTTTTAGCAGTTTATTTTAAAGTTTAAACTATAGAAACTCTTTATGCTGTTACATGAAAGATAAATGTGGTTCAACAAAGCATTCAAGCTTATAGCCTGTAGCAAGATGGTATTTAAGTTGGACTTTTTGGTAATTTTATCATCTGTGGTAATAAAAGGCGTGCCTTACCTTCTAATGAGTATGAGGCATTCCTATTCTAGGAGTTGTCAACCTTTTATTGTGTTTTTAATTTAGGAGTTGTCATCTTATTTGTTGTATTCTTGTTTTAGGAGTTGTCGTCTTATTTGTTGTATTCGTGTTTTAGGAGTTGTCAACCCATTTGCCATGACTGGTGTGGGAGCGAATGGGCCGGCTCACTCGGCTGCAGATAACAATCCCTTCACAGCTCAGCAGCCCGCCAGACCCTCTCTCAACCAGATGTCAGCGGGCGTGTCCAGCAGCGGCTTCAACCCAGTCACCCCTAACCTAGCCAACCCTATGATGCCGATGGCAGCGCCCTACCCGGGGATGACCCCTCAACAACCCCTGTACCAGCAGCCAATGATGTATCCTCAGCAGCCTGCCGCATCTAACATGAATAATCCTTTTCTCTGATGAGCGGATTTCTAGAGTTATAGTGATCTATATTTTTATTACATCTGTATGTTTTTATCATGAAAGCATCTTCTCATCATGGATATGTATTTTATTAGTTCCGGGATGCAAGTATTTATGTTTATATTAGAGATGTCACGCAGAACTATTTACTAGCTAATGACTAACAGCGCAGTCCCTCGTACTATTAGGTCAGTCTAATTTCACTGAAAGGCTTAATATCTAGTACTGAATGACCTCTACTTGGAATATTTAAGGCTTACTAGAGAAATTCAAGGCCTACTTGAACAAGTGGAGTCATTTTCTGTTGACTTTGGCTGGCTCAGAGTCATTTTCCTGCTTTAAACTGTCTCAAAAGTATTTAACCTTCTTTGTTATTTCGAACTATTTAAGCTTTTCTGTGTGGATTTTCTGTTTCCAATTAATGCCTGTCTTTCTTGAGTTGAGAAACTCTTAGATCTGATTGGGCGCTCATTTATATGTCACCAGGGCAAGCTTAGGAATGTATTATCCATTTATGTATTATATAATTATAGAATATTTAATATAAATACAATATTTAAAGTTTACTCTTTTCACTTCTTTTGCTGAGTAAGTGCTACAGTTTCTATTTTTGAAATGAAAATCTGTGTGGAAATAGATTGCGTTTCATAGTTGGCCAATATGGCTTTATATTATGGAGCAAAAATTAGACCAAAGTCGATTTCATTGTTGGTCTTTCAAATCTACTGCTCTGGCAATGGGTTAAATTTGTTGCTCAAAATGTTCTGGATAAAGGCACTTAGTAAAGCCAACATCATATTAATCAAACTATAATCATAGTTAAAGTCACTTTGCTAGAGATACCATTTGTTATATTAGGAATCATAAAGGGTGGTTAACCAGTGTTTCCACAGTTAATTCTGTTGAACTGAATTGTAAATGGAGAAAGCATCCATGACCAGGTCAGTTCGCAACTTTTGCCTATACATTGATTATTTTAAGCTCTAAAGTAACAAATAATCATGCTATACCCTTTTTATATCTATCGATTGCTAGGTTGAAGTGGAAATGTTTTTCTCGTATTGATTTCTGCCATGTGAAACTATAGCTCTTTATTTAGAAGTAATGAAAATTTAAACTGTTCATTATTTGATGTTGATGTTCTATTGTTTATCTATTGATTAGTTACCTTACCAATGGTTGCTGCCGTATTGATTTACCTGTGCTTGTCATTTCTTCTTGCTGTCGGTGCAATTGGCAGCTAGAAATCTACTTGGCTCACACATACATTGCCAGGAATTCCATTCAATCTACTTTTGACGATAAACTCACTGAAGGTTAGTATATGATGTTTAGTGAATCATTAGATGAATTAATTTGAGTTACCATAATATAGTTGTGAATTCAATTGGTATTTAATACAAATATTGCAATAAGTTGAAAAAGTCTGAATTCGTAAAAATGTTGGTTAATGTTTTTGAGCACACTAATAGTGGTGAGGTATAGATTGAGAGAAGGCTGCATGTGTTCTAGTTTGGAAATGTAGCAAAATTTTGACACGCACCCCAAATCAAAATGTATTAAAAAACTTAGAAGACATGTGCTACTAAATTTTCTCCTCTAAGGCATCTAAATGCTGAGGTCTGTATGGTATATTTACATACGTCTGCTCACAGTGTTTCCTGTTTGCTGCCTGTAGAGAACTACTAAACCATGGCCCTGTCTCGTCCCGACAGTGCTCGCAGCAAAACAGCTTGGAGCACGGCTACACATGATAACGAAGTGTTTCAGGCATCTTCTTTTGGCAGTGGTCGTAAGTGTTCTAAATTCTGTAGAGCTCAGTCTAAGTTTGAGTCTTGATACCTTCAAATGTTTGAGTGACTTTGCAACTGGTCGGAGAGAAGAAAAATATTTCAAATGCAGAATAGCATTGTCAAATATTAAATTATATTTCAGCAGTTTTAATGCTAGCAGTGTAAAGCATGCATTTAAAATAAGCTTAACTTTTACACATTTCGCTACAAGAAAAATAAAAGACAGCCACCTCCCTCTCTTAATTTGGGTCTTTTATAGTAACTGTGTTATGAATGGCTAAATTTCTTAAAGCGCTGACCCTTGCAACTTCAACAGCATCGCTTCACTATAACTGAAGCTGCTTTGTACTATCTTGGATCCAAAGAATCTCTTGTAAAAGTGCCAAATAATTTCCGATAACACAAATTTAGAAAGTCATCATTTTTTGTAGCGTTAGACGGAGGGTTTGACAATGGCTCAGGCAGCAGGTCAGGGTCAGCTAAGAAAGTTCGTCAGGTGGAGGAAGGAAATGACAGCTGCTGGTATAAGTTTACTGAAGGCATCAAGTGTGAGTATAGTATACTGTGTGTAGTATATACAGTATAAGTATATACAGTGTACAATATATACAGTGTGAGCATATTATACTGTGTATAGTATATACTGTGTGAGTATATACAGTGTATAATATATAGTACTGTGTGAGTATATCAGTATATACAGTGTATAATATATACTATGTACAATATATACTGTGTATAATATATACTATGTGAGTATATACTATGCATAATGTATACTATGTATAATATGTACTGTGTGAGTATAATACGGTGAATAACACATTTATTAAGACCAAAATTCTGTGTATTTCTTTTAAAGTTAATTTATGAGCATAAAATATACTGATACGACTGCAGATTTGACCTGCGTTTAGATCAGCAATATACTTGGGTTCTATTGATTTTATTCCAACATTATTCCTTTTTGCCTTACGTCATTCTTTATGAATAATTTATAAGCCTGTATTGATTTACCTACCACATTTTTGATGTCAAAGGTTCTACAGCTGATGAACGCATATGCTTAGACATACCATTCAAGGTGATAGAGAGAATCTGTAAATGATACAACCTGTGGCTTCAAATAGCTGAAAAATACTGAGTTCTCAGTGCCCAAAATACTAACAAGTTTCAGTTGTCATGTTAACTTCTAATGCATAGAGCTGCATATTTGCTTAATAATGCGAATAAGCAGCAACATGAGCTACCTTATGTAGAAAGTAAAGTAAACTGATACATTTATGATTTTTTTTAAATGCCTTCATTCGTTCTAGAATATTCCATGTTGGTCATAGCTTGTAATTCTTAAGTTATCTAATGATATGAAAAGTGACAATTGGCTTTTAACAAGTAGAGTCAGGACTCATTCAGGTTTTCTTTTGCTTTTACAGCTAATTCTTCTGGCTGCTTTTTCGTAGTTTAAAACCTCTTCCTAATGTATCATCATGCTCCATGATGTTCCTAATATACCCCTGTAATTGTCTTACATCTGTTCAAATGCAAGAACTGGGTCCTCAATGCTGTTCAACTCTGTTTCAGCCATGTGGTCGACTCGACACACTGTAGACACTAAGGAAGACAAGGAGCTGTATATCAAGACAACCTTGAGAGAACTTGTTATCTACCTGCTCTTTCTTGCCGTCCTCTGTGCATGTGAGTGCGTCATACTGTGTGTCATACTGTGTCATACTGTGTGTCATACTGTGTGTCATACTGTGTCATACTGTGTCATACTGTGTCATACTGCGTTATACTGTGTCATCTATTCTGAAAACATGTTTGTATTTATATATCTTTATGTTATCTTTTCTAACACCAAATTATATTATTTTTTATTTTAAGTTATTATATTATCTTACAAGTTATTGCTTTGTGTATTATAGTATGCCCTGAATTATACTATAAGTTGGTAATTTAAAGCTATTATCTTATATTACAATATAATACTATAATATATTGTTGCTTAGGACCAATGTTCTACACTTTAATGGATGTATCCTTATGTAAGGACATAATGGTAGATCATATCAATGTCTTGTAATATATTGAGTAGGTTTGTTATTTCAATAATTCCAGAGTGTATTAATCTAATATTTCCCTTTCCCAGTGACGTTTGGTATGACATCATCCACCATGTTCTACTACACAAAAGTAATGAGTGAACTCTTCCTTGACGCCCCCTTTGAGAACAAGAACACCTTCCGAGGAATCAACCACCCCTTTGACTTCTGGAGGGTGAGTTGCCTCCCCCTACCTTACGATTGTTTGATGGTTCTGTAGCTATGAATTCAGGAGCTAACTGTATGCCTTTATTGAATGTAGCATTTATTTTAGTCTTTTCTGAATGTAGCCTGTGTTCTACACTCAGCTGTATGTAGCCTGTGTTCTACACTCAGCTATATGTAGCCTGTGTTCTACACTCAGCTATATGTAGCCTGTGTTCTACAGTTTGCTGAGAAGCCTCTGGTCGATGGCCTGTACTGGGAGACGTGGTACAACAGCAGAAACCTGACGGAAGATGAGAGAGGCTACATCTATTATGAGAGCAAGCTGCTCGGTCTACCTCGGCTAAGACAGGTAGGGGCTTGACTTACCCTCCCTCATTAGAATGATGCTAGAACTTGAGCTACACAGTTTATGGTTTATGTGACATGTGACTGAAGGGTTTCCATGAGTTGGTTTAAGTATTTATTATGTTAGTAGACTCTAGGTATCAGTTAGTTGACTCATGAGTATTAAAATAGTTATACTATAGTGTAATTATAGTGATGCAAATAGTTGTGGATTTTAAAAGTCAATCGTTTTAAACAGTTGCACCGAATAACTTCATACAATGACTCATGTAGTATTTAGTGGTAGAGTAACTACTAAGTGAGAGTATAGTATAGATGACTTGTGTAAATATAGTGACTTGTAATTTCCACTGTTGGGTTTATAAACTAACGTTTCTCTGAAGGTGAGAGTAAAGAATAACACGTGCACCATCGACGCTAACTTTGAGAATCAGTTGAAGGGCTGCTATGGCCCTTACAAGGGGTATAACGAGTTTAAGGGAACTTTTGGCCCAGAGGGAGAAAACTCCACAGGGTGAGTAGAATACTGTGTGGTGCATATAGTAAACTGGTATACTGTATAGCAAACTTTGGTTTGATTGTGTAAAGGTATAAGCGATTGCTTAGCATAGGATAAAGATTCACTTTTAGCTTATTCGTTCTTCTGCAGCCAGTTTGAGTGAATGTAGTTTTTGCTGACACCTTCTAATTTTGCTTGGTGAGGTGTCAAGGGGTGTCAGTCTATTAGGTGTCACAAATAGTAGGTAGATAAATTGATAATGGTAATGTTTACAATAATTCTGCTGTGAATTTATGATTATGTATATTATAATTATTACTTTATATACCATATATGGTTTTTATGTTGATAATAAAAGCCTGGTGTATCTTATCTCCACTAACGACTTTCAGGTGGACTTTCTCAACCTCTGAAGAGATTGACGGCTCCAAACATCCAGGTATTCTGGCCACGTACAACGGAGGCGGTTTCGTGAGGAATCTGGGTAAGAAGAAGAGCGAGAGTTTGGCCATCATTGAAGACTTGAAGAGCAAACTGTGGATTGATAGGGCAACGAGGGCTGTGTTTGTTGATTTCACTGTTTATAACGCCAACATCAACTTGTTCTGTGTCGTGAGGTAAGAAAAGTAGTTGCTCAGCTCAAATTAATGATTGAAAATTAATTGTATTTTCAATGAAAATATAAGACAAGAAATGTAATCAAAGTGCCTTGTTTAGTTTGTTATATAGTAGACATTTTATTTTATTATTGTATATATGGTTGTATATTATATATTTTATTATATGGTTATATATTATATATCTTATTATATTATTATATATTTTGTATCATCTCTAACACCTTTTGCTTCTGCGTAGACTGACTATGGAATTCCCAGCCACTGGTGGCGCGATGGCCGCATCTGCCTTCCGTACCGTCAAACTGATAAGATACGTCTCGGCTCTCGACTATGTCATCATGGCTTGTGAATGTCTGTTTGTCCTCTTCATCATTTACTACAGCATTGAAGAGATCATTGAGGTGAGTGAGAAGTAAATGGTATGACAACTCTGATTCTAGCTGAATAAGTTTTAAATCTGAGATTTTGATTGAAACAGATTTTACATGTCGACTAAAGATATCTTATCTATATAATGGCATGCAAATGAACTTTATAAACAATTAGTAGGGTTTTGTGTATTTTAGAAAAGCTCATATAAACTTTTTTAGACATTCTTAGGTTCCCTCTTTATCACTTTTAACTTATCACTTGTAGATCAAGGAGCACAAGTTGAAATACTTCACGGAGTTCTGGAATGTTCTAGACATATTTGTGCTGGCCGTATCATGTGTATGTATAGCCTTCTCCGTATATCGTACTGTGGAGGTGAACAGGAAGTTGGATCAGCTGCTGAAGCAGCCAGATGAGCACGCTGACTTCGAGTACTTGGCTTACTGGCAGAGTCAGTTCAACAATCAGATCGCTGTCGCTGTCTTCTTTGCCTGGATTAAGGTGCACATTCTTACTCTCAATAGTACTGCATATTGTTATAATTCTGTAAAAATATATCAAATAGCTTTTGTTTTGCAATGAGCTCTTATTGCTATGTAAAGTTATTTTATAAATAATTGATAATTTCTAAGTTATAGTTGTTAATTTTTGGCCAGATATTATGATGGGTAACAGTGTTTAGTCCAAGAGATTGACTAGTCAAATAATTAGTCGATAAGTCTGAATTTTTTATAATGTTGATATATTGACAACTCCAACATGATATATAATATAATATATTATATATTGGGTTGAAAATATAAAAAATGTTCACTCACTAGAGAAGAAGCTGAGCCTAAAAGCTGTATTTTTTTTTTATTTTACAATGCTTACTATGTTGTGTTGTATAAATATATAAATATATAAGAAAACTAAGTAATAGTAAACTTCTATCATATATTATTACGTTGTACAAGTTGTAGTGTAGCATAAAATGTTATACTTATCTATTTATGATGATTTAGATGTTCAAGTACATCAGTTTCAACAAGACCATGACTCAGCTCTCCGTCACGCTGTCTCGCTGCCGAAAGGACCTCCTGGGTTTCACCGTCATGTTCATGATCATGCTCATCTCCTTCGCTCAGTTCGGCAACCTGCTATTTGGAACTGAGATTAAAGATTTCAGTACCGTGTGGAACACAATGTAAGTTTTGTGTGGAACACGGTGTAAGTTCTTTGTTGGACTGTAGATTGAATATATTATGCCTTCTGTTTTTTCAGCTACTTTATAATTTTATAAGAAATATAACTTGCTCTTCATTTATTTTTCATTTTCTTATTTTGACTCCCAAAGTTCTTAGAGGATACCAATTTTAGTTTTATTCATTTTCAGAGAATATTGAACAAATTTTTACACTTTCATTTTATGCTTTTGAAGACTTGAACACTCTTAATTTAGTTTAAAGTGATGACACAGATTAAGTACATGTGTGGTTGTGTATTTTAGTGTGAAACTTATTGTCTAGCCTTTGAGTTCTAATGTGTAATTTAATTTTTCTTCAGCTTTACTCTGTTCCGAATCATCCTCGGAGACTTTGACTTCTACGCCTTACAGAGAGCTCACCTATTCTTCGGTACCGCCTACTTCTTCCTCTACGTGTTTCTCATCTTCTTCGTGCTACTCAACATGTTCCTCGCCATCATCAACGACACGTACTCAGAGGTCAAAGGTGATGAGACTCTGCAGGAAAATGACTTTGAAGTTGGAGACTACTTCAAGAAGGTTAGTAGTAGTAGTTTACTAGTAATAGTAATAGTGGTATTCATTGTACTAGTAGTAGTAATAGTGTTAGTAGGTGCACTAGTAGTACTAGCACTTTTAGTTGCTCTAATAGTATTAGTTTTACTAGTTGCACTAATAGTATTAGTACAACTAATACTACTAGTTGCACTAATAGTGTTAGTAGCTGTGGTAACAGCTGTTTTGTACTTCAATAGAGCAGCTGTATAATATCTTCTATAACTATATGTAGTGTGTACAAAGTTATGTTTTTGGTGCTCTCAGACTACATTACTTCATGCCGTGTGTATGTTGCAGGGCTATGAGAAGATGATGGATAAACTAAACTTCAAGAAAGACAAACTCACTGACATTCAGCTGACCTTGGCTGGAGCTGATGCCAATGGTGACAATCATCTCGAGTTTTCAGAGTGGAGGAATGACCTTAAAAAGTTAGTTTAAGTTTGATTCTTTTTTCAATATGTATCTGCAATTTTATTTAATTTTAACCTTTTACTAAAAATTTAATGGATCTATTTATCAATTTTTTGGTGTTTCAAAATGATAAAGTGAACAAGTCGGATGAACTAGTATAACAAACCATGAACCCAAAACTCTCACTCTTTTCAGGAAAGGTTATGGCGACACTGAAATCGAGGCTATGTTTGCCAAGTACGACACAGACGGGGACAGAATCCTTGACCCTGAAGAACAGCGCCACCTAGCTGAAGACTTGCTGAAGCAGAAGGACTCTCTAAATCAGGAGTATGCAAAGATAGCTCAAGACGCTAAAGACGGGGAAACGCCGGCTGCATTAGCTGACCTCCTGGTAAGGTCATAACCAACACTACTGAACTCAATGCTTTGGAGTTTAGACTGTCTTACAGTTGTTATTTCAAGTCATTAAGTTCTATGAATTATGTGTAGTGTTTTAAAATGTCACTTATTGTTTTGCTTTAGCCAAAAATAAGACATGCAAAATGCTTGTTAGAAATTATTTTGCTTCATCACATAAGTGTGTGGACTAATGCTTCAGCCACGTTCTACAAAAATAGGGAAGAAGTAACTTAAAAACACATTTTGTAAATTATCTGATCTGCTACACACTATATGACCCAATTTATAGACTATGTGACTTATGTTTATATCATGTGACCCTGGTGGTTAATGACCTATTTTCGCTACCTAGTTTACGCTACGTGTGACTCACTGTTAACAGGATAGTGATGATGAGAGTGGAAACACCAGAGGTATAGTTGATGACGGAGTTCCATACGAAGAATACGCTGTCCTAGCCAGGAGAGTTGACAGGATGGAGCATTCTATCGGCAGCATTGTATCCAAGATAGACGCTGTCCTAATTAAACTAGACACAATGGAGAAGGCAAAGGCAAGAAGGCGAGAGACAATGAGCAAACTTTTGGATACAATTATTGAGGTTAGTCCGTTTGACGCCCTGACTTAGTGACTCTGTAGCTTTAGTTCATATTAAGTCACATCAGACATTGAGTGTATATAAGTATGTGACTTGAATAGCTGAAATTATTGACATGAACTATTCTGGTAATTTCAGTTGAGTTGTTGAAATTAAAAATTTCAGGTTGAATGACACAATGAATTTTTTTAGAAGCTTTATAGCAAGTGTTGAAACTTTTACTCTCTATCTAAGTTAGGTTCAATATTGTGTTTATAGGGATGATTGCAATGAAATAAGATCATAAACTAAATGCAGTGTTTTAAAGGATTTTATTGGCTATAAATATGTATATAGTTTTCAATGTCACAGTGATTATTTCATTGCTGACTATTATGTCAGATAGATAGATAAATAGATAAATATAGCATTATCAATTATTTGCATCACCGGGTTCTACTACACTCTGCAAGGTTGTATGAAAAGACAGCCCGCATTTAGCAGGGTAGACTTAGGTTCAAATAGAGACATGTGTTTTATACAGGGTGGCGGTGATGAGCTGACTGATGAAGACAGAAAGAACCAGATGGAGAACCTGGTGGCAGATGAGTTGGCCAGGTGGGATGAAGACGCCATGAACTCCAGCTCCTCGGACTTAGGAACTTCCTCTGGCAGACCAATGTCTGGGATGAGTATGGTGAGGAGCCCCACTAGCAACTCCAAGGTAGTGAGATCACAGTCTACTTCTCTTCTCATAGCTTTTCATTTTCATTCTCAATAAAACCAAAATTGGTACCGAACTTTTTTTATAAAAACAATAAAATATGCTATGTTTTGTAGCATATTCTTCAATATAGTTTACTAAGATAACTTAAGATAAAATTGAGAAACTTTTTGTTCGACCTAATTTACAAAAGAATGAATTAAAGCTGTGTTTTGTGTACAATAATTAGAAATTGCAATTATGCTGAGCACTTTCGTAGATTTATATTGTGTTTCTGTGTGTTTAGTTGAATAAGATAAAGATGTTAGAAACTTTCTTTTTTACGAAAGGATTATTTAAAGCTGTGTTTTGTGTAAAACTAAAAATTGTATTTATTCTGATATTTATATTATGTTTTTGTTTGCAGGGACGAGACATGGTTTAGACTGAATTCACATCTTCTGTGACCTAAACACATTCTGCAACTACTTTCCATGTCCAACTTTGCGAATGCAATTTATTTTTCTAATATGATCATTGTTTTCTCTTTGACTACTACATAACTTAAATTAATATATTTTTAATAAGCATTGTGCATTTGTTTTGTGATAATTTCAAAGTTATAAAATACGAAACATAAAATATAAATATTAGTGCACATGTATGTTTTGTGATTGTAATTTGACTATGGATGGATTTCCTACAATAATGTATGCTCTTACTACGTGGAGTGTCTAATTGCATATTCAGTGTGGTTCTTGGAATATACCTGTTCTTTTTCTATTTTTCAGCATTTTCTATCTACTGCCCATCATTTGCAACGTTTATATTTTGTGATAATAATAGCAATAAAACAGTTTATTTTCGGAAAATGCTTATTTTTAATATGGTTTTGTTGATATAATCTGATTGTATTTCAGTTCATTAGTCGTATAATATTTTATATTGCAACATCAGATACAGCGGCAGAAAATTTTTTTGAGGGATAAGCATCTCCTACAGTAGTATAAAAAAGGTTTACAATCATGGTCACATGACTTCTTTGATTCCGTTAGCAAAAATAGAACTTGAAAAAGCAAATTTTTAAATTAGCTGTTAGTGCATAGCCTAGAAACTGAAAATGAAATTACTTCTATTCACTCTAAAGTCATTCAACCCACTTTATACTTGTATACAAAAATGAAACTACTTTCTGATCATTATTGTTGCATAAAAGCAGTTTATTTGTCTTCTATAAATATTATCAAGTATATTTTCTATTATTTTATACAATGATATTAAAGTGCTAATCTACAAACTCTTATTTTATATATACTCTTTGCGGACATTTTCACTCTAAATCACCGGCTAGTATATGCTTTCAGTATGTGAGACTTTACTTTTATATATTTACTCTCTGAACTTTCCATTATTGGGAATCATCTTAACCCAAGTCATATATCACCTTTTTTCAAACAAATCAAATTAACTTTATTTTATTATTATATTATTTCCTCTTATATTACAACATATGAACGGCAATGGCCTAGCTGCATAATATGACCATTATGTTTATACAATCACTTTACACTTTAATAAGTGTAATTATAATAATATTATACTAGCTTGTGCATTGTCTTCTAATAATATATAATGTAATGATGCTCTACCAACAATCGAATAACCTTATGTCAGCCTTAAAGGAACTCATTTTATTTGTGAAAGTAAAAGTTGTGATTTGCATCGGATTAAAAGTTGTACTGTTTTTCTAATATGGCAGCGTTACAAGGCCAAGGTAGTGAAAGTGAATGGGTGAGTACAGTATATTAAGTTATTTTATAATAACAACAGGGGTGGCGACTATGAACTGATTATTTATTGAAGTAAATATTAGAATATACCAACAGGCTGGAGAAATACATTGCATAAGGTGGCATTTGATTAAATTCCTCTAACAGATAAAATAAAACAAACTACATAGTAGTGTATAATGTATAGCTATATGTACATGCATGTGCTGTTTGGAAAGAATATAACAGATAATATAGATGTCAAAATTTAAATCAAATATATCACATATGCTGACATTTAGAGTACTTAAGTCTATAATGAATTAATTGAGAAAGGCCTGTGTTCTAGGTCATAAGATATTTAGCAAATAAAGTTTGTACTCGTGAGAATTTCAACTCTGAACCAAGAGAGATTAAAGACCTTTGGCTATTGAAAGCTTTCTACTACTACAATTATTTGGAAATTCGACAAGACATATAATCATATGAATTAATTCATTTGTTTTTTTTTCAGGAATTTCTAACTCCAAGTAGTAGTCTGAGCTCCCTCTTCAGCTTATTTGAAGATGCTGTAGAATCACAGTGTATTGAAGGGGTGTACAGTGGCCAGGATGATGCAAATCTAAATTCTCAACCCCATACTTATACGATAGACAACATGCAGCTGGATAATTGGACTGCCACAGACGTCAACGTAAACAATCAACAAACCGATCAACAAGAACTAAACTCGCTAGAGTCATGCAAAGAATTTCAGCCAATAGACGAGTCTTCAGAAGACGATTCTGATTTGGAGTTATCATTGCTGACCGATGATGGATATGACAGCGATGAGACGGTCTATATGGAACCACCTTTAGTCTGGCCCCTACGTAAGTGTAGTTTGAGTGTCAATAATGTAGTTATGAGAACTTTTACAGGCTGTGTGTGCTTTATAACTCTAAGGAGTAAAACAATATATATATATATATATATATATATATATATATATATATATATATATATATATATATATATATATATATATATATATATATATATGGGCTATATAATATATGGGCTATATAATATATAGGCTATATATATATATATATATATATATATATATATATATATATATATATATATATATATATATATATATATATATATATATATATATATATATATATATATATATATATATATATATATATATATATATATATATATATATATATATATTTATGATTGCAGGCACTGAACTCCAGATGTTAGAGATAAAGGACATCAAAACAAAAAAGAAGTGGAAAATTAAAAGCAATCTTGTCAGCCTCTTTACTTGCAGTCATAAAACCTCTGTCTAGTTTCTCAGTTGCTCTGTTAATTCATTATTATCAATTTTAAATAAAATGTTGATATGTGAAAATAAGTAATATATAATGTTATAAATTATAGTGCAGTAATAGACGGTTAAGAAAAGCTCACAAGATTATAGGCTATATTATAGTACAACTATAAATGCACTACTCTTTCATTAACATACACTAGTCTCTGCAGGTAAAATGTGATGAGAAACAAAAAGGCACGACCATGATATGTTAATTAGCAGTGAAGTTTCATTGGTGTATTATGTTCGATGTCCACTGTTTATTTTCATTTGTATGAGATCATTTGTATGAGATAGGTTACCAGAAGGTAATAAAATTAACCAAAGCAGCATGTAGACCAAAACTTAATAAATTAAGGAAATAACATATTATTTGTTGTTATACATACCATGGTGTATAAACACATCATGCTTCCACAATCTCTCATTATACAAGCATAATTATTTTGTTAAACTTTATTGATGACCACTTCGTTGAGTTTAGTTATAAGGAGCAGATAACGTTGAAAGCTACCCCTACAACTCGTCTGCAAATTCGTAAAGTGATCAAATAATAACTTTAGCACTGATCAATTCAAATTATTTTAATTGTTTTTCAACTTTAAATAATTAATAAAATACAATAATCTGCCTAATTATTGTTATCAGAATTTTTTTAATTGTTTATTCTCGTGCGTATAGCTATGCCGTTAAAGTTTGCTCTAACCCGTTTCCTGTAAAAAATAATTGTTATTGCCAATGGTTTTGGTACTGGTATCATCATCATTGTATTTATTTTAATTAATAATAATATTATAAATACTAATGCTATTTATAACGTTCAGTGGCTATAATACTACTAGTAAGAATGGTTAATTTTGTTGATATTAGTGATACAATTACTCGCTGTATTTCATAATAATACTAATAGTAATACTAATACTAATACTAATAGTAATAGTAATTTAAAGTTTAAACTATAATTATAACTATCAAAGTATAAGTATTAGTATAAGTATAACTCCCGACTCACTTTCACTTTGAGTTTGACTTTGTTGAGCTTTAGCTATGTTAATGTTTAGCAGTAGCTAAGTAGCCCCATTCACTGTTATTGACATAATAATAGTAATATACCTTAATTCATTTCTTGAGGGTTCAACTCTCTAGTTAATGTTATAGTATTACTTATAGTTATAAATGTAGGTTATGACTATGAGTACCAGTATCAGTATGAGTATGCATATCATTATGATTATGATTATCACTGATAGTGATATGACAATTGACATGAGTATGGCTATGCATTATGTAGTATGACTATGAGTATGCTCATGTTGATGCTCAAAATGCTAAAACTGAAAGTACAAACTTAGAGTGAGTCAAAGGTTGAATCTTTGAATTTTAACAATTTGCAGTTCTGAGTTTAAATTTAAGTTTGAGTGTGTGATATTAATATTATACTATTTTTACCTTGAAGCTTATGGTGATACTAATAGTAATAAACAATGATTCTGATAATGATACCCAGAGTCATTTGCTTTATCTTTTTTTTTAATTTTAATTTTGCACTTGATGCTTATGTTTATGTTCACAGTTAACGCGAGTATGCTTATCATTTCCATGCCCTTTCAATTTCTATTGGCCCATTCATATTAAATTTTAAATTGAGTTGCATTAAACCTAAAAAATTTTGTTCTTTAACTTATTAGTTATTAGTATTACGCATGTGATAAGTATTTTTACCTTCTCCCTGATATTACTATACTTTGCAAAATTTATAAATAATTTATATCCTAATTGATATTGATGTGCTAATTCACTGCAATCAATTAGGTTCAAAATTAACTAACAATTTATATTGCAGTGGTATGATTTCATAAGATACAATTTTATTCTGCTTGTACAACAACAGAATATATACTTTTAGGTCTTTAACTGAAGATGGGTGAAAAGCAGAGGTACTGTATATGCAGGTCGCGTGATTCCAAGTCCTTTATGATGTAAGTAATGCCTAATGAGTCATAATTAAGCAATTATATTAATTGTATATTTATGTTATATTTTCAATTTTGGATTATGGTTAAAATAAATTCACTACAATTTCTTATTGCTCAACTCTGTTTTAGTGTATTCATTGATGCTAATTGCATTCAGCCAAAAAAGTTGGTGTTTACAATTTTGTCTTTAATTCTTCTTATAAGTTCTAATTGTAGCAGATTGTACAAAAATTTACTTGGCCAGATATAAGTTTTAATGGTGGTTGTAGAGCATGCGATAAATGTGAGGAATGGTTTCACGGCAAGTGTATAAAAATAACTCCGGAGAAAGCTAAGCACATAAAGAGGTACTACTGTACAGCTTGCCGTCTCGACAATCCTGAACTTAAGATCAAATATAAGAAGAAGAAAGAGAAGCATTCCCACCGCTCAGACGAGCCTCCATCAAAGCAGGTCTTTATATATTTCACACTCTCATTTTAAGTTTAATGAAATGGTGATAACATATTTTTGCAACTTTCAGTTATTAGCTGCAGATTTCTATCCCCTTTTATTAACCCGTTAGATATTATTGTTGCAGGCAAAGTTGTCCTTTGGTAGTGGTAAAGCTAAGAGCATAGCCAACAAACAATGTGGAAATTGTGAAAACTGTGAGAGGATTGAAGACTGCGGCCGGTGTGACTTTTGCAAGGTGGGTGTAAATCTATTTGGGAGTTTTCTTCCTTTCCAGACGCTATCTTTGCATTTTGTTTTGACAAAAGAAGTCTTATTTGCTGCTAAGGCTGGTAAATTGGATTGTCCCTAATTTGCTTTTTGCCAGATTTTGATTGTGTTTTATTACATGCTAATTGTCTCTCCTTAGATTGATTTCTTTATTAGAGTTTTATTTTTTAAGGATATGAAAAAGTTTGGTGGACCAAATAGAATTCGCCAAAAGTGCAGACTGAGACAATGCAAGGAACTAGTAAGTGTGTTTGTAGTCTATGTGCAGCTGTAGTACTTCCTTTTAAATATCTGAGCATCACAAACACAGCAAATATGTGGGAAGAAAATGCTTCCATTGAAGTGTGTATTACTTGCAAATATGTTCAAAGATACACTACAATTAGAAGAGTATTGATAGAAATTTAAATAAATTTCTTAGTTTCTCTCTTGTTAAACATCAGCATTCAGTCTCATCAATTGTCTAATGCTTTGCTCTACCATGATGGCTTTTTACTTATCTACTCATTGTGATGCTTTGAACCTGTCAGGATGTTAACTTAGTTCTCCGTGTTATGATCAACTGTACAGAATTCAGTATCTGAATCTAAGGGTTAGAGTAATTGTGCCTCTTGTATTTCTCCCCAAGGGTATTCGTCCTGACGATTTGCGGTCTTCGGCAAACAACGATGACCCGCCTTCTCCCACTGCCCCTCCGTCACCTGCTATGTCTCCCCCACCACATAGACCTACCACACCTACACCCTCACCTACACCACCCACACCTTCCACTCCCACAACCTACTCGGCTCCAGTCAAGGGAAAACCCGGCAGGAAACCCAAGTTTCCAAGGCCACCAAAACCAGAGAAGCAGAAACGAGGACCCAAACCAAAGACTTTCAAAGAGCCAAAAGAATCTAAACCTCGCAAACCAGTAAGGGCCAAGTTCCTAACATTGAATGAAATTTTGAGAAGAGCACTCTATATTATTAGAGTGTTGGAAATGTAGGCTAGTTTTCATGTTCCTACCTAGTTACAAACTAATTATCCAATGCGACTACATAAAGGAACAAGTTCCAGTTGATTGGTTGATTTTGTATAGCTATGATGTGCTTTAAGATGATTGAAAATAGACCTGGGACCCTAAGCTCAGTAATTGAACTTCTCTGTTTGTATAAATTATATGTGTTGATGCGATGATGTTTATTTGATGCGATGTGAATGAATAAGATTCATCTATGATAAGTAGTGTATTAATCTTTCTCTCTCTCCATCAGTACACTAGAAGGAAGACGAATGAGAACAGTGCGGGTAGAGTTGCAATGAAGGAAGTAGACCGACAGTGTTTTGGTCCGTCTTGTGTGAATTCTGCCCGCCCAGACTCTAAGTACTGCTCAGACGACTGCGGCATGAAGCTGGGTGCAATGTGAGTTGGTGAATGGGTTTCCCTACTAATCTTCTCTCATCATTTGCACATTCACTTTGCTTGCAACATTGTACCCAGTGTTTCTGTTGAAACTTTCGTTATAAAATTATTTACACAGAACAGCATTAAACCGTAAAATATCGCAAGTCATTGCTTTTTGTTCCTAATGTTTTTCCCGTGGAGCGCAATTCCTAAATTTCTGACACAAAGTGGTGTTTGTAGCATTTCTTAGTTGTGTTGGGCAAATTCTTGTATCATTTTACAGCTTGTTGTTAGCAAATTGGCATGACAGAAAGAAATGTGCATCATGTATATTTAAATGTCTTTCAAAGAAATCTTTGCTACTAGAATAGATACCAGGTTTTCTAGCAGCTCTCCAAATATCTTGTTATATAACAGGCGTCTGGTGGACATCATGCCAGGCCGAATTGCCCAATGGCAGAGCTCTCCATGCATTGCCGAGCTGAAGAATAAGACGGAACTTGAAGAGATCAGGGGAAAGATGCTAGAGGCTAAGGCACACCTCGACTCCCTGGACGCCAAGCACAAAGTACTGGATGAGATTGTAGCCAGAGGCAAGCTGGAGAAAGTGAAGGAAGAAATGTCTGATGAAGAGGTAATGACCTTGACATTGCTGTAGAGGATTGCTTCAGCTTTTAAACATTTTGTTATGTTTTTAATTTCTTGTGTAAAAACTATTTGGATACTCGTATTACTAGAATGTTGAAGGTGTATTGATTTTGTCTCCGTCGAACATAGCTCTACATGTGTGCATATACTCTAGAAAAATATTTAGTGTTATGTACGTATTAATAATACTTTCAAAAAACGTTTGCTTTTGTATGAAAGATCATTTGTATAGTGCTGGCACCCTAATAGTTCTTGGATAGGCTTTTTCAACTTTTTAACATCACACCACGAAGCTGATATAATTAAGCGTGAGATTCACATATAATCAAAGCCTGTGTTCCAGGAGAATTCGGATGAAGAGGAGGAGGATATGGAGCTGTTTGTTTACTGCGTCACGTGTGGCCATGAGATCAGACAGAGGAATGCGTTCAAACATATGGAGAGGTGTTTTGTTAAAGTAAGTACTGTAGATGTGTTCAGATAGAAATATCATGTATTACTCTGTCTAAGGGTTACTAAACATGGCTACTAATACTAGTAAGAAAGTAGTTGTATAATAAACTTGAATACAAATTTTAAGATGGGTTTGTGCTATAAACAATGTTCATATTTACCTTTGTGATCAGCTAGTAACACATTTAGATCATAATACTGTAGTTGTATCTCCACTAGTTAGCCTTAGAGGCTTATAAGTGGGTGGCTATAATTAAGTTTAGTGGATGAAATTTATTTTACTAAGAAGTCAATTTTTTATCAGATAGTCTTATTGGAATGTTTCTTATATTATGTGTTGTCAATAAAACAACTTATACAGATCCCAAGGTTATGCAGTTCATGTATATCAAGAAGAGAACTGAGTTGTAAATTATAAGAGGGAATTTCTTATATTTTATGAAAAATTTTCCTAATTTAATCAGATAAAAGTTTGTTGTGAAATTATTATAATGTAATATATCAGCTGTATTTTTTAAATATTGTACATGAGAAAAACAGTGTAATGCGACGCTTTCTGTAATTATATATGGAAATGATGTTATTATATTCCATAGATAGAACGAGACATGTCATTCGCCGGTTCATTCAAGTCCATGATAGGTGGAGACACAATTTGCGATCATTACAACGCGTCTACCAAATCCTACTGCAAGAGACTCAAAGTCATTTGTGCCGAACACGCCAAAGATCCTAAAGTGAGTGAAACTCGCCTGCTTATCTCTTTACTCTCTGAATTAGAAGGCATTGAGTTGTTTAAACTTGCTTCTGCTAAAAGTCTCTGTTTGGAATGGATCATAAAGCTTAATGAGCCTCTATTAGTATTTGAAGCTATTTATAATACATTTTGCGGGCGTATTGATGACCCCCACACTACCTGCATGAATTACGCTCATAGACTACAGGCTATTTGCAGATAGCAGACGATGAGATCTGCGGCTGTCCTTTGGTAAAGGATGTTTTCACGGACAAAGGTGAACTGTGCAAAGCTGCGAAGAAGCAGTGTGTCGACCACTTCAGGTGGGAAAGGCTGAGGAGAGCTGAGGTTGATGCCGACAAAGTTAGACAGGTAAATATCTCTTTACAGGTGTTTACCTTGATATTATTTGGTTACGTTTGATTAAATTATTAGTAAAAAACTAAACAAATATGGTAGTTGTTTGAAAATTCGCTTGTTCAATTTATTTTGGTTTTACAAAAATGTTAGTTAACAGATTTTCCATTAATTTTATTGTTTTTGTCTCATGTTTATTGGCTTTCAAAGAACTGTTGAGTATTTTTCATTATTATATTATTTCATTATTATATTATTTCATTATTATATTATTTCATTATTATATTATTTCATTATTATATTATTTCATTATTATATTATTTCATTATTATATTATTTCATTATTATATTATTGATTTAAAAGTTATTGTGCACTTTTCAATGTTATATACCGAGTGTTATGTGGTTGTAGTGGATGAAAATAGATGAGCTGTTTGAGAGGGAGAGGACCATACGTGCCGCAATGGCCAACAGGGCGGGGCTACTCAGCCTTCTACTCCACAAAACTGTGGACCATGAAGCTTTGCAAGCTCAGGCGGCTAAGGCTATAACTCCCGTAAAACCCGACATTCACACTCAAGGTCACCGGCCTACTGTAGTGCCTAAGGCTGGAAGGGATCTCTCTCAACAGCTGGCAGTTAGTAATGAGGAGGGAATTCCTCTGACAGTCAGTTCATTGTCTCCTCACCACAACACAGACTCTGCAGAACAGCGGGCCGTATCTGAACCTCTCATTCCTCAAGTGGTCACATCTCTCCATTCCTCTCCAACTACTTCCTTCACCACAACAACTAGTAACAGTGTGACTAAACCCAGACTCGTCATCCAGTCAGTGTCAAGTACTTCTAACTCTCTGAACCCGAGTCGGACGTCTTCGCAAATAGTCACGGGGTCAGTGTTGCCAGCTAGTAGAACTGTAATCTTACCTCCGAATACAGAGAAGAAGCTGGTAGTAACTACAAGCTTGCCATCGAGTAACAGAGTTGTGGTCACAGCAGCCAATGGTACCAGAGTTCAACTGAAAGGGGCAGCACTAATTTCGTCATCGTCTCAAAGCGATGTAAAGATTTTACCGTCAACGTTGCGTCCACTGCAGGCAAGGATGGTCATTCAATCTCCTACCCAGTCCACCGCCAGACCCCTGGCTCCTAGGATTATATCCACTCCGGGCGCCACTCCTCTGCCCAACCAGAACATTAAAGCCGTCTCTGCTACTATTTCCATCAGCAAATCAGCTCCCTCCTCCGCAGCTCTTCCAGCCACTGCGCTGCCTAGCCGGATAGTTTCGTCGTCGGTCAGCGTGAGTAAAGTTACATCACCTGCGCTACAGCTCATACGTTCAGCTAGCCCCTCTTCATCATCCAGTAAAGTTGTTGATCCCAAACAGCTGATTAGTAAAGTGGTGTCACAATCATCTACAGGCAAGCTGTTGGTTTCCGGCAGCAATGTTCCTATCATTGTAACGTTGCGTCAGCCAAGTCAAGACGAACAGCTGAAGCAGACAACCAGTGGCTCGCCCACTGCTGCTCATAGGCAAAGTTCGGTCACTGACGTTCAGCAATTGGCAGCAGCTGTTTCTAAACCTGCCATGACAGCTACTCAGGCAGCAGTCAGTGCTAATCAATCAATAGAACACAATTACACCACCAAATCGTGATGTTACCTCTGTGTACATTATATATGTATAATATGTACATAGTATACAACTATGTGTATAATGTTATATAGGATTTGTTTAAAATGGATTACTAGTGTAACATATTGTAAAAACTGTTGAGTCAATGATAAAACTTTTTTATATTTATGACTAATAAAACACTATTTAAGAATTGGAATGGAAGTGAATTTTTACAATCTAGAAATTTTGTTATAATTAATTTGCTATATACAAAAAGAAAACGTTTTATAAACATCATTGTTTCATCATTTAAGCACATATAATCAAACTGATGAAAACCTTACACAATCCTAAGTTGTGTAAAGAATTTCACAAGTGGTTGCAATATAAAGCTATCTCTAGTGAGACATCTAATAAACAAATGAGGTTTGTCTTTGCACACTAAATCATTTTCACCTCCTAAAATAACACATCATAGAATTTATGAATAGCAAAAAGGTGATACACCACAAATAAGCAGTACAAAAAGGAAACAAGACTAGCTCATGACACAACTTGGTCTACACAAAGATGGATGGGAATAAACGCACCTAGTAAACCCTTTATATTTGTGACGCCAGATGCATCTAGTGCTGTAGTTGCGTAGAGCTAATACCTTAAATATACTCGATATTTTAAATAAAAAAAAAACTCTAGTTAATGGCTGCTACTATCACATATTCAATAATCACATTGATGTCAGTCATCCAACTTTACAAACACTTTGGGACGTGAAAAGATTTTGATGGCTTCCTCCACCTCACAGAGTTTAGTTTCAAGTTGCTCCTTGGCATTCCTCACCCGCATAGTGTCACTCCTGATAGGTAGAGTGGCTAACTTCTCTGTCAGCTGTTTGTGACCTTCAAGTAAATCATCTATAAGTTAAATCTGGAATCATTATCACTACGATTGTCATCGGACAAAAACGAACTTTCAAGTGATGAAATAATACTCTTATTTAGTAACTGCGGATAAATAATCCAATATATTTTTACACTAGTTACTGAGAGTTTATCTATTTACAATGGATCAAGTATTAATTAAATTTGTAAATAAAAAAAGAATAAATTACTATACTCAGCTGATTATTAGCTGTCAGAATTGTTATCTTACAAACTCAAGTTTATTTGCCACAAGCTAAATGGTATCGGAAAATATGACACAGTGAATATTATCGTCACTAAGAATCAGTAACAAAAAAAATTCAACTCATTTACAAGTGTATTCGCATCACCTTCAAAGCATTATGAGACCATAATTTAGCAACTAAACATGGACTGATTGTATCTGTTCACTCACTTTGCTGTAACAACTTCAGCGTCTCTTCCTTTTCTTGAGCTGGCATTAGCTTGTGGCCCTCAGGTAGATCAGGGTCGGGCATGTTTCTCCGCCTCTCCTCTTCTTCCTGTTTCCATTCTTCCTTCCTTTTCTCTAAACTATAAACAAGACTTGTCTTCAATACATAACTTAGTGCTGTCACACAGGTAGGTTTAAACACAGGAACACACATACATAAGTAGCAGTAGTGGTAAAACTTGGTAGCGGACTTTTTTCATATAAATACAAATAATGTTTTCTAAAAAAATCCACAAGCCTGTGCTTAGAGTTTGCCTAGTTCTAGGAATTTTGAAAATATTGAAAAGTTTGTTCAGCCCATGACAAATGAACAAGTTATTTTGATATGATTATATAAAGAAGAAATTGCCTGCCCCTGAGTTGAAGAAGTCTTCACTTAAGGTCAAAGTGATAAGTGTCGGGTGTCAGCGTATCTACACGCAAGTCAAATCTGATTTTAATCCAGTGCCTTAAATCCAGACTTGCAGAAACACAATAAAAGTGTCTGAATTTTAGATTTCTGATGCTGATTTTTAAGTAGTGTGTTGTAGGTAGTTTAGTAACAAGTTGTAACTTATCAAATACGTGTTTCCTGAACACCAACAGAAATGCTGTATACTTTGAGGTTGTGTGATATAAAATCACAATATTAATTTGAGTAACATTCCCAAAAGAAAAAACAAATACCAAACATTACTTAGAAAACAGGTACTAATAAAAACAGACTGCCGGTAATGCTATTCTACTCACTATTTAGGAACAGAACCTTTGACACTCCTCTTGTATTCGTTGTATCTGTCTGATTTGATATTCATACTCTGCTCGAGAGACTGCTGACTAGGGGATCTCTTTACCTGCTGCCGTGACGCTGCCAGAGCATTCACCTTTATGAAATTCATAGGTGCTGCTGAGGCCTTGAGTTCTAAAGCTGTACCAGATGCACTCAGCTGCAACACACAGACAAACTGTATCACTCTTCAGCGCAATAAAATCATATATATCATTCACCTACTAGAAAATAAAAAGTTATTAATTGAGACTCATGTTCTTTGTTACTAAGTTTAAAATATGTAATAGCTCGTAAAATTAATTATAAGATTTGATTTAAATAAATTAACAAACTCAAAGTGAACAGAACTGATAGGCTGTGAAACCACAACCTACATATCACTACAGAACCCACAATGCAAGACAAATAAGTGAGTTTGACTGCATCAAAAATTATTCAATAATTTATAAATTTATAAATAGAATTTCCCAGCACTACATCGAAATTTGCCGAAATTAAAAATGATTGAGTAAATTAAATTACCCAAAACAGAATAGTTTTACAAGTTTGTACAGTAAAGGTAATGTTATTATTGCAAAATTCTGCTCTCCAAAAAAAACCCGGCATAAAAGTGCACCACATAGAATGACTTACATCATATTAACCCAAAAAAATTCAATAATCACTTTAGAAACAAAAAATAATTTGCGGAATCTTACATCGTTGAGAGAAGAGGACCGTCTGGGAGAAAACCCCGCTAAGCGTTCTACAGGTGGTGCACCACCAGGTTTGGGAGAAGAGGCCCTAGGAGCTATGGGTGTCCTTGGAGTGCGTGATGACTGAGGGCGGGGTGGGATCCCAGTCCTAGAGTGTGCCCTCAGGAAGTTTGCTGATCTAGGTCTATCAACATCTGGCTCTTTCTGCAAGTTGAATAGTCATACTTATTTGTAAGTGTAGAGCTGATGTTGACAGAAAGTTGAAGGAAAACACAACTTTGAAACTCTATAAATAATTCAACTCAATCCCTGCAGCTTTATATGGCTGTCAAAAACTTACAGTGTGAAATACTTGAAAAAAAACTCTTAAACTTCAACACATTAAAAACCAGCTGATTTATACAAGAAGAGTTTTCAATATACACAATCCTATTGCAAAGATTTTATCATGACTCATGTTTCATCTCTTAACTGAAGGAAGTAAGCTGAAATAAGAACCACTCTTGCCACAGAAAGTTAGCTTCAGAACCTCAAACCCACAGAATACTTCTCTAAATTACCAACACATTAATTTTAATGTATGCTAATATCATCAGACTCTATATTGATAGCACCAGAGAGAAAATATAGCCTACATTAAGATATTCGCCAAGTTTTGAGGGCACGGCCTCATACTTCTCACTCTTCCACAGAGCCTTCACGGGAACTGGTGCTGAGGCTACTTCCTCTCGCTGTTTCTGACGACATCGTCTCTGGATTTGTCTCATTCGTCTCACGTTCTCAGAGACGTGGTTCTTGGGCTCTTTTTCTGAAAAGTACACATTCGGGTCTCGTGATGGAAGATTCTTTGGAGCAGACAAAGTGATTTGATTTGCAGAAGACAACAAAATCACCTGATGAACAGACAGACTGCTTTACATAAGTATGAGATAAAAACGAAAACTGTAGAGTGTAGGGTATAAAAATAATTCTAGGTTCACAGGTAAGACAACTTTTGCATAAATCGCACCACAACAACTTTACTACTTTTATAAAAAGATATTATCATTTTTTAAAAGGTTCAACACAGAATATAGAGAGGTGTCACAACAAACCATTCCCTTACTGTCACCAGTATAAAGCTTACCGCATATATTGCTTTATTAATTAAGAGCTTTGACAATTTTAAATTTTCACAGAACCTTAAAAATTAATTAAAAAGCCAACTGTAATTTCTTATACTTAGCTTACGTTGTTTGGTGTTTGATGTAGAAGCGAAACAGCTTGTTCCTGTGATTTCGAACAAGTTTCCAATTGTTCCATTTTTCCCATGACTGGCAAAACTTGACCCTTCTGGTTTGACCCGTGGAGCCATTCGAGGTGATGGATTAGCCACACCTTTATTGAACATAGGATGTTGAGGGATTGGACCACTCAAGATGGACGCCATGACGTTGAGACTTTGTTTTTTCTGAAAGGGTAGAGGAAAGATGTATTTGATATTTTCAAATCTTTGAATAATTCCTAGTGACAGTGTTTATGTGCATCACACACTCTGGCTTGTCAACTTGAACTCTAGTCTGTATGTTTGCTCATAGCTTGTACTAATTGATTTTATGGGTAGTTCAAAATATTTTTAATAATTAATTGTTGCACAAAACCAATGCATGTTACTACCAGGTCAATTTTATACCACAAGATGACTTGAGATTCAACTAGTGTGTTTAATATAAAGAATAGAAGAAGTAATCCAAAGATGCTGAAGGAATGAAGGCCTTATGTAATGCTGAATAATAAAGTATTTATAAAATAATTCTCTCCTACATTTAATAAATATTGTTATGTTGATATTGATAAATTTCAAAATTGCTAATAGTATAGTAGGGATTTTATCACATGCTGAAATAAAGCTCATAGTAATATTCATTTATTCATATATCTACATTCTTCATATAATAGACACACACAAACAAAATATTTTAATAATTTGATAATTCCATTACATATACCTAAAAAATTATTGTTTATAATCTGTTATTTATAATTATAACCAATAAAGTTCATAATTGAAATTCCTTGCAAATTGATTGGAATTCATAAAATTTGTAAAATTTGACAATTACATTTTTCAATACAGAAAAAGCACATGGAACCATTCAAAAGTAAATTACAATACTATATTTCCCAAACAGCCATCAAAGTCTAACACCAAAATCATAAGGATTGGCAGCGAACTACACGGATAAGCAGAAATCTGAATTAACTCAAATCATCAGCAGACTTTCTACTTTATGCTCTCAGTGTGACATCAACAGACTCAATGGCATCAAACATCACGGGAGATGTAGACACTACAACTGTTGACACAGCAAACACACCTCTTCTTGATTTAGCACTTGGGAAAAATGGAACAGATTGTTACAATGGGAAAATTTCACTTCCGTTTACATTGCCAGAACCTGACAAATATGGGTGCCATCTTTTTTTCGGAGGAATTGCTTTATTGATAATTCTATTGATTGTTATTATCATTGTGTGCATTGTAAAATGCTGCAAGAAAAAAGACTCTGAAATTGTTTGAATTAACTGAAAACGAGGGATTAACGTATCTGATTTTACTCAATCTTCTAATTCTACCCTACTAGAAGAACAATCTATGTATATAGTCACCGAATACCATCACTATTCAGAAACGTAATGGAATCCTTTCACACTGTTGTTATAATTAAGCATCTAAATATGACTTTTTAAAAATTAAAATTTTTCTTATTAATTATTAAACAATTATACAATCTTCAAAACTACAATTTTTGAGCTAACATTTTTGAGCTATCATTACTGATGGGTGCATTTACACAGCTGAATCAGAACGATAAACTAAAATTTTGAAGAAAAATAATTAGCTATGATTTTATAAGAAATTTTGTCATCATAAGTTCCTAACAGTCATTTGTTGAAATCCTTGACATAACTATAGTTGGTGAACCAACTATGTTAACTTG
This sequence comes from Bugula neritina, assembly GCA_964035545.1. NCBI lineage: Eukaryota > Metazoa > Bryozoa > Gymnolaemata > Cheilostomatida > Bugulidae > Bugula > Bugula neritina. Next base: position 2,146,659 of record OZ037765.1, on the reverse strand, counting down.
AAACTTTCAACTACAATCCGTTGTAAGTTACTTGCATGACAATTCACAGTAAGTAAAGAAGTAAATATAATAACCCAGGCAATATGATTAAACACAATGTTGACAAAAAATATTATTTGGCATTAATTAGTTCTATCATAATTAATTGATCGTTGTTTGTTTATTTAACTAAATTGCATTAACCATTACAATTGATATAAACAGTTGTCACTACGATTATATCCTTATTATCATCAAGTAAAACTAATAAACTACAACCACAAATGTAGTCTATATCATAATAAAAACTGAACATAGAATATTGAGCTGTATAAATTTAAATGCAAATATTAAGTTCAACATCCTATTATTACTTACAGTTACAGCTACATTAACATCACAATTACTATAAGTATAAAACACAAAACTTTCAGCGTAATGTATTCATAAGACTAGGTAACTCTAAGTACTACTAAAAGTAAAAGGGAATAACTGTTACTGTATTACTATTACTATAACTAATATTATTACTATTGCTAAGTACTAACTAGAATATTAATATATTATACATATACAATAATGATATTATAATTTGAATTAATAGTATTAAAATTAATATTACCAATATTATTATATAATATTTCAATTTGACTAATCGCTAATGACTATGAGTATGATTATGAATAATGACTAATCAGTAAATGTAATCACTAATGACTAATGACTAATAAGTAGAAGTGAAACTGAAGTAAAACTAAATGTAATTAATCTTTAATGACAATCAGTATCACTATCAGTATCACCATCACTGTAAGTGTATCCGTATGAGTATCACTATCCGTATAGCTATTAATAATTAAGTATCACTATCAGTATCAGTCCATCAGAATCCAACATAAACGCCAACGGTATTATTGGTCAACAGATGGCAAAATAAATAAGAAAGTGAACGCTTTCACATACCTCAATTCAATTCATGATGCGTAATAAGTAGAACACCAACAGTCTTGTTAAATTCCCACTTGTTTATATTCAAATTTTAATTTCTAATTTAGCATCGCAAGCAAGTTTCTTTTGAAAATGCGAATGAAAATATTTCTAGCGATAAACATCCGGTGGTTGCAAAGGTAACCTAATGATATGAAGAATATGCTTATGAATAATTATTAAAACAAAGATTTAAAAAATTGCAAAAATAAACATTGTAAAATAATCATCCATCAATTTTTTTATTTACTGCCACTAGATAGCTAAAGTGCAAGGAAGGATAACTCCTTATAACGTGCAAACTTAGCACATGCAGGTAAATTTCTATTTGTAATGTCAAAAATTGCACAACTACCTACACGTGTAAGAATTAGTATTACTACTAGGGTAATTCACAAAGTGGAAAGAACAGATTGAGATTAAGTTCACCAATAATCAATTTAAACTAATGTGAGTATAATTTTGATTATTTTTATTTACAATGCTGTTTTATATTGGTTTTGTTTTTTTGAAGATGGTGGCGTATTGATATTTATTAGAAAAATCAGTGAGTGTGACAGTCAATGACAATGTCAATGTGAATGATGATCATTATTATTATACTATGACTTAGACTATCACTATCAGACTCAGTATGAGTATGAGTATTACTATTTACCATCACTATCACTATGAGTATGAGTATCGTACTATTATCAGTATGAGTCAATCACATTGACAATGACGTTTACAATTACAATAGCTATGGAGACCAATACCATTCTGATTAAATTTCATATGGATGATTGATTTTTAATTTAAAGCTTGAAAATCAAAATTAAAGTGAATTGGAATGATAATGTCATAGGATAGTCATACTGATATAAGTAAGATATGCCACAGCCACAGGGATTTTAATATAAACTTATCTAATACTTATGCTTAATTATTTCCTGTTTGGTATTGCTTTGCTTTATTTGTAGTTGTACCATTATAGGCTTCACATAATTTTGTTTTGTTTTTTTTGTTATCAGCACTGAGCTATAGTTGTTATGTCATCTCGTGCATTGAAGAAACTGCACGGAAAAGATGATCTGTCAATTATTGAAAAGTCTTTAACGTCAACAAAGGCTCGTAAAACCAATTCAGGTGCAAATAGTTCAGAAGATGAAGACAGAAGTGATGGAGAATTTATTTCTACCCCAAAAAAACAGAACCTGTTTTCTTTAGTTCTGGTTAGACATTGTTTTCAGAGTTACTTATGAAACATAATCTTATAGTTTACTGTCATATCAGGGCATATAATGAAATTGCATTATAATTGCCACGTGGATTTTGTTTTTAAGTAGTCAACAGTGTTTTGTAGTGTTTGCTGGGATTATTTTATGAAAAGCTCGTATAAACTATTAGAGTAGCTCATTTACTACGTTTTCAAAGTATCAGCTAGTGACACAGGTTGCGTTAATGATTGGCAAGATTGAAATTGTCTTTTTTGAGAGGAAGCAACTGCCATTCATAGTTTTTAATTCGATGTAATTCGGACAAGGGTTTATTCTAACTGGAAATGTAGTAATATTGCTTGATCACAGCGTTATTATCTACAAGGCTCAAAATTTGCACATATTCTATTCAGGAAGATGAGGAACTGAGTAGTGGAAATGACGAAGCTGTTCAAGAAATTATGCCTAATGCATCAAAATCAACTAAGAAAAAGAAAAATAAGAAGAAAAATAAACGAAATAAGGTATTCTACACAAGAATTTTAGCTTCAATACAAATACACCTTTTATTATTTATCAGCTATTATTTAATATCATGTATTTAACGGAAATAATTTACTTTTGAGTTTTACTTTCAAGAAATTAATTTCAGGGCTACATGTGGAAAGCATTTGCTTTTATGTAATAATATCAATGCAGCTAGTCAGTGCTATGGTAGTGCATAGTGAGTAAGAAGTGAGTGTTAACTGTAGTTTAAAGCATAGTGAATGTGCACTCATGTTTACATAATTCTTTGATGTTTTAGATACTTTGTTTTACAGAAATTAGTTGAAGAAGACATAGATGAGTTGCTAGCCAGTGCGGGCTCTCTCCCACCCACCCTTACGCCTGCCATTTCTCGGGCTGGCGACTCTTTTGACCCTCTCAGCATTCAACTCAAGAACCTCAACCCTGAGAATGAGATGAAAAAGAAGTTTGGCCAGAAAGTTGTTGGTGAAAATTCCAGGTACTATTCTATAGGAGTTCCTCCCATCAAACCTTTTCATATGATGTCACTAGCTTACGTGTCTTATTAAAAGCTTATCAAATGTCATTTCTAATTAACATTATGTGACACTGATGAAATGTTAAACACTAGAATTGCATATTTGGACAGTTCTGTCTTTATTTTTGGAAGTAAAAAAGATAAAAACTTGTCATGTCTTTGTATTTACGTTGAGTTGTGTTCTTTTTTGATTTGGAAGTTGTTCATTACAGTTTTCATTATTGCAAAAATGTGTCGCATGTGAACTCATGTCTTCACAATTATTTGCTAGTTGCCTATCATTTCCCTTTCAGGAGAAGACAAACCCATAAAACATACAAGAAGACAGTGCACCTTGTCACACCTGATCCAGGCTGGCATCCTGTCACTAAAACAGGTGGTTTTTCATATGCATGTGAACATGTAATTTTTGTGTGCTTCCAAGATATTTACTGCTATTTTTAATTTAAAAAATTGAGTGATTATTGAAAAAAATAACGTTTTTTAAGTTATCAAATTTGAGTTAATTGGCCACTTGATGCTTAAAAGCTGCCGTCCCTACTATTATTTAGTGAAGCCTCTATATGTGTAAGGCTTATTTTCAAAACTATAATGTTTTTTCTTGTTTCGATTTGAGCTCTCTGGTGCAGTTGGCAGTGCTTCTATGGTTATAAGGGTTGTAGTTATATTTTTCTTCTAATATGAACCCTTCATTTTTCTAATTATTTCATACAACTGCCAGGTTTTGAGATGAACTTAGTTGGCCGGGAAGGGGAGTGCCAGGTGTTTCAAATTGAACACAAATCTGAATATCAAAAAATACAAAACAAGTTCTGGGATGCGGTGGACTCCATGGCCCCAGAAAATCTTATGGTACAGTATACTAACTGTTTGTAGTAAATTCTACATTGTAGCTACGCATTACTGTTATATATACTATGACACTTCCGTTACCATGGTTACTGTTTGTTACTAGGCAGTACTACAGCTACATGCATACCACATTGACACACTACTACAGTTAAGTGAAGTATGTCGAATGTCTGAAGACCCTCAAATGGCAGCAGAGCTTATAGGTTAGTATGTTGTTACCATGGTTACTGCTTGCTCATTGGTTAGTATGTTGTCACTTTGGTTACTGCCTCTTGATTGGTTAGCATGTTGTTACTATTGTTACGGCTTGCTCATTGGTTAGTGTGTTTGTCTATATTATTACCATGGCTACTTGCTTTGTTTTATGACTGTTTTGTTTCCTCTGCAGAAAGAGCTCTGTATGCGTTTGAGTCGTCTTTCCACCCATTGTTCAATATGACAACTGGGAAGTGTTTACTCAAGTACAAGGTATGGGAAAACAGGTAGGTTAACTTAGTAGAGTTTCTTCAACATTGTCATGCTTATAGTGTTGACTTGTTAATTATTCAACATGTATGCAACTGGATGAAACATCGGGGTATCAGCATTGAGACAGATATTAAAGTAACTTTCATAACGTAAACTTCGTAAACACCCAAACTTTTTCTTTGTGTTTTATACACAAAAAAGTGCAATAGCATGAGTTACTAACACTAAAGTGTTTATCTCAAAAGTTATCCACTCCTGTTATATAATGATGTTTTACCAATATCTAAAATAGCAGAACGTGTTGGTAAATCTGTTTCATCAGTTTTTAAATAAATTTCTTAGAAATAATCCAAATTGTCTTTTCTTTTGACAATAATTTTCACCGTCTTCGTTATTTTAGAGGATTTTTCTTAGCTCTGTTCAGACATCTGATAAATGTTGGAAATAGGGGTTGTTACAGGACGTCACTGGAGTACTGCAAACTTCTACTAGGGTAAGCAGGCTATTTATGTAGTGTGATTTGTACGTCATATTTCCATGGTAACTCCCCGTCAATAAATATGTTTACTGGTCAAACACAGCATCTCAAGTTTGCTTTAGTTAAAGTGGATGTAATATCTCATCGCTACTTTATCAGTTTGTTACTGTGTGGGTATTGCAAAAATTTTTCTACTTAAATAAATGATAAATACGGTCGAAATGTTCTCACACTCAAAGCTATTTTGTTACTGTTACTTAGTTTGTTATGATGACGTTAGTTAGAGTGAAAATATAGCCTTAGGTTTATTGCTGTTGTAGGCTGGACCCCGAGACCGACCCACTCTGCGCTCTCTTGTTTATAGATTTCTACTCCCTGAGAAGTGACGAGTACACATATCTCATACAGCTTTATACGCTTTGGAAAGACTCGCGAAATCTTCGTATTCTTCCCAACTTTGCCTTTTCTGTTCCCCTGGCAATGTTTCACACCAGTCAACCCGACACTCCTCAGAGAACTGGTGCTGATGAAATGGTAGTCTGAATATTACCTGCTACTTTAGCTTCTTCTGCTATGCTAAGTGTGGATGCTTTGACTGCTATATTATATCACTATGATGCTGCTACCAACTTGCTATAATACTGATAATATACTGCTATAAGAATTCAATTGGCTTTAAATGGTACTAGCAAAGCATTTGATAACTTTTTAAGCTGTTATTTTATTCTCATATTTGTACCTTTTAGTTGCAAGAGTCACTGATGATGTTCCCGGGGCTGCTACAGCCTCTACTAGAAGAGTGCGGAGTAAACACGGAGGCGGATAAATCCATCAATAAACATTTCGGTGAACACAAGCAGCAGCGGTGAGTGTTGGTGTACGTCTGCTAACCTCTCTATCACATAGCAATGAGCTAGGGTGTGTACGTCTGCTAACTTCTCTATTATATAGCAGTGAGCTAGGGTGTGTACGTCTGCTAACCTCTCTGTCATATAGCAATGAGCTAGGGTGTGTACGTCTTTTGTTTTCTATTGCATGGATTATATTTTCTAATACACATTTCTTTATGCTTTCAGTAAATTTCATTTTTTCTACTAAAAGAAATTTCTCAACCTTTGAACGTTTTTATACCTTTAAAATACAGACAAAAGTGAAGGAGAAACTCACTATACTTGATATCTACGTTAGCAGTATTCTCATTATCACACAAGTATATTAAAAAGTTTTACTTTACAGGCAGCCGGCTTCTCTTCGCCAACTCGTACACCTGTATGTTGGCCGCACAGGATCCTGCTGGAAAGCTCCAGAATGTATCGAGTGGCTTGAAGCGAATGTAAAGAAATGCTGTGAGATTGGCGAGTCCAACCCTGAAAGGTAAGATCTTGCCTTTCCACTGTAACTTGCATATATTTCTCTTGCGACACATTTAGCTATTGGCCGGTTTTATTAATATATGTTAGAGCCCTTTAGCTTTACAGCATTACAATGATGAAAAACTGCACATATATATTGGTAATAAGTGTTAAAGCTGAAAACCACCTCTGTATATTGTATATTGCCCACATATCCCATACATCATTTATTTACAGCTGCTGTATTTGTAAGTAATATAATATAATATAATATATTTGAAGGTTTAATCAGCTAACAAGTAGAGGTTACTCCATATACAGAGGAGTTGCCCCTCCTAATGTCTGTCGACATCTTCTCATGTCAGATAATAAGAAAGCAATAGCCGACCTGCCGCAGGTAACTTTTCTCTCCTGTATCACACACCGTATTTCTGTATACTGTGCTAATCTATTGTGTGCACACCCAAGTACATTTATAGCCCTAGTGTATCTTCCTAGTGCATATGCCCTGTGTATATCTCTCAGCATGAATAAAGCGCCAGTTTATCAGCTGAAAGTATTGTCCACAAAAAGGAACATTGTAAGACACAGAAACTTTAACTTATATCACAGCTATTGACCTTTGTGCAAGTTTCTGGCTCTCTAAAATGAATCGTTCTATAAGCAGCTTCAAGTTGGAGGTGACTGAGTGCAATAATTTGTCGGGCTCTGGAGTTTCGAGTTTCAATGAACTTGAAACTCGAGGACCCCTAACTACTGCACTCAGTCACCTCCAACTCGGCGCTGCTTATAGAATTATTCCTCTAGAATACTTGTTTTACTTTGATATACATTTTTATTCTCGCTCTACTCTACTAGATACTGATTGCAGCGATATGTTTACAGGAAGTGACATCATCGTCTATATTGAGTTACGACCCGCTACCGCCCGCTGATACTGTCAGGTCATATGACAGACAGTCCAATAGAGTCAGAGCAGTTAGCAACCAGGGATTCCTCAGTGCATTTATCAACTCCCTCCGCCCCAACTTTGACGTTAATGTGAGTTATCACCTCTGGGTCTACATTCTTATCTTTCAACTTTATATCTATTTACACTGTCACTGTTTGGTAAATTTATTTGATATAAGGAGTTCACATCGTGTATGTTTTGTGCCACAAGTTTTGGTTGAATTCACATTAGTCTATTTCACGGTTTTCATATGTATCGAATCATTGCACAAAGTACAGTCACAAGTTTCAGTTGAACTGGAAGACCACATGGTATTGTACACTGTACATTCAGTTGCTGTGATGTTCCAGGCACTGATGGCTGAAGATGAAGAGGTGGAATTAGATGGTGCTGTTGGCGGTGCCGGCAACCTGAGAAGGGCGGGTGCTGGACTCATAAACGCTGTCAGAGAACTTCTGAATAACATAGAACTGGTGGGACCAGAGAGAGATGACGAGGACGCTCAGTTGCCTCCCCATGATGAGTGGGACTGATAGCCTCAGATTCATATGCTAGGCTATTATTTTTATACTCATTCAATGTTAGCCAGAATGATAAAACTATTTTCATATTAATAAATGAAGGTAATGGAATTTATGGAACTCTCATTTTATATTTTCTTTGTGTGCCTTCACTGGGTATACATGACAGTTGATTATGGCCACTTGCATATAAATGCCAACTACAAGTGCATTAGTTTCATTCGGTAGAAAAAGTAGAAGATGGCGGGAAACAGCACCCTTTACAATAGTATCTGGTGCAAAGGCTTGTTGGATGTTTGCAAAATCTGACTTAGATAAATCGCCAGTTACCAAACATCATGAATGGGACTGCTTATCACAGAGTAGAGTGTGCTCTCTATTCTGATAGACCGAGTCTTTAAAACTGAGGTAATATGATACAATGTGTCCATGGTTCAACCAGACTACAGTTTCATATTGTTGAACAACTTGAGACCCGAGTTTGGATTTTCGATTAAAAAATCCTCATTTCTGTTTTACATGCACCTGATGGAAGGTTGTGTAAAGACAAGAGAAATCATGCTTCAAAAGTTGCTATTTACACTTGTACAGTCTTGTACACACAATAGTCAACAACGAGAACACAACCTAGCCATAATGATGGAACTGACCAAATTCAAATTTTTAGATTTTTTATAAATAATACATAAATTCAGTATAAACTGGCACGACATTATATTACATGTATGGTATTCATGCCTAAGATTGAACCAGTCATCATGGTTTCATAAATAGAAATTCTTGAACAAGTCTATCCGCAACAGGTCTAGATAGTTCAGCACAATTAAGGAGTTGTGTGCTCAATAAATTTGCAAGTCTCAACAAGAATTGATCTCTGCAATCACGTTTGCGCAGGAGGAGAGGATTCTGAAGTCGGTGGAGGTTTTTCTGTATTCCAATCTTTTAAACCTTCGGGCAGCTCAGTAGACTCTTCGAATGAACCTGAAGAAAGGAGACAACTCTGCATAACTTTAGTCTTGGCACTGAGCATAATATATAGCGAGTAGTGTATAGTGATTAGTGTATAGTGTGTAGTGAGTAGAGTATAGTGAGTAGTGTATAGTGAGTAGTGTACAGTGAGTAGTGTACAGTGAGTGGTGTACAGTGAGTAGTGTATAGTGAGTAGTGTATAGTGAGTAGTGTATAGTGAGTAGTGTATAGCGAGTAGCATAGAGTGAATAGTTTAGAGTGAGTGCCAGGAGTGAAAAGACGGGGAATGCTTACCTGTCCCCTCCACAAACTCCTCATAAGTTGTCTTCTCAGTAAAAGGTCGTTTACCTAGCAGCTCCACCATGTCAGACTTATCAATCTTCTCCTTCTCCAGTAAACGTAACGCAACCTACAATAGTTTATTATATATATTATTATCACTACTATAAACCTGCAATTATTTATTATATATATTACTATCACTACTATAAACATACAATAGTTTATTATATATATTACTATCACTACTATAAACATGCAATAGTTTATTATATATATTATTATCACTACTATAAACCTGCAATAGTTTATTATATATATTACTATCACTACTATAAACATACAATAGTTTATTATATATATTACTATCACTACTATAAACATGCAATAGTTTATTATATATATTATTATCACTACTATAAACATACAATAGTTTATTATATATATTATTATCACTACTATAAACCTGCAATAGTTTATTATATATATTATTATCACTACTATAAACCTGCAATAGTTCATTATATATATTACTATCACTACTATAAACCTGCAATAGTTTATTATATATATTACTATCACTACTATAAACATGCAATAGTTTATTATATATATTATTATCACTACTATAAACCTGCAACAGTTTATTATGTATATTACTATCACCACTATTAACCTGTAATAGTTTATTATATATATTACTATCACTACTATAAACCTGTAATAGTTTACTATATATATTACTATCACTACTATAAACCTGTAATAGTTTATTATATATATTATTATCACTACTATAAACCTGCAATAGTTTATTATACATATTATTATCACTACTATAACCCTACCAGCTCCACTTCTGACTTCCTCTCTGTGAGAAGCTGTTTAGTTCTGGCGTAGGCTCCCTTCACAATCAGCATCACTTCCTCGTCGATCATCTTGGCCGTCTCCTCGCTATACGGCTTATCTGTCACCAGCTCCCCTGACTGGGGAGGACGGAAAGAGAGGTTACCAATTCGCTGGCTCATACCAAACCTCGTCACCTACATAAATAACGTGGAATGGATTTAAAAACAACAATACATTTCATGTAACTTAGTTTTCATTAATACAGCGGGGTGATTTGAAATCCACAATAGTAGTAAGAAAAACTTAGTCTAAATGCAGAGATATCTCAGTCTATAAAATATCAGAGACTGAGAGCAAAGGCTAAGATGTATAAAACCTATTAGCCTCAATCTCGCTGAACAACCATAATACTAGAGCGGGTAGATGCAGTAGCCTAAGCACCATCATACCCAAATACCACCACCAAAAGTCGACAATATTTGAACCACAGGTTTACCGAGTACAGATCACTAAAACTGTGTATAATACAGCAACATCCATACAGAGCTGTAGGTCAACCTTACCTGAGCGTAAGCACTCTGTGTGACCTTCTCAAGGTCATCCTGCGCTCCGGTTGTAATTTTACCAAAAAATATTTCCTCTGAGATGCGTCCACCGAGAGTCATACACATTCTATCCAGCAGCTGGAAAGGAAATTGATGCAAGTACACGCACAGCAAGTATGAATCAAAGTATATAGCCAAGTGGATCCAGGGGGGGGGGGAAATAATAAAAGAAAGTGTAGGAATCAGTGAGCTTCACTCATCTATTACAAAAGGGGGAGGATGAGACATAAATAAGCTACAACTGTACATGAATTTAATTATTGAATACTATTATACTAATACTACTAATACTATACTATACTAAATACTACTATGCAACCAAACTGCAATTCTTTTACATACAATGCCTATTATACAGCTAAACAATCATCATTTGTGTATCAACCAGTTCTCTATGACTGTAATCTACAAACAGGTAAGACAGCAGTGTACCTGTTCTGTAGTGTACAGGTAGTTCTCCTTAGGCAGGTACTGTGCATACCCCAGGCCTTTCCCCCGCGGTATGATGGACACTTTGAGCAGAGGGTCAGCGTGCTCCAAGTACCACCCAGCGACAGCATGCCCCGCCTCGTGATACGCCACCGTCTTCTTCTCCTCCGGCGCCAGAACTTGCGTCTTCTTCTCCATACCTGACAGAGAAACAGAATTCTGGTGTACATAAGATAAAAAGATAAGTCAGTATAGAAACCAGAGTTATGGTAGCCCCATTTCAAGATTGTCAGGTGGAGGAGCTACAGGGAAACCACACATCACTGTGCTAAAATAAAGTTTGCAGTTGAAGCCAAACTTCTAGATATTGAACACAATAGATTCCAGAGTAAAATCTACCCAAGCTACAAACAACTAAAATTAGGCTCTAAATTGAGCAGCCTGAGTTGAATACAAACTCGATACAGAAAATGATGAGAAAATGTGTCTCAGCGATTTCCCATAAAACCCTTTGTCTCGACGAACAGCTTACACAATTGAGTCTACAGTTGTTTAAAAGTTCCGTAATAAATATCACTTCCAGTACTTAGCTGAGGGTATAAAAAGGGTATATTATATATGATATCACCTGCCACTACTCTCTCTACAGCCTGTTCAAAGTGGATGGCATTGATCTCTGGAAAAGCATCTCTGGCAGCAATTAGCGCTGCCTCGTTACAGATGTTAGCAATGTCAGCACCTGAAATATATCAACTAATGACTCACAGCAAGAAGACAGAATGAGCATTCAACACAGTTGGGAATACATTTTTAAAGCAGTGCTATTACACTGTATAACATTAACTATCATGTAACCAACAGAAATGTGTCCATTATATTTCTATACAATCTATTGCTGCTTTGCTCTATTACAACTCTGATATGATATATTTAATATATAAATATATTACAGCCCCGATATCACACTAAACAACAAACAAATATTGCTACACTAAAGAAAGTTTTAAAACCAATAATAATACACACTGATAAGCCTGGGGTGTGGCAGGGCAGGTAACAACACACTAACCAGAAAAGCCTGGGGTGGCAGCAGCCAGCTTCCTTGACAGGTCATCCTTGTTTATCCCTGTTTTGAGTCCCTTGAGATGCACTTTGAATATGGAGGCTCTGCCTTTAATATCGGGGGCGGGGATATAAATCTGTCTGTCAAACCTGCCCGGCCGGAGGAGGGCGGGGTCTAACACGTCCAGCCTGCAGAAGATAAAAATTTGGCCCAGGTCTTACAAATAATTCTGAAAATCTAGAAAAACACAATTTAAATTTAGCCCAAGATATACTCAGTTAGGCCGGATACACAAAGTTTTACTGATAGCAGATAGTGAATCAGAATTTAGTTTGAAAGACGGGAAGCGTTACTAATAAGAGAAGCTAAGCTCAGACACCTGTTTGTAGCAGCAAGGAGGATAACTCCCGTCTGCGTGTTGAATCCGTCCATTTCTACGAGCAGCTGGTTCAGTGTATTCTCCTGCTCACTGTGTCCACCTGCAGGGAGAAAAGATTATCTGTAGATTGTCAGATCATATGAAGAGAAAAGATTATCTGTAGACTGTCAGATCATATGATATTTAAATTTTAGAACTAATGTTCAAAGATGCGAAGAGAATAGCAGCTGTAAAGTGGCGCTGGTAGATCTATTATCAAGATATAAACTCACCGAAACTTCTGCCTGACCTCTTTCGGCCAATAGCATCGATTTCGTCAATGAATAGAATACACGGATTATTCTCTCTAGCCAGACTGAACATGTCTCTCACCTAAACACACAGTCTACTGAATTACCGAATCAAATCAAGACATTACATTAAGACAACTGAACAAACTACACAAATACTTGATGAATGAAGAAATTTTTATCAATATTCATTTTAATTTTGAAAAATTGAAAACAACTCGTATATAATAGTGTATTGCAGATACTGCAATAGAGCTCCAGTGAGAACACAACTCCATACTCTGCACAACAGACCATGGAAAAGGTAATTACGATGAGCTACGATATTATATTATCATAATAACTTCACCCACATGACAATACGGTAATAATTAGAAAATGAAAAACTAATTATCAATAATGTTTGGTGAGAAAATTGTTTCATGTGACAATTTATCTCAATGACATAGCCATGCGTCATGCATTACCCACCCTAGAGGGGCCGACGCCAACAAACATCTCCAGAAACTCTGAGCCTGACACGGATATGAAGGGAACATTAGCCTCTCCGGCTGTAGCCTTGGCTAGCAGAGTCTTACCAGTTCCCGGGGGTCCAGTGAGAATAGCACCTGCGTTATGAATATATGCATTGTTCTATACCGTAATATAATATAATGTGATACTATTATGTGTGTCATTCTATACCGTAATATAATACAACTTAATATAATACAATACAATACAACTTAATATAATACAATACAATATAATACAACACAATATAATATAATACAATACAATATATGCAACTGCGTCTAAAATTCCGTTGACTCACCCTTTGGAATTTTTGCACCTAAAGCTGTGTATTGGCTCGAATTTTTAAGAAAATTTACAAACTCCATGATTTCTACTTTCGCTTCTTCGCAACCAGCAACATCCCTGCATCAATTATCATGTTATATTAGTATATTATATATATATATATATATATATATATATATATATATATATATACAGTATAATATTAAAGTGTTACATGTGTGAGATTGTCAACACCCCTTCAACATTACATCTTCCCATTTAATATAATATATTTGTATAACACACTAAAGGAAATTTCAATGACACAAAAATTGTAAAGCAGCAAGAAACCTTCATCAGCTATATATTATGGATATTACTATATTATGTATTAGAAATATTACTATATTATGTATTAGATATATTACTATATTATGTATTAGAAATATTACTATATTATGTATTAGATATATTACTATATTATGTATTAGAAATATTACTATATTATGTATTAGAAATATTACTATATTATGTATTAGAAATATTACTATATTATGTATTAGAAATATTACTATATTATGTATTAGAAATATTACTATAGTATGTATTAGAAATATTACTATATTATGTATTAGAAATATTACTATATTATGTATTAGAAATATTACTATATTATGTATTAGAAATATTACTATATTATGTATTAGAAATATTACTATATTATGTATTAGAAATATTACTATATTATGTATTAGAAATATTACTATATTATGTATTAGAAATATTACTATATTATGTATTAGAAATATTACTATATTATGTATTAGAAATATTACTATATTATTATGTATTAGAAATATTACTATATTATGTATTAGAAAAATTACTATATTATGTATTAGAAAAATTACTATATTATTATGTATTAGAAATATTACTATATTATGTATTAGAAAAATTACTATATTATTATGTATTAGAAATATTACTATATTATGTATTAGAAATATTATATTGTGTATTAGAAATATGACTATAAATAAACTAAACATCATTATGAACGATGATACAACAAAAATACTGGGTGTGATAATTTCACTGCTCAAAAACGTACTTGAACTTAGTGCTGATTTGGTTCTTGCTGACTATTGTAGCCCGAGATTTTGTCATCCCACCAAACATACCACTAAGGCCCCCTCCAGACCTGCTACTGCTCTGCTTGGTTACATTCTTAAATATTCCACTTCTCTGAAAGAGCAATGAATAAGTACTTGATAGCCTCAACAAATTAATGTAATAATATGTTTATTCAAAACAATATTATATAATTATTCAATGAAATATAGTATTCCCCCGAAATATTTTAATAAAATACTAGATAATCACTAGCTTTGGTATCCTAAATGACAACTAAAGTGTAGCAGTACAAGGTGAGAGTATGGTATGTATCATCATCCCATCAACACAGCAGGGTGTGGGGGTTCAATACAGACAAACACTACACCTTACAACTACTACTCTGTAGCTAGCAGTAAATATACATATATCAAATAAGGCTAAAATGGTTCCAGGGACGTTTACTCTGGAAAGATGTGATAACAGTTTATTAACGCTGAAAGTTTAAATCCAGTTTTGTAGCTTCAAAACAAAATATCTTTAAACCTAATTTTATATGCATCAAATTAACAGAATACAAACCTTTACTTTTTTATAATGCGAGGTTTTCCAACCATTTTCACAAACTCTATCATTACAATCTATAAAACATGTATTTCCCAGCTTCTACTCAGATATATTAAACAGTTGAAATATCTCAGACAACTCATGTTATTATGTTTCAAGTTGAAGTCATGTGATTATTGAGTTGATAGAACATATGGGGCTGCCAATGGTATAGCATAGTATAGTATATCATACATGTATAGTATAGTAGATAGTATATTATATACTATATAGTATATAGTATAGTATATATTACAGTATAATACTCTATTAGGTAGAGTATAGTAGAGAGTACATACAACTACTTACAAAGAGAAAGAAGGCCAATATTGCTCCGGGAATGATAAAAGGGGCAATGATCGCGGGCCTGAAAATACAAGCCAACAATGCACTAAACACAAGGAGGTTATAATGTATAACAATTCAGACAATTGAAATAAAGCTTTAAATGGGTTTATAGCTACTTTATATTAAAATTAAAAACGTTAAAACTCCATTTCCTATTTAATTCCAAAGTTTCAAAATTCTTCACAGAAAATTGAAATGATGACAAAAACAGGAAAAGGCAATAATAAGTTTGACCAACCATACAGCTGCTTCTAACTGACATTGGTAGATATTAGCCAATGAAGTGCCAGCTTAAAAAAGTACAAACATCTATAATTGAAAAGACAAACATTAACCAATCAAGTTGCGGCTAAAGTTAAAACAACAGTTCATTCAACCAATCAGCTTCACGCTATCACAAAAGGGTGCAGACTAACCAATCAGTTGTTTGCTTGTATCTGACATTGATATATTTGTCTGCAGGGAAATGCAGATCCTGCATAGCTTCCTCCAGCTTCTTCTCGAAGGCGTCGGGTGATCCGATGTAGAAGAAGGGCACAGTCTAAATTTAGAGATCAAAGAGATGCACAATGCAATAGAGATCATTGTTCTTTTCAAACTAATAAACAGGAAAGAGAAATGTTGGGTACGTTTTAATAAGAAACAGCAGAGAGACTAACCATTTCCTGCAGGCCTGGAGAGAACTGGACTTGGACATACTGTTTGTCTATGACGACTAGTTCAGCCACCTACAGAAGTAGTACAGAACTCCGTGAATACTTCACTGATGACTCATCTAGTCACACGGTGTACTTTATACAACTTCATATGAAGATATCAAGGAAACAGATAGCAAATGTTAAACACCATCTTGTAGTATTAGCACTATTGCATGGATTTAGATACTTAAAAACAAAGTTTTGAAGTATTTTTTTGTCTTGGCTTCAGTGAAGAGCGACGTTTCACATGACTGAGCAGAGAAGTTCAACAAAAAAAAACAATCAACAAAAAGCAGGAAAACCCTAGCATTATACAAGTTCATCGTACAACACAACAGCAAGGAGATAAAATCTACAACACAATAGCTGACAAACAAACAAGAATGGAGTAAGAATGTCCTCATTGTGAGTTTGGAGTTACCTTGCCACTAGTGAGATACTCAGATACAAACTGTTTGAAGGTGATTTCCTTGGATCTACCAGCCCGCTGTAGCAACAGGTAGCTTGAGAGTGCCAGTATACAGCCTACTAGCATGGGTATGGAGGGACCATTACCCCCACTGCTGTAACATTTCATATGAGAAACAATGCTAAATACAAAAGACGCAGCAGATAGTGTTAAACTGAAGAATAATTACGGCGGGGCCATAATTGGCCTTGACATAGTTTCAGACTCAACAATTTAGAAAACCTTACAGTACAGTATACAGTACACACTACAGTATACAGTACATACTACAGTATACAGTGTACACTACAGTATACAGTACACACTACAGTATACAGTGTACACTACAGTATACAGTACACACTACAGTATACACTACAGTATACAGTACACACTACAGTATACAGTACACACTACAGTATACAGTACACACTACAGTATACAGTACACACTACAGTATACAGTACACACTACAGTATACAGTACACACTACAGTATACAGTACACACTACAGTATACAGTACACACTACACATCACAAAGTATTAGACAAGAAGAAATAGTGAGTAACACGCATACTCATACCTGTTCCACTCCCACTTGAAGCCATCTTGGCCACTCTGTGTAGATTTGCGTCCCTCTGGAGGGTTAGGAGCCGACGAAGGTGGCGGTTTGATTTTATCACCAGGTTTAGGTGGGTCAGGATTGCCTGAAGCAATGAAAGAAACACTACGTAAATATCAGGCTGTGTTATCAAGTATTTCCTTGATTTCAAAGGTGAGTACAAATGATATCAGTAGTATTTAATGTAATGAGACTTACAGATACAAGAATGACTGACAGAATCCTATATAGTTTAGTAAAGTTTACTAAAAGGTTGGGGGGTTTATTCATCTAATATGAAATAATGTGAACTGATATACAGTAGAAATTATGATTGAAGAAATTGATTAGCTTTAAAAAGAACCTGTACATCATTAGTTATGGTATAAACTTTAATTGATGGAGCAATAAGTGACAAGTAAAGCTTTCTATTCATACCAACTGACAAAGCCCTTGAAGAATTACTTCTGCTTACCATAGAGGTAAGTACACAGAGGTAAGTACACAGAGGTAAGTACACAGAGGTAAGTACATAGAGGTAAGTACACAGAGGTAAGTACACAGAGGTAAGTACACAGAGGTAAGTACACAGAGGTAAGTACATAGAGGTAAGTACACAGAGGTAAGTACATAGAGGTAAGTACACAGAGGTAAGTACATAGAGGTAAGTACACAAAGGTATGATAACACCAACATGACACAACAAAGCCTCATTCATACAATCAATACCCTTTATCATAGCCTCTTCATATTTAGTTCTATTCAAACTAAACTATGATAGATCTGCTCTATCTGGCTGCCTTCTAATCAATAGTAAGTTTAATTGGTGAGTTAATTTGAGAACATTTCCTAATTTAACTGGTTTTTACACAATGACAACCCCCTATAGTAATGGAAGTAAAGCACTAATACTCAAAGCTACATGCACATAGCACATACCTTTGGATGAATTCAGTTTACCTTCCTCTTTTAGCTTGTCCGCGTGCATATCTGCAAAAAGGAAATACATTGAGAGTGTAGAGACATAAAACAGTATCATACTGATGTCTATTTGCCTATCTAAATTGCCACCCTAAATAGCTGAAATAGAATTTACAATTACTTTTTAAGCTGTTGTAATTCAAGCTAACAAATTTTTGTATAAAGACTAGTATGTCGTAAAACTTCTAAAAAAAACATCATCAAGAGTGCCATTGCTGAAATGATTTGTTTCTTGAAAAAACAGAGTTTAAATTAAAACAACTAAAATAGCTCATATAAGAGCTTGAAGGTCAATAAAAATGGATAATTCAGATCACTGAAAAGCTATAGATATAAATCTATAGAAAATAGAATATATCAACATATTTGATGTTCACCTTCTTCCGCTTTTCGAATCCATTTCAATACAACCTTTGGTGTTTGAGGAAACTCTTTTGCTAAGAGATTTGAAAGTTTATGTTTTTCATCACCAGGTTTCTTCTGGTCAGAGCTGAGAAACCTTGTCCATCTGTTACCCTGACAGGCAAAATGCTGCTAAAACACAGGAAATACAGTTTTTGAGGTTTAAAATCTTTGTTTGTTCATCAAAAAGTAAAAATTTAAAAACTTTTCAATTTTAAAATTGAAAAAAAAAACAGATCAATCACAAATATAAAATATATCAACTTAGCTGTAGAAATATAATTACTATACTGCACTTCTAAAGGAATAGCCATTTAAAACTCTTACTGTTAAATATTGTTATTTAATTTTATTAACTCATTATTAAATCGATGGCTAAAAGTAAATTTGTCAGTGTGTGTACAACAGGAACATCAATTTCAAATTTAATAATATTAATGAATTACAAATTTATCATTACGAAACTTGAAAAAAAAACCTCATAGGTGACACTGGGATAGACCTACGTGAGTAAAAAGCAAATTCCCATTAGAATAAAAATCATAATTATACAATTAGAAAAGCTAAAAATTACCAAACTGAAAGTGAAACAGAAAAGCCCTGCCCCTGAGAATTTAAGTTAAAAAATCATTTAATTTTATTGTTTATGAAATTGTTATAATTTGTATAAAAGAACGTAAGAAGCGTTATCATTATGATTATAATAAATATAATATACACTTGGAGTTACATGATGATGAGACCAATTAACCACGATAAACACTACTGTTAGATTATTATAAGCTTTAGCTACAGTCTAACTCAGTTAGTTGTTTCAATAGTGATAACATTGACTGGTGAGTCTGAAAGTGAGTTAGTGAAACTTCAAGTCACAAGGTCAAGTGTTTGCAATTGAAACTAGAACTAGAAGTACTAGTAGTAGTACTAGTAGAACTACTACTAGATGATCATCATGATGATCAAACCAAGGTAGATATTTTCTAGCCAAGTCTATTTTCACGCCAAGAATAATGCTTTTATTGACTAAGCTATATCTTTAGTTGATGAAACTTACCGCTGGTGAAAGATATCGAAGCTGTGCACTGCTTACAAGTGGAAATCTACAAGCTATACAGGTGATCGAAGATAAGTTTTGCAAAATCTTCGACATGGTGATGCAACAAATGCTGTAAACGGGCTCGCTACACGTAGTAAGCAGCTTGACTAGCACCAGGTCGTTGAAACGTTAGGCGTTGCTTATGTATGTGACGCTACCTGGACTGTCAGCTAGCCAAATATCCTCCCGGGTGAGTCTTTAAGCAAAGTTTATGTTGGTTGTCTTCTCGCAAAAAAGTGTTATGCAACGTGACAAGAAATGACAACTCCCGGATTAAACTTTATGAACTTTTGGTAGTTATCCTAATGAGACTCCAAATAAGCTAAGTCATGAAAGATGTAGCCTACAATGATATCATTTAGGCACCCATGTGACTATTAAAATAGAAAAAGCAAAACATTTGTAGAAATCTTATTTGGAAAAACAACATATAGATGTTGTTTTTCCAAATGAGATGTCTGCAAATTTTTTGCTTGTTTTTATTGTAGCTACTGGTAACTCATAATGCTTTATAGTATCTTACATGCAATTGTTTCTTTATTTCATGCTAAATACTTAAGCTTTTTTATTCAATTTGTATGTTTATACATGTATGCTATGTACTAATTTGTTAAGAAGGTTTAGAATATGATCTTATTCACCGTATCACAGCATAAGTAGAGACATGGAAAATTAAGCTTTCCTATCATATATCACTCATTTCTGATAAAGGAAATGATTTTCTTTTCAAGTAAAAATAGTGTTATCGCCAATTTAAACATTTATTAACATCATAATGAATGTATAACACTACATATTATAGGATCATCAAATTATATACTAACACAAACCCACACATATATATTGATACACAGAAAAATTTAATTAGTCACTCTCTGGTGCACAGCAGCACGTCCTTTGCAAAAACTTCCTCAGCCTGCTGCTTCTAGAGTTGTCTTCTCTTGCCACTCTTTCTTCTACAAGAGAGAGGACTGCTTATAGTACGTCATACTTCAGACAGCACAGGTCAAGCATAATACAACAAGATGCTATTTAATCTTGAGATGCTACGTAAAGGAGATATAAGTTTATAGATGTATTGTCAACACTAACTCCCCATTATTATATCCATTAGTATAAATTTCCTCTCCAGCTTTTACCAATCCATTTTCATTGGCTATCATTGTCTTTTCATCACTTTTCTTGCCTTTCTCACTTTTAATATTTTTTTCCAAATCCTTGCTATCACCTTCTTCAGTTATTGCCTTCTCAACAGGAACTTCTTTCTTATATTCATTAAGATATTATTATGACATCACAGTTACTCCGTTGTTTTGTTCTTTCTCCACAATCTCATGAGCAATTTTTACCTTTACTACCATTCTTCTGCCATTTTCCTCATCTGATCCTTCTGTCATCGGTCCACTTTTCTCCATGTTTGAAACTTCATTTATATCCTTGACTTCTTCAATTTCATCAACTTCCCCTTTCATTGAGATCTTGTGACTCTCTCCATTCTCATCAGGCACATCTTCTAGCTTAGCTTTATTGTCATTCTCAAAAATTTTCATCTCAGTTGCAATTTCATCACCCTCCCCCCTCTCTTGGTTTCTTCTCAATCAATTCTCACTTATTCGATGGGCAAAATTTCTCTGTCAAATTCTCTTCTCTTTCCTCAAACTTATGATTTTCCTTCACCACCGCATCTCCTGCCATCTCGTCTTTTCCATGCTTGGGCTTTTCTTTCGTAACAGCCAGATCTTCTGCCCCATTTCGCTCCTTCTTGCTCCACCTCATCACTATCGACCTCTGTCTATCCAGAACTTGCTCATCTAAAAGTGTATTAAATTTAGACTTGGCTTATATCTGCTTACTTCAAGTTGCAAAGTTACATGTTGGCTTAGTATATTTTTACAGGTAAACATACAGCAACAGATAATTGAAAGACTATACAAGTTTCAAAACAATCTAAAATATTATATTAATAGATGAAAGAAGCAGCTGTAGCCTAGTAGATAAGGTCTATGTTGACGCACATCGTGGGGTTCATGCCCTAATCACTGGTGATTTCAGGAAGAGCATATGGTTACAATTATTCCTGAGTTACAGTAAAAGCCCTCAGTACATGCTGCCAGCATGGTCAGAGGCTCAGCCTGCTTAAAAATTCTTCCAATTATGAAGGCTTCTTACAATAATGGAGACTTTTAAACCTAAAGGTGAGTTTAATTGAAAGATATGCTAAATGAACTGTGACGTACTAAAAGTGCATGGCTTAGGAGCTTCAAAAAATTAGGAAAAACAATTTCTTTACTGTTGCCCTTTCCAGTGTCACTAACAACTATTGCAATATTCCAACCCAATGCAGCATCTATCAACTGAAACTATAAAACCTCTTGAATTCAACTATTTGATTGTATATATTCAAACCAACTTACAAGCCTAAAAAGCTATCTGCAGCGCCAATTTTCCCAATCAACCAGAAGATGAAAAAAGGCAATAAAAATACGCATATAGTTTGCAGTAAAGGGATACTGAAATAATAAATATCATTTAGTACCTCCATTTTGTTTAACTTAATAATCTATTAATTACAGCAATAGTTTGATTGTTAGGAAAAATGTACAACCGTATAAGAAAATTTAGTGTCCCATTATTACAATTAACGTCTACACTTATTGCTGTATATATTTCTATTTATAATACAATGGTTGTTGTGATTGTTTGGAATAATTATTGCATTATTTTTACAATAAGTAATTTAATTCAGGAGTTGCTTCCTATAAAATATATGTTGCTAACTACTTAGTGTTATGCTTTTAAAATGTCACTCAAACTCAAACGGTAATTTATTAGAAATGTGTTGAATTTGCTATAAAAGTCTGAGCATTGATAGGATAATATATTAATAAGATTATTTTTATTTGTAATTGATGATTTTGTAAAAATATACACCGAAAATTGCATGTAGCTTGCCAACATAAAAAATTTATATGAGGTGATTAGTGGTATAAATCCCATTTCATGGCATCTTCGAAATTTATTATATTCAACTGTAAAAAAAAACTTTTATCTAAACATGAGCTGTGCACGTATTATATATATTACAGTATCAATTCTATTATATATTATTATATAATACTATTCCACATGTGTGTGGGTCACAGCTTCAAAATTGACAAAATATAAATTCCGCCCTATTTGCTTTCTCTGTCATGTTAAATTGGTGGTGACTAGTCCATATTCCAAAGGCCCATTAGTCCGAAGGTCCATTGCTCCAAATGTAGTTGCTTAATAAAATAAAACTGTTATTGGTTTTGTTTTGTAGGCCTATATGTATTGTATTGTAATTGGTCAAAAAGGTAATGAAATGTTTTTACTTGAACAATTCTTTGCTATAGTGCTTTATTTCTATTTTTGAGCTTTTTAGTTTTTGCATTATTGGTCAGAAAAAATTATAATTTGGCATTAAATATTCAGCATAAATTCCAAATTGCATTAAGCTCAGTATATATTCATGCAATTATGATGGCAAAGAAAGCTTTATTTATAAATTTCCATTCATATGGCATAGTAGAGTCTAATTATAAAAAAGCTGTGCAATAGTATCAATGATTTTGAAAGCTATTCTACTTCTATTAAATAATAATATATGGTGTAATTTGAATAACAACTTGTTTCAGTTTGTGCGTACTAGGCAAATAATTTCGGACTAATGAACCTCCGGAGCAATGGGCCTTCGGAACAATGATCAGTCCTCAAATAGCAGTCACGGAAGACCAGAAACATAGGATTGAGATATGTATGCTGAGTTCCAAAGCAAAGGGAGTAAAACATACATCATGTTGCAGCAATCCTTGAAAAGTAAACAGATTTCAGTCCCATGGAAATTACCAATACAAACATTGTTTTAAGTGTAACAAAATAATACATGAGCAGCTTCAAGTGAGGTGAGTTGAAGACGTTCATTGAACAAGCTGAGCTCACGATAGCCATACTACAGTTAAAGTGGTGATACTTATACTAGAGGTAGAGGGGAGATTAGAACTCAAATTTGTGTATAATGGAGAAGAAAGAGCAAGTGAATGAAGCTTCAAATGTTCCAGTATTCATGCTGGCAAGGGCAATAAACTCCATCAGCTTTCTAAGAGGTGAATAGTACTATTTGACTGTATGCTTCATACCAACTATAATAACTGTGATGAATGTTCATTATATTAAGATATGATTTAACGTGCACAAATTTGACAGCATTAGGTGTGCATTTTAATCAAGATAGTGTATCATGAAATACAACATTAAATTTAGAAAGATGTGAAAATTTGAACAATTTTATGGAAGTAAGATGTATATTTGTGTTTGTGATGTCAAATGTTTAAACAAGATAAAATTGCTTCCAATTTGTAACATTTATTAAAAATTGATTTCTGCAGGTGAATATTTTGAATAATACTTTCGCAGGTAAATATTCTGCAGGTAAACTGAAAGAGAGAGAAAACAGCACCAGCTCTCTTTTCTCTGCCCAGTCCACATTTTATTATACTGGAGGATCTGTGAATCAACACAACAACAATGCTGGTACTACAGGCTATAATTCACAAGTGAGTAGTCTATATATGGCTGTGTTAATAATAGTGTCTGGAGAATAAATAGAGCAGCCTAAGCTAACAAAGTTGAATATTTCATTTAGAACACAGGCTTAATAATTTCCTATGATATAAATATCATTTATCACAACACAATTTAATTGCTCAAAACGTCAATAAAGTCTTATTAAAATGTTCAGGTAGTTTCACAATGGAAGCCTTTTGACGACAGATTCAGTCAAAGCGCGGCTACAGATTCTCCTGTTTCTATACCCCCTATAGAAGTAGGGACACCTCCCTACCCACCCAATCCAACACCAAACCTAATGAAAACAACGGTGCATGTAGCTGATACAGATCTTCAAACTGTTGAAGCTGCTATCAATCAGGTATTGTACAGGCTTTCTTATACACACACTCATATATATGTAATATCAAATAAAAACAGGATATTAGGATATTGACGTGACTGTTGCATTATAATATACACATAAAATTATATAGGAAAATCAAGAAGATGAAGTTCAAGCATCGATTGGAACTCAAACTGAAAAAAAGATTCAGGCAATCCCAGAACCAAAGCTAAAACCTCCGAAAATGAAAACAAAATCTCTGCAGATTGACTTCCCTGAAAATGGGAAGACAATTCATTCAAACCCTTTCTTTCACCGAGCAAGGGAAGTGAATTCATCAACTTTTTATGCACAACAATGACATCATCTATATCACGATTGCATATAAAATATCATATGTGTATAATAACAGGTCAAACTCTGCAGGAAAAGTATAAAGCATTAGTTTCACTAGCTACTTGCAAATTAAAAAGTTTAAAGGTAGTAAATTAAACAGTACAGTACCTTTTCATAATATTGTATTACCAATTATAAATAGATAATATTGTATTACCTATTGGAGATGTATGTATGTTTAGATCGCTGACTCCAACTCGATACAAGAAGACCAGGAAAATGGCGCCAGTGAAGAGAACTCAATCACAATATTCTACCAGCAAAGTCCGCAGACTTAATAGAGGTATGACACCAGAAATAAACTATGAATAATTATATGCTTGTTTATCATGATAGAATACAAGCGTGGAGTTGGTAGAATGGTCACTAAAACTAGGTTTTAAATGATGCATAGAAGTTTCATGCATTCAAAGTGACATGAAAAGTTAAGGTAGAAAATCAAAGTTTAAAACAAAATTACACGGTTACTACAAATGGCTCTTAAATTTATAAATATCTTATTCAGTTCTATAAACTTGCAGAAAATTTTGGCAGTACTAAAGAGCAGCCTAGAAAGAAACACCAGGACAACTTTGTGACCGCAAAAAGGAACCAGAAAAGCAGACTGAAGAACTATGAAAAAAGCAGCATAAAGGCTCAACATAGAATAATAAAATCAAAAGTAGTTCTAAAAGATAAAGTTTTACAAGGGAAGAGTAAAATAGAACCAATTACTACAGCAAAAAAAGAAAAAGTTACTGAGAGAGAAGAAAAGAAGCCCAATCCTAAATCAGAACCTGCAAGAAAATGTGCTGAAACTAATCAAAAGACAAACAAACATGGTGAGTTGAAATCAGTGAATAAAGCTGCCAGCTCAACCAGTAAGAAAGACTCACACAGAAAGTCTGAAAAAGAAAAACAGGTAAAAGTAAACAAGAAAAAGTCAAAATTAAATGCTGCTATTTTCTCAAAAAAGAAACTAAATCAGCCAAATGAGACCAAAAAGGAAGTTGAAAACATTTCTCAAGTAAACAATGAACAAGTTAAAGAAGGGAAAACAGAAGAGTTGGCTGAGGGATTAGGTTTGGCAAGTGATTCACAAGAATCTAAAGAGAAAGATCTCACTGATGAGTCAGCAGAAAAAGATGTAAAGACACCAGAAAAGATGAGTTCACAAGGTTGTGGATATTATTAACTTTAGGTTATATAAACCAATGAGTTTGATTCAATACGTAGGCTGAGCTTAAATAAATATAAATAAGTTGTTATCTTTCTAAATATAATTTGCTAACTGAATGATGATGGTTAGTTTTAAATTGAAAGCTGTAGCTCCAGGACGTTCTGTAAACTTCAACTTAAAATGCTCCATGAAACGCTGAGTAAGGTAAAGGTAAATGCTATTATTATAGCATTTAACATCATTTAAAGTAAGTAAGTAAACACTTTAATTACTAATTATTACAACATAATATGTAATATAATATCAATATACTTCAACACCAAACACATTTTTAAAACTTTTTCCACGACATAAAGTCAGGGGAATGTAGCCTAGTTGAGAATAACTTACAAGGGAAGTCTGATGAGCCTGCGGTAACATGAAGCTTTGCCTCACAAGCTGCATACTTTAACAAAAAGAGATTTTTTATTTATAATAGATTGAAAAATATTTTTGCAGATCACGATTTAGTAGCTGAGAATTTGATGGACTCAAAAGAGATGGATTTATCAAAAGATGCCATGAAAAATAAAGGTCTGTTTATACAGCATTTTTGAGAATGTTGGTCATAAATTAGTATCAGCATTTAAACTTGTAACTTCTTAAAAAAAATTTCAGGTTTGAAGTTTAATCAAATGACTTGCTGACCTTAGAAACAGCTTACATTTGGGGTTGCATATCTGCAGAAGGAACTTTTCTGCTATAATTTTAATGTGACGTAATCATTCAAGTTTCCAAAAATTTTGGTAGCAGCATGTAGGCATGAATTCAAGTTCAGCAAAATGGGCTAATTATAACTTTCTTTAATAGCTGAAATTAGCTGATAATGATAAATATGGTAAATAGGTATAAAACTGCATGACTGGCCTTAAGTAATACACTAAAAGAGCCTTATAAAAATCTAATAGGATATACTCAAGTATTAACTCAATAACTCTATGGGGCTAAAATAGATATATTTATACCAAATTTTAAGCTTTTTTAGAACTATTTTATGGAGCTTGTATATTTAGAAGTGGCATAATAGCTTTATGTGATTAAGCTAAATTGAACATTCCTGAAAAATAACCAAGAAAATATCAAATTAACCTAAAGATAGCAGAGAGAATTTTGAAGGAAGTATAACTGGAGATCTATAAAGCTGATAAACAAAGGCTATATGTTGAAATGTCTAAATTATTTTACCGCAGAGAACACAAGCAATGAAGAGGAATCACTTGATGATAAAACTCTTCATGATGTGTTGGAAGCGATTGAAAAGCAGTCAGAAAATCCACAAGAAGGTATAAATTAAAAAAATGTCTGTGCTATTATCTATGTGATTAAAATCCTATTGTGTATATATTATACATATATATATAATAAAAAAGTTATACTAATATCAAATTTTGAAATTTACAAATGGAAAACTTTTTTATTGAAACTACCTTGCATCAAAAAGACTAGTCAAAATTTGACCAAGAAATATTTTATAACCATAGCTAAACTGCATGTGAAAATATAAAAGCAATTTAATCAGCCAGACTGTGATAGGTGCTTACTGCTTTCACTATGAAGCTAACAGTTGAATAGTAACTTTGACAAATGTTGTGAAATGTTTGTAGAGGCATCTGTATGCAATGAAATAGATGTTGAGATGGGAGAGGAGCGCATAGTAAGAGACAGCGATGTCTGGGAAGGGCAGCGTGACAATGATGAAGTGCCACCAGGAGATGTAAACATAGAGTACATGGAGGAAGTGCTAGCTAAGTCTAAGGATAATGAATTCGACACTGACGGTTCGTAACCTTACCAATTAAAATCAACACAAAACTAAGCTACGACTTTTTCTGATGTAGCACTGAAGCAATTATGATTGGATGCTCTTCATAACATCACCAATGGCCTTTACTACAATTCAACTTATAGCCTCAGATTGACTACGTCAGCACCCTAGCCCCTACACCGCTGCTGCTCCCTACTCTTAAAGCTGCATAATATTATATTGTTATTTTTTCATGTTTATATTGCAAGTGAGTATCAATTGCTCTTATTAAATTTTCAATAAGGAAACATAACAAAAAGTACATTAAAACATGCCTATTAATTTTGTAGTCTTAGACCCAGAGCTGGTAAAAAGAACAGAAGAACAAATCTTTGAAAAGATTAAGTTTTACAAAGAGGTGCGAACATATTAAATATAGATCAAAAAATAAAACTGAAACTTATAGGCTTTTACAAGTATTTATATCTATTGCATAATTGTGTAAGATAGCAACACAGGGTTAAAGTCAGGAACTATTCCAACCAGTAACACTCCGTGTAATTATAGGTATTAAACGGTGTCAAAGATAAAACATGGCCGCTAAGGAAGAAGATGAGAATGCTTAAGGAAGCAAGAGAGTACACTAGTAAGTTTGAGGGAAAACTGAGCAAATCAGGAGGGGCAGGAGATTTTGCACGAGGAAAGGTAAGAAAGAGTAACTAGTAGCTACATTTTATGACAAAAATTGCTCGAAATAACACCCCTATTTGCTAAACATAGAATGTTATGCCAGTAGATGTATTTGTACATATATAAGCATTAGTGCTTTTATATTTAAGAATTCACATAATTGTATATTTAAAGAGATGGAGGCTAAGCAAAAAACTAGCTTGCAACATTCATCGATGTGTTTGCAATACTTGTCATATCTGGTTGTTATAGGCTTTGTGGACAAAAGCTTCTAGAGAAATCCTAAACTATGCAGCCTTGCTGGTACCGTGGGAGAACAAAATCAAGCTCATTGAAAGCTACTTTGGCAGTGTTACTGCTTCTTACTTTACTTTTCTCAGATGGATCTTTTGGACCAACATTATGCAAGCAGTGATTATGGGAGGAGTGGTCATTGCCCCTGAAGTTGTTTTTGGTCCAAAATGGGGAACAGTGGATTATAAAACTGTTCCAGGTTATATGCTATACAAATTATTCACTCATTGAGTTGTGTCTTAGATTATATGTTTATGGTGTGATAATTCCTATACAACTTTTTGCCGATCTTAAGGACTGACGTATTTTTCAGAGCCTCTATCTCAAGATAATTTGTTTGCAATACCATAGTGAGTAAATACTGGTTAAAACTGCTCAACTAAGTGACTCAGATCACTTAAATGCTTTTCCCATTACTATTATAACTCATACTTTCTATATGCTTTCCATCGTATTGTTACAATACTTAACTTCAAAAATTTGCTAAATTAGTAATGTTTGCCTATTTTGTCTAAAAAACTTTTACAACAATGAGACAACACCTTGCTTTTACCTATGAGTTTTACCAACATTGTCAGTTATCCAATTGTTTTAGAAAATGAAACTGAGTTGGCAGCTTATCTCTCAACTGCTTGGAACTTTGAAGGATATGTGAAATACTCTCCATTATTCTACGGTTACTACTCCGGTGTGCAGAAATTCGATTCAGGATACAGAATGCCTCTAGCTTACTTATTGGCAAACCTAGCAACATTTGCTTACAGCTTTATAGCAATCCTTAAACAAATTGCATCTAACGCCAAAGATGAAAAAGCATCCGACAAAGATGACAACTTCACATTTTCTTGGAAAACTTTTGCTAACTGGGATTACATGATAGGAAACTCTGAAACTGCTAAAAACAAATTCAAGTCCATTTTGGTTGGCATCCGAGAAAGTATAACAGAACAAAAAGAGGCAAAAAAGAAAATCAGTAAGAAACTGAAATTTCTACGAGTCATGGCCAACTTTATGGTGATGTTAGTCCTAGGAGCTAGTACTTATGCTATATCCTTGACAGTAAAAAGATCTAAGGCTATCGAACAGAGAATTAAAGAGTCTGGGTCAGACTCTGCAACGTTTTGGGAGAAAAACGAAATATCAATTGTAATGGCTTTGGTCACATCCATATTTCCAATATTGTTTGATCTTATAGCTAGTTTAGAAGATTATCATCCTCGTGTGGCATTGCAGTGGTCTTTGTATCGACTGCTTACACTTTATCTCCTTAACTTATACACTTTATACATTGCACTTTATGGGAAGATACAAGACATTCAAGAAACTGCTATGGAACAAAACCAAACTTTTTATGAAAATACAAATCTATCTGGAATAATCTTTTGTTCAAATGAAGGAAGTTCACTAGAGCTTTTTAACTTGACCACAGAAAGTAACTTTAGCATAAGTAACTGTGTCGAAAGGTTTGTACCAGAAACCACATGCTGGGAGACCATGATAGGCCAAGAGTTGTTCAAGCTTACTGTGTTTGATTTGGTCACAACAATTGCTATGATTTACGGGTCTGAGTTTTTCAAAGCTGTATTGATCAAAGTATGCAATGCCTGTTGGTGCTGGGATTTGGAGAGGAACTTCCCTGGATATGCCACATTTTCACTTGCAGAAAATCTACTTCACTTGGTCTACAATCAAGGTATGGTTTGGATGGGAACTTTGTTTTCACCAGGCCTGCCCGTGTTTAATCTCCTCAAACTGCTGCTATTGTTTTATGTAAGAGCTTGGTCAGTAATGGTATGCAATGTGCCGGAAGAAAGAATATTCAAAGCTGGGAGTAGCAACTTTTATTTGCTAATTTTGCTGTTCATGCTATACGTTGTGATGGTTCCAACAGCTTTTGCAATGGTTACGATAAAGACATCTCAAATTTGTGGGCCATTTAGTAAAATAGACTTCATGTATTTGGCCCTGACCAACTGGATGGATGAAGTTTTGCCAGCGAGTGCCAACAATGTGTTTGAGTATGCATCCTCTCCGGGAGCATTAATTCCAATATTTATACTACTATTTCTTATTTTATACTACTTAAAATCAAACAATGATGCGTTGAAGGGAGCTGTGCTGGATCTTAAAAAACAATTGAATTATGAACGTACAGAAGGGAAAAAAAGAGTGTTTAGTATGGCTGATGAAGCAGCTAGACCGAAAAGTTCTAAAGAAAAGCCTAACCAATTAGGAACTTCATTTACAGCATTGAAAGCCCTGCATGGAATGGGTGCATTCAAGAATCAAACACTTAATGATGAAACCACCTCAAATGTCAACACAGACATAGTGAGCAATGAGAATGAACATCCTGTATCTTTGGGAGCTGCTCTAGCTACTACTAGATTTTTGGCAAAAATGAAACAACGAAGAAATAATCGTGATGTTGCTGCTAAAACTAATGGAACTGACAATGTATAACAAGTGAAGGATACAAATAAATAAAGCAAGTAAATAAATGCAAAGAAATAACTCAAAACTCTGTTGTGGAATATTGTTAGATTATAACTGAATCGTGTGAACTCAGTAAACAATTTTAATTTATATTAATTGTTTTTAAAAATACACAATGAATACAAAAGCAATGGGGTGAACATCACATTCTTATTCACATTCATCAAGTTTTTTTATCATTTCAGACATTTTAAAATAAAAATCTTCAGCCTTTATACAATTTTTAGTATTTTGACTTTCAGTTTAGGTAAGTAAAAATGTGACACTTTGATTTACTAAGACTACTCACTCTTAGAGTATTACTCAGTATTAGTATTAGTATCAAAGTAATACTAATATATTATATTTATATTTATTATGATAGAATTTAATCTATCGAACTCCATACAACTTGAATTACTGACCATGACCTACACTATGACATAACTTTGACGACCACTATGATTATCACTGTCACTGTGGCTATCATCTATGAGTATCAGTTTGACTATGAGATTTAGATTGGGTATGGCGATGACACAAATAATATTTAAATAATATTAATATGAAAAAACAACATGAACTCAACTTGTACTAGACACTAGTGACTAGTACTAGTAGTACTACACTACTAGTACTAGTAGTACTACGCTTTAAAGTTTAAAGTCTACAGATAGTAAAAAAATAACAAAAAGTACATATAAAATCATGTGTTTTCTGATTCAAATGTAAATATATTGATACAAATTTTACAGTCATACTTACAACAACTAGAACTTTAGCTGCAAGTCCATCAGCAACTGTTAAATTACCAAACCGTTCAATAATTCATGCCCAATAAAAACCAGTGTGATCTATCATCATTGTTATGAACTTTAACCCTTTGCATCTGTCAACAATATTAATAACGGACTCGCTAATGCACCTAAAACCAATCGAAAACAACGTTAGCCGTTTCTGCGTTCCATTTCCTGTCTTCACGCGTTCTGGTCAGCATGGTAAGTGGATCGGTTGAGTAAATCTTAGCGTAACTGTTCAAATAATAATTTTCGTGATGAATATAAATAGTATGCTCATAATATATAAAAATTATGTTTTATAAGTATTTGTGAAATATATACCAACAAGTTTAGAAATAGTTTTAGGCTTCAAGTAAGCAATTTGAAATGCACTTTGAAATTGACAATGACTTCCAGTTGCAATTTGAATTTCTATTTGAATTTGATTTTCAAGTCTAACCTGTCGCACAGCCGCCTTGTCTTGTACTCTGCTACACTCGAAGCTGCTCTTAGTATCGTATCGTAACGGATTATTCGATAAGTATTTTTTAGGCTTGGCAATCATACACTTTAGTTATTGTATTTCAATTTGACTTTGTTGTGCGCGCACTGGATCAAAATGAAGATCAAGATTACTAGTTATTGACTTTGCAATTGTTGCTTGTACACTAGATGACCAGTAACTGTTAAGCTATTCCAGCAAGCTAACCTAGTAAAACGCAAGCTAGTCTGATGCTTTTTTACCATTATTATAATTAGCTTTTTGTTGCAATAAACCAAGCACGGGTGCTTCAATTTCTACTAACCTTATTTATTTAATTTCATAAATTTACTAAGCTCTCAATCTCAGAATAATCTACATATTGATATATAATATATTAACAGTCATAGTGTCAATAGCTTTAATAACTCAGTCTAATAGTGATAGTCATATGTCTTTTAAAAGTAGTACGATTTTTTTCATTGTAGGGTGGCCATCGGTTGATTATTTTGTTTGAGCATGCCTCGGGCTACGGCCTGTTCAACGTGCGAGAATTTGAGGAGGTTGGCTTGATGATACCTCAGGTTGAAGCTAGTCTAAGTGATGTGGCCTCGTTTAAGAGCATTGTATCACTCCTATCTTTCCTCCCTTTCAAAAGTGGAACCAATGCTTTGGATAACTGTAACAGCATCTCCGAAGGTAACATTTTTAAATTTCTCAGTTTTTTTTTAAATTCCAATTACTTAAGATGTGTGTGTCTCTGAAAGTTTTCCTATCAGTTGTTAACTCGTGCTCTATGCAAAAAACCATAATTTCAACTAAATTGTGAAATAGTGTTTTTTTCTTTGTGTTATCAATTGATTGAAATTTCCATAAACCTGGACTCACTTAACTTTAAGGATTTGCTTTCTAATTGTATCTTTGTAATTCATCTTTTTACATTGTTGTCCAGGGATTGTTCACGATGACTTGAAAGTCTTTCTGTCGTCAAATGTAAAGTCAAGTAAAAAAGACAAAGTGGTACTTGGGGTCTCAGATTCTAAACTCAGTGCATCAATAAATGAAGAACTTGGGTTATCGTGCCAGCACACTGGAGTTGTCCCGGAAATTATCAGAGGTATTCACTGCATAAATAGAATCAAAGCCAGTTGATTTCTAATAAAATAAGACATTTATTTAAACAAAACAGAATGTGCATTCTATATACCTGTCATGGCCTTGATGTTATTTTAAAATAGAATATGGATGCTATTTTATTTTGAGTTAAATTAGCAATCAAATGGTAATTAAATCTTAGATCTCAACTGTTCTAACTTCACAGTTTTCGAACTGATAGTGTGTGTTTGTAACATAACATGCTGCCATTTGGTGCTAGGTTAGTGACACCTGTCAGTTAGTGACATGTGTCAGTCAGTGACATGTGTCAGTCAGTGACATGTGTCAGTCACATGTGCCATACTCTCTTCCCCAGGAATCAGACTCCACTTTCACAAGTTTATAAAGGGATTGACGGAGGTGAACTCATCAAAGGCCCAGCTGGGTCTGGGCCACAGCTATTCCAGGTGCAAGGTCAAGTTTAACGTCAACAAAGCAGACAACATGATCATTCAGAGCATTAACCTACTCGATCAACTCGACAAAGATGTCAACACATTCAGCATGCGCTGTCGGTAAGATAACTCCAGCTCGATAACTGCTGCCAAGAAATTCTGTAATCATATTGTGTAGTATATTTAAGATAATGTGTCAAACTTTATTTTCCAATTCCAGATGTCACTATTTTCTATATATTGTTTGATATTGACAGTTTACACGCACATTCCAGAATAACTAGGTAAAATGTGTGGGTTTTCCTGTTCCTTTTAGGTGCATTTCGAAAATAAACATAAAATACATATAATAACTTCTATAATAGTATTCTGCTATAATCTAGTTAGTTATGAAACAGCATGACCCTAGTAAGTCATAACATCTGCCATTCTGTGTGTGCATAGAGAGTGGTACTCCTACCACTTCCCAGAGCTCTTCAAGATTGTGAGCGACAACTACAAGTATGCCTCCGTGGTGGTTATTGTCGGAGATAGAAAGCAGCTCTCGGAGGACAAGATGGAGGCTGTGGAACAGGTGCTTGGTGACACTGCGCAGGCTGAGGCAGTGCTGGCAGCATCCAAGTCTTCTATGGGTAAGTGTCAGTCAGTCAGCAGGTGTCTGCAGGTTGTTGCTGTGATATTGTATCAACAGTAACTTGTATTGTATCAACAGTAACTTGTATTGTATCAACAGTAACACGTATTGTCGTGCAGGCATGGACATCTCTCCTCTTGATCTCATCAACATTGAGAGATTTGCAAAGAAGGTCGTCTCTCTTGCTGAATACAGGAAGGAGCTGGCTGAATATCTACACAACAAAATGGGCAGCGTTTGCCCAAATCTATGCGCTTTGATTGGCGACAGCGTAAGTGTTTACTGATGCAGTTGCAGTTTATTGTTTCTCATTAGGGACATATTTTTGTGGGTTTTTTTGTGTTCCGGTAGTATTTATAGTATCAAGAGGAATTCATAAAATTTATCAGGCTTTTTAACAGGTTTGCTAATTCACAGTTACTGGTGCTATGATGTAATATGGAGTTTTAGTTATTTCTGTGGTCATGGCCTATTATCGTTATCTATGTGGTTATAGCTATAGCTATTTGCACACATAGATCATGGGAATAAGAAAATAAATACTACTCTTACATCCCCAAGGGAATAAAAATATTTCATTATTCAACTTGACACCAATGCTATTGTAGAGATACTTTACACTATTGTATGTGTGTTTAGGTTGGAGCAAGACTCATTTCTCATGCTGGCAGCCTCACCAACCTAGCCAAATGTCCGGCATCAACAGTACAGATTCTGGGGGCAGAGAAAGCCCTGTTCAGGTGTGTAAAGCTGTAACACTCGTAAGCAGTTCCTACATGTGGGTTGTAAACGTGATAATTGTTCTTAAGTGGCTGCATCGTACCTTATTGTTTCAACTCTCTTCTCTCCTACTAGAGCACTGAAGACCAGGTCCAACACCCCTAAGTATGGACTCATCTACCACTCTGCTTTCATTGGTCGAGCAGTTGCTAAGAACAAAGGAAGGATATCCCGGTTCCTGGCCAACAAGTGTTCTATTGCTTCCCGAATAGATTGTTTTTCAGGTAATGGCACGTCAGGACACATCTCGTCTACGCGCTGTTAGTATGTTGTATACTACTACTACTACTACTAGTACTAATACTACTAGTACTACTAGTAGTAGTATTAGTAGTACTAATACAGCAGCAGCAGTAGTAGTACTAGTACTACTGCTGCTGCTACTACTACTACTACCACTAGTACTACTGCTACTACTAGTACTACTGCTACTACTAGTACTACTACTGCTGCTGCTGCTACTAGTACTACTACTGCCACTACTACAACCATCACCCTCCATACTATTCCAAGTTTATACTCGGAGGTGTTGATTTTGCTGCTGGCTTGCTGATATTTCCAAAACTTATTGGTGAATGTGAATGGTAAAAGATAAATTGAAAATATTGATTGGCTATAAAAAGATATTAGATTGAAACTTATCAACTTACCTATAGCAAGTGCCAACTAGTAAACATGCATTTGGTGTGTGTAGAATACCCTACCACAGTGTATGGAGACGCTATGAAGCAGCAGATGGAAGACCGACTCAAGTTCTATGAGACCGGAGAGCTGCCTAAGAAGAATGTGGAGGTCATGGGAACTGCAGTTGAAGAGGTGATTTCACGAGTTGGAATATATAACTGACAATGCTTTGGTGTTTCGAATGATAGTATTGTGTGGTCTTGCCTAGTCAGGTGGTATAGTGGTAACATGGTATAGTTAGATGGTATAGTGGTAACGTGGTATAGTCAGATGGTATAGTGGTAACATGGTATAGTCAGGTGGTATAGTGGTAACATGGTATAGTTAAATGGTATAGTGGTAACATGTTATAGTCAGGTGGTATGGTGGTTACATGGTATAGTCAGGTGGTATAGTGGTAACGTGGTCTGTTTCTAGGCATCAATTGTACAAGCTCAGTTGGCTAAGAAAGCCAAGAAGAAGAAAAAGAAGGAGAAGCGACTGGCGGAAGATGAAGCTGCGGCAGTCAAAGAGGCAGCAATAACAGCAGAGTCTCAGGGAGAGGAGCTGGTCAACGGCGATGTGGAGAAGAAGAAAAAGAAGAAACGGAAAGCAGAAGTTGAGGACGTGGAGAATGGTAGGTGTTAGTGTAGAATCTGTACGTCTGTTTGATGTCAGTGTAAGCCTCAAGTAAGCTTGCTGAATGTGTTGAGACTTTGATGAAATGCTGTGCTTCTTACAACACAAATAAATTCAACTATTTTTATTTTGTTGTTCAACTATTGCTCTTATATTCTGAATAAATGATGCATTCAATGTCAGAGAATATAGTGAAGTTTGTCAGATGATAGAAATGCTATTCTGCTGCTAAAGCATTTCGGTGTGTCTGTGAACAGCTGCCATTTTGTCTGGGCACACTGCAGTGGTATTGATTGTTTAGTAGAGCCAGCGGCTGACGACAGCATTGCAGAGGAAGCTCCTAAAAAGAAGAAAAAGAAAGGCAAGTCTAATGAGTAGACAACCACTGAAGGTGTAGAACAGCTACAGCCCCAGATCTGTGGGACTTCCCTTGTATTATGAACTTAATGATAACATCATTTGTATTATTATAAAATGTATAGTAGAAACCTGTTATATACATGAGCCTTTATATTGGTGACTGTAATATATTATATACAGTACATGATTTGTAAATGGGAAGAATATATATTATTCCATTCTTTGTAAATCAAATTTTATCCATATTCCTAAATAAAATTTTACTAAAATGTAACACAGTCTTTGCTTTATTTGTCCTCTATCTATACCTTCGGTTGAGTTATAATAATGTAAAACGTAATATGTATTGTAACATTGTGACATTACTCCAACAGGTGGTAAACATTCTAGTGATTGACTACCTTTCATCAAAATTATTAACAGTTTGATAGTTTTAATTTTTCTCAGCTTAGGAGGTTGCGTGCCTGGCGCTGGTTCTTGATTCTAGCTCCAAGAGACTTGAGAAGTCTGCTGTCGCCTGCTAATTCATTCTCAATGAAGCTCTACAATTTCTTGCCGCAAAAAAGACGGCTTTCTTCACTGAAACCAGTTGCTTCACGAGCTCTTCCTATGACTTGGGTGTCTCGTTTAGTCCCTGCATAGCTTTCAGCTATGTAAATTTTGATCACTAAGTCAGCGTAACTGAGTTATTACCCATATTTTATTTCAACTGGTAGCAAACTATCTGCTTGAGTTACAAGTTAACTATCATAACCAGTTGGAGAGTTACCATTCTTATATCTAGAACTGATATTCATTTTTTATTTGCAGACAATTTATTTGCAAAAATAAATTTCAAACTAACAGCCATTATTTATACATAAAAAGAGACCAAATATATAGCATTATGGCAACGCTTCATTGTTTCTTATTAAAATGCATATGACTGACTTATTCAAGATAGTCAATTTACAACAACTATTTAATAGGCAAAATAGTTAAGGAAATTAATAATTTAGTCATATACATTATATAGACACCTACATGTATCCGTATAATATATGTCAATTAACTGCTGTACTACACTAATGATATTTCTAAGAACAAGTGACCGAATATAAAACCAGCTGGAGATCAACTTTGAGGGAACCACATGTTACCTACAGTGACATTAGATTCACCAAAGATAAACATGCTAACTTTGTGTGTCAATATGAATAAATCTTATGGTTCCCACAATCCACGCTATATCCTGTTATTGACGCCATCATAAATAATATATACAGCCTAATATAGTATATACAGTTTGTTCACTGTGCTGCCGCATCACGATCTTCAGGTTTCTCTTCTCTTTTCCTTTTAGATGGCCTATACCTACAAAACATGGAAATAACATCAAAAGCTTTCCAGATGCGTCTGAAATCAAATATACGTTAAGCAACATCTGTAGGTTGTTTCTTTGACATTTAAACAGCCTTTAAGCTGGTTTTTCACAATATAGACTTACAATTGTATCTAAGCATACAGCTAATAAACATGAAATTTAGCAAACTAAGTAAGAACAGTTTTTGCTTGAATTTTATAAACCAACAATTAAATTAAGCTACAAATTATACTTCACAACTTTTGAAAATAAATCTAATGGTGCAACAGTTCAAACTTAGTTTATACATGACAGAAGTTCTGTGACAACACAAAGGCAAAGCTATCAGATACCATCAAAGTTTATCACTTCATATATGGTAAGATATTATTAAAACTTAACGTGGTCAGAATCGTCAGGTGTTGTAGATTTGAAGAGATGTGTTTTACTATAGAAAAGATGAAGCCGCTCACCAACTAAGATATACTTATAGTGATTCCATTTCTGACTGACCTTTCCCATTTCCTGTGGTTGAGAGAAGTAAAGTCGTCTAACTTGGCAATATCTTTAAGGTACTGCGAGAGGTGCAATAACTCCCTGTCTGAGCCTCTAGTAAAGTGAGCTTTCTTAAATGGTCTGATCTAAAGCAAGAAGAGAGAGTAACTCCGATGTAGCACTGTGTTACTACTGATACTAGGTGAAAGAAGTGATAGAATACTACTTTGTTTGTAAAAGCAGATTAGAGTAAATAAATAAGATAACTCTATGAATGCTGCATCTTTGGAGTTAGTATTTTGTACATGGCTCACAGAAGAAAAGGAAGACAATTTCTATTCAAGAAATATTAGGGTTGAAAATTTTAACATAACTGGAATGAAACTATGAAAATTCATTTAAATGGCTGTGATCAAAAACTAATTAATAAAGTTTTCTAGTAAAACTAAATCTTTCGAATAAAACTATGACAAATGACAGATGAAAAGGCAGAGCACTAATCGTAGATTCACTAAAACCGATAGAAATGTTACAGTACTTTAATGGGATGTTACAGTACTTTAAAGGGATGTTACAGTATTTTAAGCCTTAAGGGGATGCTACAGTACTTTAAGGGGATGTTACAGTATTTTAAGGGAATGTTACAGTACTTTAAGCCTTAAGGGGATGTTACAGTACTTTAAGCCTTAAGGGGATGTTACAGTACTTTAAGGGGATGTTACAGTACTTTAAGGGGATGTTACAGTACTTTAAGGGGATGTTACAGTACTTTGAAGGGATGTTACAGTACCTTAAGACCTGACTGAGGATTCATAATGAAGTTACGTCGGATATCATCAAACATAATCGTGTTCTTAGCACTCCACTGAGAATATTTTCCCCAGATTACTCCAAGAGGTTTTACCTGCAGAAGTCAATGGAGTTATCTGCCTAAAAACCTCGTACACAAACATTAAAATTGCAAACAAATATCACGATGAAACAGCATACTAGGTAATTTTATTTCACCATAACGTTATTATATATCTTTTATAAACATGATTTCATCAACAGCTTTAATAAAAATTGGATCATGGAGAAACCTGAGCTATACTTTAATTATACGCACTAGAGAAATATCTTAAGTCAAGTACTGTAAGCAGCATGATTGCGGGCCGATCACAGGACCCCCCTTACCTCCACAGTACCATAGACCTGAGTGTGTACTGTAATCATAGCCAGACTGTCCACGTAGAATGCAATTTTGTAGTTGGGGTTAGACTCTACTCCCAGCTCTTTCATCTTCACCTTGATCCACTTCATGTTTGTAGCCGCTATATAAATACACAGACTGCAGGTACTGAGGCTATGGACCTAGATCAACACTACAGATGAAAAAGTTACTAGAAATATAGACATACAGTTGCTATAAATAGGTTCAGCATTTCAATGTTTCTAGAAAAGCTGTTTAAACTCTAATTAAAACACTTAGTATTTGGTTATCTGTAAACAATTAAACCTGAGGAAAAAATTAGAGAAACAATTTAACACATAAAAAAGGAAGTAGAGTGAAACTAAAACTGTCTGAGAAGAGGCTTGAACCACAACAAGCAGTTTTGCACCAGTTATCATTTGCTACATGCTCGTTGTGACCGTCTCTACGCCAACTCTACTTACACCAAATGACAATATCATAATCTTTGTACGCATCAGTGAGGAACTCGTGAAGGTGGGGACGCATCAACTCCCCCGCTGTCTCAGCCACTGACCGGTGATCTGAAACACATGCTTTTGTCAGCATCAACTGAGATACGCTTTCAATTCATAAAAAACCTCTACAAAGGTGCTTTTTATCCCATGCAGTGCAACAAAAAGTAACTTTACTTGCTAGTTATGCATTTATGTAAAGAAGATCATGTGATAAAAAGTGTTCATTTTATGTTCATGACTAATTATCTGTAAATTATTGTAAAGGTTTTCAAACACTGTTTAAAGAAAGTTCTACAATAAGCTCAAAAGCATCAAAAATAACCTATATTTTCAAAGATAAGATATTATTAAAGCAGAATGGTATGAAAATACGTGACGAAAATGTTAATGTCTTCATCAGCTGCTTAACTAAGTAGAAAATGCTATGCTGCCAGTTGTGCTGTTGTTGTGTACAACACAGTTACCAAATAAAGTGTATAACACAGAAAGTTACCAAATAAAGTGTAGTCAATATCCAACACTAAAAGGTGTTTGCCTTCTCGGGGCGCATTGATTTCCTCTATCTTGTACTCTTTCACTCTTCTACTTATCTTTGCTAGATATTCCTCTCTAAAGTTTAGAATAGAATGCAACAGTTAGAAGAGAGAGCAGCTAAACTTACATAGAGTAATGAAGATAAGCTAACCGACAGTAAACCCGCCATTTATATGTCGGTATGATTATGTGCTACAGCGAGTCTCATTTTAAGAAAAGTATTTATCAAAAACTTCTACCACAAAGACAACACCTCGCCAGACCGGATGTAAATATTCTAGGTAATATTTATACAGCCATTACATCACAAAATCTTTAGTGACACAAAGTAAGACTATCATTACATCTAGAGAGAAGTGGAGGAGCTTTTATTACCTGTTCTCTACTGCCACTTCCTCTTCGTCCCCGATATCGAAGTCATCTACCACTTGCGGCATCACATCCGGTGGTTTTATTGCAGATTCCTAACATGGTAAACAGGTCAGGTCAAAGTTCATAGAGCTAACAAACTATGTAAGATAGAACAGTTAATTGCATAAATTCTGTAAATCAACAACTAAGCTATAACCTGTACTTCACAAAGTTTAAAAATAGAATCCAATGGTGCAATAGTTTACAACAAGTTTATACATGACAGAAGATCTGTAACTTCACAAAAATCCAAAAAGACATTTGAACAAACAAGAAAATGGAGATTGTTTTAAAAGTGACACGAGATACTCACAATGTCAGCCTCTTTTGTTCCCATCATCATAATTTTAGTAGAGGTAGCATTGGTGTCCAACAATTTGTTGTCATCTTTAGCAGGTTTGCCTGTTGAGTAAGATAATATATTAACCAGTAGAGTAAATTAGTATTATAACCTGTTGAGTAAGATAGTATTATAACCTGTAGAGTAAGTTAGTATTATGCACACAAGATAACCACTTATCCTGACTTTTATTTGAAATAATAATAATAATATTAATAATAGTAATAATAATATTTCTGAATAAACTTTTAATAATATATGACGTGAACTTATCCAAGTTTGAGGGATATAAAAGAGACCTGGTCAAACAAGTCAAATACACTAAAAAATTGAAAGTAAATAAAAGACTGTGTATATATAGAATATACAAAATAATGGCGCTCAAAACAGAAACATATTTTTTATTGACTAGCAAACCAGTACTGCTTCTCACCAAACCATATGTTTATTATAGTTATTATTATTCTACCCTAACAGAAAAATTCTAGTAGAAATATATAGAATATGTAAATAAAGAAAACTGAATACTCAGAGTATTGTTGAAATCTCAGTATTAAGTGAGAAACATACCCCTAGTCATTAATGATTAAACTAGATGCCCCAATTGAATTAGTCGGAACTTACACCTGCTAGCTAAAGCATGATGATGAAAATGACATAATATTGCACCTTAATTATACTTATATTCATAAGTATAATTGTATTCAATTTTATATTAATGGTCATATTGATATAGGACTTAATCACTCACATCGGCTCTGGCCCTACTATTAATAATTATAATATTAATTCTTATTCTGATTCAATTTCATACATTCCCCGTTACTGTTAGTGTTATTTCTATTTTTATATTACAATTATTGACCTTGTCTTTTAGTTTTAGTATCGCTATTACTATTAGTATTAGACTTAGTGTTATTGTATAACATTGACATTTAGTTTTTTTCATTATGACTATGACCATGTCTATTTACTTCCACAGTTCACTTCAGAAATCAGAATGACTAATTGAAAATGAATGACTATGAATTATGAGTAAATACAATTACTAAAACTAAAAGTAATTGTAAATACTTGGACTAAATTAGCTCATTCGTTATTTACTTTTAGATTTAATTTAGCGATTTACTTTTACTTTTTTAGTTTTACTTTTAGAATTACTATTACTATTAGTGATAGGCCAATTCACAATTGTTACCTTTACACTTCAAGCCAAGAAGTTTCTGTCGCTCAGGTTTTACTCCTGTTTCCTTGAAAATCAGCTCTTTAAGCTCTAAGACGGTGATCTCTGGATCTGCATTTGAAATATTGTACTCTTTTCCCGACCATTTTACAATTACAACCGGAGTTGATTCAGTAACTGCAAGTTTCTCTTCCTCAGACATTTTTTTAAAAATGATTTAGATGGACCCGCAAATCTTAGCAGAAGGTCTTGGACCTATGTCGTTCTAAAACCTTCTCGACTCCAGAGTGATGTGAGCCTACAGCCGTCATGATATAAGCTATTTTCAAAACTGAGGTTTTTGAGAGCATAACTTCTATCATATAAATTGGACTGCAGTATCATATATGGCAAATGAAATAGTAAATGCCGTCATTGATTTACTAAATGCAGTCCACAAATACAACATAAGCAAATTTGTAAGAAATATTGAATAGCTGCAACAACTGCTTTTAGTAAAATTATCAAAAAACAATTATTATTCCACATTTTGTTCGGAAAACCACTTGCCACATTCAAATCTTCATTCACTTTGATATGCAGCCAAATATCTATTTATACAACTAAAGTATCAAGAGTATAAGTTTTCAAATATACAATATTTCATTTAAAAATAAAAAACCTAGAGAACAACAAATAAACAGACTAAAAATAAAGTTATACCGACAATACAAGCATTTATTGGACGGAAAATAAAACAGAGAAAAA
The DNA here is from genome assembly GCA_964035545.1 of Bugula neritina. NCBI lineage: Eukaryota > Metazoa > Bryozoa > Gymnolaemata > Cheilostomatida > Bugulidae > Bugula > Bugula neritina. The sequence continues at coordinate 2,102,547 of OZ037765.1, read as the reverse complement.
CATTATATATGTAATATACTTTAGAAAAAAGTGGTTGATGATTGGAATATATTGCATGCTGTAACTAATTTGATCAGCTACTGATGTCATAGAACTGAATATAGAAATGAAGCAGCAATCACAAGGAGCCGTTTTGTCTCTGTTCTCGTTCCAATGCTTCCTGCTCCATAACAGCATCTTGAGCTTCTTTTTGCATTTTCTCCAACTTTTCCAGAGTTACAGACTTGAGAGGCAGAATTTTTGGTTTACACAGAATGCTGGATGGCACATCTTCATGAAATAACTCACCAGCTTGTGGAATTACCTGTGTTATAACATGAGATACTAAAGCCAAATAAATACTCTGGACTGGAAAATAAGCTGATTACAATGCTTGTCAATGTTGTCACTGTGCACTGTTGTGAAATTCAAGCTAGAATACAAACCCTTGAGAGATAAATTTAGACAAAAGTATACTCATATTTAAAATTTGAGATAACTTAAAACAGTTGACATTGTTAAAGAAAACTTACCTCTGTTATGTCATTGTTGGAGCTTGGTTGAGCCATTTTTTCAATGAAAATCACCTACAAAATTAAACATGGTAAACAATTTTTTGAAAAGTTTTTTTTCAATATCAGCTATAAAATATAAACGCTAAAAAAACTCATGCAACTTTAAACAGATTTCAACAAAAAATTCCAAAGATGAATTGACTAACTTATCTTTAGATCACAAAACATAGTCAGATAAACTGTTGTTAGCACCAAAGCGTTTCATGTTTAATAGCTGCTCTGTCATTGCATGAAGTTTATTTCAACAGAATGAATTCAACTGTGTTCAACATGCTTTTTGTGAATCAGCCTTAAAATTTCATATTAGATTAAGATTAGCTAGCTTAAGCTAGTACTAGTAGTACTACTAGAAGTACTACTAGAAGTACTACTAGAAGTACTACTAGAAGTACTACTAGAAGTACTAGTAGTAGTTAGATAGTTTTAGCTTATGTCATGCATTAACAATAACTATAAGTATAACATTAACATCAAACATTAACTGTGTACGTAGTCTTAGGCCTCATACTTATACTATTATTCATATTAATAATGAATAGGAGTATCATCATTATTTTGATAAAATGTGCCAATTTGATTTAAAATTGATGAAATAAAAAATAAAATTAGACAATAATTATAAATATAATATTTAAATAATAATATTAATTTTTCAATTTGAGTTTTTTCACGTTTAAGGTTTTGGAATTACCAAAGAATATTGAGCATCAAATTAGTATTACTATTACCATTAGTATTATGATACTGGATATTTTGATTTTATTCATAACCTGGGGTAGTAATAATATAAATATAGTAATGAAACCTATAATAATCATAACAATTAATAATATTTATATTATGTTCTTTTAGTTCTATTACTATTAGTATTTCAAATTGTGGAATTTTGTTATTAAAAAAATTTCCAACTGCCTCGAGTAATTTTAGCCCAAAATACTTGTACAAAGTGCGCACACAGTACTGATACGATTGAATACTGTTTTTATGATATTGAGAGGTTCAAACATAAGTCAGATTCGCACAGTCTACAAAGATCTCTTGCTGTATTTTATCGTATCATTAATTATTAGCAATTGAATTCGCTTGTAGACGCGACCGCCTCAATCAGAGGCTACTAGTGCCATTTCATTATTTGGGGTGCTGGTTAAAAATGGACTTTAAGTTTAAGCACTGCTAGTACTAGTAGATCCGTCTACTACTACTATTATTCTAAAGTTGCAGTAGCATCAGATCAGTGCTAGTAGTGTTTGATAATAATTTTTGGTGTAGTATAAACATGAATAATAGTAATAAGTCTTCGACCAATTTAAATTAAAATCACTAAAAATAAACTCAGTAAAACTTTACTAAAACTCCAACTGAAATGACTGTAATTAAATTTAAATCTAGTATTAATGTAATATTTAATAAAATTAGTATTTTTATAATTGTTTTTATTTTTCAATTTTATTCATACAATTAGTATTAGATTTCATGGTTAGTATTCCTGTTGATAGAAATTTGGTTAACAGAAAGAGTGTGCAAGTTGAAGTTTAAGTTGAAAATAAATGCATAATTTTGATCTATGATATTGATAACCATAATGATATTGAATTTGATTGACATTAAGTTTAGCAATTTGACTTACACTAACAGCAACAGTCAGTGTCACAGTGAGTGTGTTACTTTTTGTGTTACAGCAACAGTGACACTGATAGTTGACAGTGGGTATAGCAGTGAATCACTGATTTGTTGCACGTGCAGTTATTTTGGTGATTAAGAATTTGTAAACTCAAAGTAAAACTGTAAAGCCTAAGTTTACAGTTTTTAATATTAGTATTACTATTACTTATTTACCTAAAGCTAGAAGTTAGATATATATTGAACTAAGTATAGTTAATATAACTTATAACAACACTGGCGTTACCGTAAGTCTGTTACTGTTTATAATTTATATTCTTGTTTAACTGTTTTTGTAATATTTAATGGATTTTTCATGTTTAATTGTTAACCAGCATGTTGGGAAATATTTTTTTGGTTGTGAAAATAATTATTGAAAATAAATAAATATTTGTTTAAAAACTGGTTGTAATTGTATAGTATTCACTGCCTACTTCAGAGATTTTTTCATGATGATCAATTTTTAAAGATATAAAAAATTAAGAAATAAACTTGCTATTGATAAGAGTGTGTATTTTAGGACTAGTCAAAGCTGTTGATTATGTCAAGTGATTGTAAGCCCACCTCCCCACCACCCACTCCCCCTCAGCAAGATGTCTGGAGGAAGACCCCTCCTCCTGAGCCGGGTAATCTGCATACACTTATTTTCTACTCGTAGTACTATATTCTAGCATTCGCAATTCTTTTTCATTAGCAGAATAACATTTCAATACTAGTATTTTAAAAAAAATTCGTTTTTTTTCACAGTTCTCAGGCCAATTTTTGTGGTCAAAATTTTTTCATGCTCGTTATTATAAAATATGAGCTTAGAATATTAAAATTTTACGTTGCAATATGAGCTACTGCTTGTTAACCCCAAAAGTGATTATAGATGAGCCAAAAAGGCCTCCCAGGGTGCCGTCTCCCGACAACTGCCCCATCTGTCTCGACACGTTTAACGACAACACAGATAGGGCGTACAGTGATAACTGTTACCATATTTTCTGCTTTGAATGCCTCCTGGAATGGTCGAATAACAAGAGAGAGTGTCCGCTGTGCAAGAAACCGTTCAAAGCAATCATTCACAAGATCAAAGATCATAACACCTATGAAATGTAAGTTACTACCACCTAATCCATAGTCTTTGTGAATTATTTTGCATGAAATTAATTTATAGTGTTTTGACATTCAACCGTTTCTTTTTGTATAATTATAAGATTTAATGAAAAAGATTCAAACACAAACAAATTCATGGTTCAAATAATTTATGAATGGTCTTTTAACCTGTCTGCCAGACATTTATTTTCCTCTGTCAGATACATCCTATACTTGTACATAATACTGTATTATATTATATTATATACTTATTGAGTGAATATTAAGTTGTTTTATGTCAACTTAAAATGTTATATATCCAATATTTTCAATTACGCCGAGAATTTTTAAACAGATGTAAGCTTCAGCACAGCTCTGCTATTCGCAGAATAGTCAAACTCACCTAGTGTTATAAGTTTTATATTATATTATGTTATATTATATTATATTATATTGCACCATAAATAATCTGTGTAGCTTCATATTGGTTTATGTTTGGCAAGGCGATCATGTAGGTTAAGGTTATTTAGATTTTAAAGACTCGTTTTAGATATTGTCTTCCCTCTCCTTGGGTGGATGCAAAATACACATGCTCTTATTTAAAATTTACAAAAGTATGTCTTCAATTGATTTTTAAACAAGTTTAGTTTTGTGCTGATGTTTTTCAATAAATCTCTCTGTTAGTCTATGTCATGTAGAATAAATTCTTTGTTTTTATTGTCGATGTTTTTGTATTTTTAAGCAGTTATTTTTTACTGCAATTACAGAAAAAGCAAACAATTGATTAAAATTTACTAAAGATAGCCATCATTTCAGACATAAAGTAAAGGAGCCAGAGCCAACCATCCCAATAGAAGCCTTCGGTTGGCAATCAATGGACTTCCACCTGTCACTACAGTATCTACGTCAGCGTCAGCAACTTCTCTACAACAGGAACGAGAGACAGCGTCGACTAATGAGAGATGATATTTCACGCTCAAGGAGAAGCAGCACTCGCAGACCTTCATCTACTGAACGCCGAAGGTGGGTACCAGGTCGTTGAGTTTGAAATCTTATAAGCCGAAATTTGTTGTTACTTTCAACAGTCTGCACTGTAATAAAAAGCTGTATTCACGGTTGACAATTATAGGTACATCTATGCGTATGGTTTGTACTGTGAAGGGGCACAGCCAGTAGGGGGCGCTTCTAGATACCGACGCACCACTCCTGAGTTCTACCGGCGTAACCCAGCTTGTGTTCACCGACTTGTTCCGTGGTTAAATAGAGAGCTGGTAGCTATTCTGCCTCACAGAGATAATGTACAGTTTGTGTTGGACTTCATTCTTGGCGAGGTACAGTGAGTTAGCATAGACTACTTCTAGATTACTTGCCGCTTACTGTTAGACTACTTCTAGATTACTTGCTGCTTACTGATAGACTACTTCTAGATTACCTGCTGCTTACTCATAGACTACTTCTAGATTACTTACTGCTTACTGATAGACTACTTCTAGATTACTTGCTGCTTACTGATAGACTACTTCTAGATTACTTGCTGCTTACTCATAGACTACTTCTAGATTACTTGCTGCTTACTGATAGACTACTTCTAGATTACTTGCTGCTTACTCATAGACTATTTCTAGACTGTTTGTAGACATCTTTTAGACTGTTCACTCTGTTATCTGACTGTCTATATTTACCTCATGTATATATCCTTGATATCTTAATTGTATGACTGTTAATTAATGGATCGATTCTAAAAGACGATTCTACTTTCAAACTTTTTACGTACGCTTGACATCCTTCGCAGCTCAAGTAATTTTTCTTCATTTATTTGACATGTTCTAAATGTAATTTCCATTTAGTTTTTGATGTTCTGTTATATAAAGTAAGTCTTACTCTTTTATTGTTGTGGTATTCTGTAGATAAGGAGAGTGGACATCAGGTCTAATGTGTTTAGAGAATCCATTCTCCCCTTCACTCTGCGTCACACAGATCACTTCATTCACGAGTTTCACATGTTTGCCATGAGTCCCTACGACATGGTCAGTTTTGACGCGTATGCCAAGTACCCGAATGCCGGGCGACGCCGACAGCCTCCTTCCGAATCCGCTGCCGCTCACGCCGCTTCTACCTCCACAGTTTCTAGACCTACAAACAACATTACAGATCCACCGGGGTACGATCAGTTTCTTCTGCATTATCTTAAGGGAGTTTTATCCTACTTGCAAGTTGTACTAGACGTTCTTATTGGCTGACTGGCTTGACTTCTTTGTATACTAGCATGCTATTGGTTGGTGGAAAGAGAAATAAAAAGTTGTAGCGTAGCATACCAAATTACCCAACTTATCCATCAATCAGGTGATTAAAAAACAGAAAATTGAATAAAATGTTTACGGATGAAGTGTTTCAGTTTTATTTATCCCCTACTCAACGTCTTGCATTACTTTAGTTAGCATAAAGTACAGAGATAGTCAGTTTCCATTACAGCAGCGAAAGTCACAACTTTTGATGTTAGAAGGCATGTGACTTGCTGTGTGGTGCCTTTGGTCTATTTTGTGTGCCTGAAGATATGCATGCTATATAATATACATTATGTGTGCTATCTCTCACTTGATATGCATAAACACAGTACGTGGACACATCTATTTCCTGTATCTTAGGTCGTCCTCATCTACATCTGATCCTGACATTAATATACTCAGAGTTGAGGTTCGTAGGCCCCACAGACTACGCCGTTCAGAGAGGGACGCCTTAGCTTACCCCTCAAATTCTTCTGAACGAACCAGGAGTAGGCCTGAAAGACGGTGAGAATAATTCAATACATATGACTGTTTGTTGTCACTGTCTCAATGTGGATAATTGGGCATGATGTATTTTATGCAGATTAGCTTATGAGAACTGTCATGGCTGATTCTTTGGGTTAGGTATGACTTGAGTGGCTCATTACTTGAGTGAATCATTACTCGAGACACTCAAGTAATGATTCACTCATGACTTGAGTGGCTCGTGACTTGAGTGACTCATAACTTGAGTGGCTCATTACTTGAGTGGCTCATTACTTGAGCTTACTCAGTCGCATAACTTTTTATTATTTTCAAAAATTTGGTTTGTGGATCTTATTACTTGGTTACAAGATATGCAGTATTCTAGCAATATATTTAGCTAGTCTAACTAGCCGTTGTATCAGAATGACTAATTAATACGTGCTGAAACTGTGTATATGGTGAGTGTAATGTACTGGTATATTGGCAGCTGGCACGTTGATAGACTGAGAGAAGAGCACGACGGAGGGCTGGCATCTAACGTCATCACTGTGTCAGCGTCTCACCGCCGTATGCAACACCGGGCTCGTAATGATGCCGTGAGGGTGGCTGTCAGCGTAGCTGCTACTGGAGGCGCACCAGTTCAAAGGTGAAGGATATTCTGTCTGGTATTTAATTAGGATAACTAGTATATGCGATATGGGTAGCGTGGTATATTATGTATTACTATTTTATTGGTTATCTCTAAGCCTATTCACGTTTGTTAACATCTCACATTGTCTTAGAAAACTGTTTTTAATTTTAAACTTGTTTGCTGAACCTTATAAAAATTTATAATTGATTAATAATTGGAGACTAAAATGACTAAGAAGTGCTGAGTGTGACTTAATATAGACATTGAGCTCTCCCCTTTATCCTGTGCAGGTTGAATAGAGAGAGAAGAGAGTCTAGTTTACGTCTGGAGAGATCACTGAGACATTTAGAGAGAAGTTATCCTCTCTCTGCCCCTTCTTCTACAGTCCAGCCAGCTGTTCCTCATCTCCTAACTAGACTACACTCATTCTTTGGTAGCATACAAAACGGTACATATGGAGATTGGCTGTATATTAAACTAACTTTAACAGTGGTTATTTATTTTAGCTGAAGTATAGCATTAGGGTGTCCTATATTGTACTATAGTATATTATTTTATATTATACTACACTATCTTTTTTTATACTATATTATATTATACTATGTTACGTTATACTATATTATATTACTATGTTATGTTATACTCTATTATATTATATTATACTATGTTATGTTATACTCTATTATATTATATTATACTATGCTATGTTATACTCTATTATATTATATTATACTATGTTATGTTATACTATATTATATTATACTATGTTATGTCATACTACATTAGATTATGTTTTATTATATTATATACACATAATGGTTTTATTCCCTTTAGTTGTTGGTTTCGACTGATTTGTTTAAGTGTTAGTGAGGGATTTCGAGTGAATGATTTGCGAGTTTTGAGTGAATCTTCAGGAGCCATGTTGTAATCTGCGAGTCAATATATAATGTCTGTAGACACAGCTTCCGGTCTGCCAAGCATGTCTGTTGCACCTTCTATGCCCTTATATGGAGAATTACTTCACAACACGTCTGCTACCAGCTTTCAAGAAACCTCATTGGTTAATTCAAATGGTAGGCATGCTTTCAACTTTCCAGCAAGAATATTTTTCACGATACAATAAGTAATGTATCATATGCTTTTTCATGAGATATTCTCATTGTAATCTGTTCCACTTTCTGTTCATTTGAAGCAAGCTAAATAAACTAATAGTTTTAGAAGTAGTTATTTTCATACAAACGAGACGTGTGTTCACCCACCAAATATGTATATAACTGCTATACAAGAGGTTGAAGAGAATAATGGGTTGAATATTTATTATCAATAACTTAGTTAAGGTACCAGATGTGATGGTGAAATACGATATTTTAGGTGTGAAGGTGAAATTCACAAAATAGACTAACATTTTACTGTTTATATATCTCATTTAAGGGCAGAGGTTTCAGAGCCCTCTCTCACCCGTTAACCAGAGAATAACGTTTGACAGCGACACGACGAGCTCTACCCCGGCTCCCTCCGAGTCACCGAGGAGAGAGAGACGAGATAGTCAGACGAGCTCGCACTCTTCTGATGTCATAATAGTCTCGGAACAGAAGCCGTACATTGCTCGAACTCCTATTTCACTCTCCTCCGACACTGAAGGTGGTTGCAGCCTGTTTCCTTACTCTTGGCTACAAAAATATTCAGTTTAAGATTCTCCTTCACTTCTTGCTTAACTTTCATTCAGTATTATGAAAAACTGCTATAAAAATGCATCATTTAAATATCAATTATTATATGAAGCCAATGTGTTAGATATACATACTCTTAATTTATTTAAAAAATTTAAGCGGTTCAAAATTCAAGTATTTCCTGTCTTGGTTTGTAGATGAGAAAGTGGACGTTGAGTCTAAGCCCTTGTCTGGTATTAGTAGACTGACTGACAGCAGTGATGAGAATAATGTAGATCAGTAAGTGTATCTAGTAATATTATTATATTATATAGTGTAGAATAGTAAGTGTATCTATTAATAGTATTATATTATATAGTGTAGAATAGTAAGTGTATCTATTAATAGTATTATATTATATAGTGTAGAGCAAGCAGTAAGTGTATCTATTAATAGTATTATATTATATAGTGTAGAGCAGTAAGTGTATCTATTAATAGTATTATATTATATAGTGTAGAACAGTAAGTGTATCTATTAATAGTATTATATTATATAGTGTAGAATAGTAAGTGTATCTATTAATAATATTATATTATATAGTATAGATCAGTAAGTGTATCTATTAACAATCTTATATTATATAGTGTAGAATAGTAAGTATATATATTAATAATATCACATTTGCAAACATGAATTACTCAAGAAGCTAATATTATTCCAATTATTTAAAAGCAACTAAGCATTCTTTTCAACCATATTTATGCTGCCACTCAATGTGGATGTCCCTAACAAATGAATGCTGTTTCCCCTAACCTATATAATGTAAAAGGGCCTGCATGGGTCACTTTGTTGATTGGTAGTTGATATGATAAATGTAAAGTATTTGTCTATGGAAAAATAATTTAATATAAAGCTGATGGGAGCTAAATTAGTAGTAAAACATGGAGTGGTTATCCTGTAGGAAGGAAGAATCACCTCCAGCTCCAGTAAACAAGTATTATGGAGATCCCCATCTCACCAGCTCCTCTGAGGAGCAGGAACATTCTAGAAGAGAGTTCCAGTCAGATACGTGAGTTTATTCAGTTGGGCTAATGGCTCATGTTTGTGTTTATACTAAGCTTAGAAATATCTTGTATTTGTTCACTGGCGAGATCTATGCACTTCTATATGTTGTCCAGTTGCAATGATATAATATATCAGGGTTTCTCTTTGCCAAGTTATATTCAGCTTATGAACGTCAGCTTCAGATTTACTGATTCTGACTTGATTGTGTTTAGTTGTTAGACTTTAGTACATGTACTAAAGTCTAATAACTAAACACTATACACTATACAATGTGGAATATATTTCGCTATGTATAGTGAAATATATTCCAAATTGTAGGGATATGCTATACAGTGTGGAGTTATCTATTCTTGCATTCTTCTTTCATTTCCACATATTTGGGTTTTCTTGTAAATGTGTTTGTGTGTAGACTTCATGAATATTGAAATTTCTAGGCAACATTCATCAGCGCAGAGTTGTTTACTCCTGCACCAGTCTATATTATTAATGGCTGCTTAAGGCTCAGACGTTGTAATATTTATAGGTCAAGGCCTGTTCTGTCGGATGATTCAGATTGTATGGTGATGTTTGAAGCTGCGAGACCAAAGCGCCACCTGGTGGACACGCCGGAAAGGAGGTGTGACACTCCAGAGACAAGATGTGACACCCCGGAGACAAGATGTGACACTCCGGAGACGAGGTGTGACACCCCTGATCAGCCCAAGAAGAAGAAGAAAAGGAAGTCGGATAAGCATAGGGATGGGAAACAGCAGTAAGATATTCCTTTCACTGACTCTAGATTTCAATATAGTATAACATTGTATACCTACTGTGTATTGTACTATATTATATTATATAATATATTATACTATAACTACGCTCATTGCTTAGATGCATATGGATTTGTGATTGTGGTTTCATTCAATTGATCTGTTGCCAAACATCTAATGAAAAATCCCTGTGAATCAATGGGAACATAGTGTATATAATATGATATAGTACATATATGTATATTATACAACATAATACTACATTATATAGTGTAATGTGGCATAATATATTTTCATGTGATTGTAATTAAACGAGTTTTTTCTCTGTCAAATCAGCTTATTTGTTTGATTTCAATTTCATTCAATATTTTCTAGTGAAACAAAGAAGAGTAAAAAGCATTCCAAGAAACACTCCAAACACCACAAACATATTCTAGCCGGCACCTCCTACTATGCTAGTAATAAGGGAGAGTCGGCTAGCCCGGAGAATAGTCTGGGGTATTCTTACAATGAACGTGAAAGTGCGGGTGACCACCATACCCGCCCCTCTCTGCAGCAGATTGAGAGGAACACGCCAAAAGCAGATAACTCTCCAGATTATTCTCTCTGTCAACTGTCGGAGGAAGAAGATTCCGGAAACAAGGATTTGTCTGAAGTTCGAAAGGAGGTTCGCAGTTATATCAAACAAAAGTACATCAGCAAGGCTAACAGTAGGTTCAAGAAGCACCATAAGGGACACAAACGCTCTACCAGTTAGCTGGACGTTGCAACGTCTTATACTATAAAAGTGATAAATCATGAGATGTCATTATGTAAGAGCAGTTCTATCAATGCATGCATCTCGCATCTAGTTGTTTATGACACTTTCATTCTTTGTAATTTTAATTTTAGACAAATGAATCTTATAAATTTTGAAAAACTGTTTTGTTGGTTTATTGATGAAATATCTGTTCTATCTTAATAAAATGGATTGCACCTTTGATTCCTGATTGTCTCTGTAATGAAATTGTAATCTGTATTTGAGCTTGAGGTGCTCGTTTACAATTGCAAACCTGTAATGAAAACACGTTCATTGTGATTTTAATTTTTAAACTTCAGTTTAGTCTAACAGTCTGACATGCTCATAATTTTAATGTTTCGAATACATGGCTAACTTAGACGGGTCTAACAAAACAATGATTTGTAAAAACAAACACTTCGCGTAAATTTTTTTCTTAATTGTCTTCTCATAGTATAAGATATTGGCTACAATAGTAGAGTTATTTACCCTTTTGAACGGCACGCTATAGCCTAAATCCAAGTTTTTTATTGGCTAATCATAATAACAAACCTATTTTTTATTGGCTAGTTTGCAGGTGCACATGCTCAAACTTTTGTAAACACTTGTTGCTTGCTAAAATTGTACTCATTTTAATATTATTTTATTCATATTAATTTTGTTTACCTCCATCTATCTTCGTTAAAAATTAAGATTTTACCAGTATGCAAAATAATCATTTTAAACGGTGAGTAAGCAATTTTGTTTCTTTTTAAAAGCTTTAGAATATTGTTTATGAATTTCAATTTGTTAAATCAAATCAAATTCAATCAATCAAAATGGATACTTGGTCTTGCATTCTTTAGTGTTTAGTCTTCAAGTTGAAATTTATAATTGATGTTATTATTAGTATTACTATTAGTCTCACTATTAGTATTATAAATACGAGTGGGGTCTACCTTTTTGTGATCTCAGTATCACTAAGTTAAAGTACTACTAGTTGTAGTACTAGTTTACTGGACTTAGTTAGTAGGTTGCTCAAAGATTTTTCAACATTCACATTATGATTCTAATAAAGTGATTATAACTGTGCTTACTTTTTAGTTGGATTGCTAAGTTAGTAAATGTAATAGCAATAGCAATACTATTAGTATTAGCATTACTAATACTAATGACAATGTAATACTAAATTTAATAGATCTTAGTAGTTAGAGTTTTAGTAATAGTCACGGTCGTAGTGCTAATTTATTAGCTAACACTCAGTATTACTACTCTTTTATAAATACCAATATGAATATGAGTACCATTATCATTATGATTATCATCATATTAGCCGCATAGCCTGCAGATATGAACAATAACTTTTCATTTTAACACCCAGCTCTGCAATTAAGTTAGTTAGTTACATATTAAATTTCGTACTAAAAACATATTTTAGCCAGTTGATGTTGTAATAATCATAATTACTCACACTAAGAGCAAGACTTCAAGTCTCTAAAATTAAAAGTATAGTGACAGTTTATGGATAACAATTCTAATTATATGGGTATTTAAAACTGATTCATGGCTAAGAGCACAAGTTAAAAGTATTATCTCATTTTCAGTATAGTTTGGGCTTTCTTATCGATGCCCAATCTAATTTAATTTGCAATTAGCAAGTTTATTTAGCTTCTCTCCTCCTCTCCTAGTAAGAATCACTTTGGAATATATGTATAATGACTATTTTCTACCTGTCGTTGAATTGCAACAAATAGCATCACCATTGTAACTGGAGGTAGGTACAGTAATGGAAAAATATCCTGTGATCTCGATTAGAAATGTAGCCAAGAGAAGTTATGTTGTCATGAAAATTTCGACCTAAGCCCTAAACCCAAATTTATTAAGAAAATTGAAGAATTCAGGTTATCAAAATCAAACTCCACCACTGCATCTGAATGTTATAATATGGAAGTTTTGTAGAGTTCTATTCATTTATGCTGCGATAAATTGTACTAGTCACATCTTGCCAACAGTAACTTTAAATCACTTAGTTCAATGTTGGTGTATTTTTATCAGTAAAGCTTCAAATAGTGTAACTGAATGTAGTATATTATAATGAAAAAGCTATAAGTAATCAGTGTGAGCAAAAACCAGATTTGATTAGTTCTTACTGCAAAATATTCATCCAAGCTCTATTTCCATCATATTATTCTCATCAAAGTTATAACAATGGTTAAATGATTAGTTGGGATTTACTTGGGAACCACATCTGTTGAGTGTTTTCTTAGTGTAGAAGAGTGGAGTTATGATAATATAGTTTCACAATCTGTAGTTACTATCGATGTGATTAGACTCAGTGACAGTTGAACTTTTTAAAAGCTTGGGTTGAAGTTTGTGGTGGAAAATACAACAGCAGTATTTTTTAAACATTCTGGTGACACATTTTCTCACTATTCTTTGCTTTTTATCAGGTTTTGGTCAAATTTTGGCTTGCAGCGGGTTAATTATGTTTGCTTGGATTTATCTCACTAAGCCCATCTATATGAAGGCTGGCAAAAATTTTTGATGTTAAACAATTTGAGCTGATCCAGTAAATGTTATCTAAGTTTGAACTCTGTTCCCTTCTATACTCTTTCATTTCAACTTTTTATAGCTTATAATGGGACTTTTGATTGAGTTTTTCCTTACAGTTGTCACGCTGTGATAGAATGCTAGTGCTCCAGTAATCAGTTGTTAGGTTGATTCTGTATGCCACTTTCTTTTCTGCTATGAATTAGCTTTTTTGTACAAAGTTATTAAATGCTGTCAGAAAAATTATGTTCGTCTGAAAATTGAACTGCTATTGAAAATTTAAAGGTATGAGGATAATAACAACATAATTAAATCACATTGTTATTGACACATTCAGTATACCTATGTGCTCATTTGCCTAAAAAAAAGCTACTCAACTACAATGGGATGCACAATCTCTAAAGTTTTTTTCACATCAAATCTATGTGAGGAATACCACACTAGTATTAGTTGTATGATACTGGTGTGTTACTTTGGGTAAATAGGTCTAATTTAAAGCAACTGGAGGATAAATACCTCACTTTAAAGAAAACATAGCAGTGGCTTGAAGATAGTCTGTGATATGCACATCCTCTTACATTACCATCAAAAATCTTTCTGTATAGGTCTTGTGTCTGACTCTAAACTATATCATGTTATTACATGATATAGTTTAGAGTTGCATAAACATTGCACACTTCAATAAACACACCTTTAGTTCTACAGTTACCCTAATAAACACACTTCTAGCCCCACAGTTACCTTCAAGAGTCAGTTGCTGAGCAATTGTAAATTATTTTCTTCTTACTGATGGCTATTTGTTATGATTCCAGGTTTATAAAACCAACATAAAAATAAAGCATGTCTTAGGAAAATATCTAGAGCTGATGCTAAAAGGATATCCCCTACTATTTCTTCATAACGCTGCTCATTCAAAGGTGCATTTAGATTAATTGTGTGTTTTGGCTCACACTCTGTCTATTTGTCACCTGTATCTTGATTTTCTCATACATGTGGCCGGTTTAGGTTGAGAAAATTTTGTCCTTCTTGTTTTGGGTTGCTCAATGTTTGCTTTTCCTTTTTTATACTAAGCTGATGGTCTATTAAATCACTTGGATACAAGGTTTATTGTCAGCTAAAATAAGAACTCAACTTAAGACAGCTGGCCAACCCAACCTTTTGTTTTCTTGGTGTACTTATAAACATTTTTATTAGACTTGGTGGCAGTTTCAAATAGTGACTAGGTTATTTTAAGTACTGGACATCTTACCACCTAGACAGAACTAAGTAAAATGTTTGCAAAGGGCACTTAAACAGCTTCTCACTTTCTGTGTTAGATATTCGTTATACACATCACCAAAATATTGTTTTTAATTATAGAGTATGGTTGGACATGCATCAGTTATGTGTATTTAATACGTTGAAGGTGTGAGACTTCATCTTCACTTACAGTTTTCCTGCCGTTCTAATATATATATTTTTACAAAAACAAAATTGCCAAGTTACACAAAAACACATGTTCATGTTTTAACAAATAACACATTTTCTCTTAGTTCCTTTACCAAAATATTTTTATCTCCCTGATCCACAATTCAATGCGAAATCATGGCAATTTATTCAAAAAACAGGTTGCGCATACTGCGCCCACATTTCTTATGGGTATTCTCTCTATGACTCAAATATAAGTTTGGCTAATTATAGGCTTTCAGCTGTTGCATAATATGTCTTATTCTATATATATATATATATGTTTCTGTTACTTAGATGGAGTTCTTGGAGCTGTTAGACTGAGAGTATTATCTACTTCACTGTCACTAGAGGGAGCTGTTAGTTTTGTTTCTCTACTCTCCTGTTATGGTAAGCATGCTGTGTTATGGTAAGAATTCCGGAGCTAGCTTATGTTTAATGTTGCTGTTGGCGTGTTTTCTGTTACCTCATTTGGTTGCTGTCTTACTTTTAATATGCACTAGGATCGAAGGCTATAGCTAGTTTTCCTGAAGCAGTTGACAAAACTTATTCACTTAGGTGCCTTCACTATATAATTGTGTTGTCAGCTTTATTTCATATTATACCGGTTGTTGTGACCTGCAGATTGATAGAAATTTCTACTAGACCTCTAACTTCAGCTCAAGGACATCTAGAAACATTAAGGTTGGTATCTGTTCATTTTTATTAAAATCAGTTTTCAGTCATTTAGTTTTTAATGTAGAATAAAAAGAAGTGTCTATGTGTGTATATATGTATGTTGAGTTTTCAAATTTATCTATGTTTTTTTTAATTTTTTTATGTATAATAAAAAGTTTTATAAATAAAAGTGCTAAATCACTGTCTTTGTCTGTAGGGCTGTGCATAACTTTAATTAGAAGCAAATTTTTCAATCATCTTGACTTCCAAATTATATTTAAATGCCTTTATCTAGGGAGTTTATAATCATAATAATGTGATATTGTATGGTTTTAATTATTATAACTCTTTCAAGATTGGCCCAGCTCTAATACAAGGTAGTTGTTAATCTTTAACTTACTACACTCTGGTAGAGATGAGGCGTATGACGAGAGAAGACATCGAGGAGGAAGAAGAGGAATTTAGACGAGCTCTAGACGCGATTCCTCCACCCATCCCTCCAGATGGTGGTTGGGGGTGGGTCATAGTATGCGCCTCATTTCTCATGAACATGATCGTGGATGGTGTGTGTTATAGCTATGGGATTTTAATGCCTTCTTTAATCGAGACCTTCAAAACTTCGACGGCCATGATGAGTCTCGGTGGAGCCATGTTGCTCGGTACTTACATGATGTCAGGTACGGTTACTCCCTGTCTAGTAGTTTATGCTAATAACTCGTTGAGCTCTACAGTTGTCCGGTTCAGATAGTTTCATAGTTTTTGCTCATTTTTCACAATTGGAGAGTTGTTGGCATATGTTTTGTCTCTTTACAGGTTTGTAAGAGAAAATGTTTTTGTAAACACTGCTTTTTTACAATTAGGCATAAACTATGTGGCTTTACATTAACCTTACTTTTAATTCACAACACTTTAGGTATAATGTTATTTGTTTTTTACATGATTTTTTTCCAATCGAATGCCACTGAGTTTAATGGAATAACTTTTTAATTCATTTTAAACTACATATATGGTCAATCTTCTTCAAAATCCTGACAAGACGATCTGATGAATAGCTGCCTTTAAGCTAAAAAAATGTCAGCATTGGTTTAAGGAAACAGCTACTGTTGACTCTAGCAATGAATGTTTAACACATGTGTGTTTAAAATTTGCTCATCTCAAAGGCTTCCTTAAAGCATATCCCATGTATAAGGAATGGAGCCACGCTCTGTTAGCCGGCTATGTGAACAAGTCCCTACACTGTCTCTTATTTTTACTAGAAACCTTTCACCAACTGTACTACCTACTGCTCAGGCACCTATGTGAATAAATACAGAGGCTTTAATTGTGGAAATAAAACTATTAAGCAAATGAAATGGCAACTCCGTGTTAAAATTTCCATGCTGCTTCAGATTCAATGGAGGTTCCTCAAATGTTAGGAAATATAGCATGCTGTCCAATACTGTTCTAAAACACTGGTATGCTGAAGGAGTAGTAGCTTCATTAGCTAACCATATGCAGAAAATGGAAATAAATGAAATTCCACATGCAGTTTCATGCTTAGCATTTTATGTTGATATTTTCAAACCCACTATTCAATTTGGATGGAACTTTAACACAAATTCAGTCAAACTACTCACATAACCTGTTCTCCTTAAAGCTGGTATTTCATTAACCTAAGCAACGTGCACCAGATATAAAACGGAGACAGGTGTCATCTATAGATTGCAGTTTGTCTTTTCTATATAAATATTATTTTGTAATGAAAACTGGCAAGAAGATTCCTGGTGCTGCTTCTGATTTGTTTGCTTAAGCTGACACAAGTTACTCTCTAGTGTATGGCCTAATATCCGCTTTCACGTTGAAGTATCAAGTTTGTTTGTGAGGTGGAAATGTCAAGTTCTTCACATTGATAACAGTGGCCCTCTTAACGTCATCCAACTCTTGTTGAAATGCTGATGCCATGAGAAATTGGCATAAACTTTAAAAATGGAAATTAGGCTGTATCATCTACACATGATAGAGTATATTTGTCCGTTTCCCTACCAGTGTTATTATCTATTAAAAGCTGCCCTGGGTTGCTTGTTGCGATGATGTCAAGGAAAAGTATTAATGCAAATTTGTTTCACCAGATAAAATATGTTTTTCCTTATAGCTTGATTTGATACAATGCTTTAATTGAATTCATTTTTATTATGTTTTGTTCATCATGTTGGCATTATTCCCAAATACAGTTCACACTTTTCAAAGCAGCTGTTGGTGTGAAGAAAAGTATTTTTATAGTACATATAATAAAATATTATTGTATGAAAGGAATAATTTATGGAATCATATACAAATCTAGTGAGGACACCTGCTGTTAAATTATATATATATTAAATAGGCATTTAGTAATAAGAGTACCTGCTGGATAGTGTCTAGTAGTAAGGGTACCTGCTAGCTAGTGTCTAGTAGTAAAAGTACCTGCTAGCTAGTATCTAGTAGTAAGAGTACCTGCTAGCTAGTGTCTAGTAGTGAGAGTACCTGTTACCTAGTGTCTAGTAATAGGAGAACCTGCTAGCTAGTGTCCGTAGTGAGAGTACCTGCTAGCTAGTGTCTAGTAGTAAGAGTACCTGCTAGTTAGTGTCTAGTAGTGAGAGTACCTGCTAGCTAGTGTCTAGTAATAGGAGAACCTGCTAGCTAGTGTCTAGTAGTAAGAGTACCTGCTAGTTAGGGCCCAGAAGTATCCATAAATGCATTCATTTTAGGTATCTTGCTGGTTTGATTGTTTGAACACTTGTCATAGTTGGCACAAAATTTGGCAATAGAAATGTTTAGCATAAAAATGAAGCCCTCATTCCAGCTTTAACTCAGCCGAAAACCTGCATCATATGAAAATATTCCTTCCATGAATGTCTTCTGACAGACAAACTTATGTTATGTATTTATATAAAGTCACACTGCATTCCTTTAGCTGTGGCAAAAAAATTCTTTTGTTGACTAAAAGTTTCTTGAAGCCACTGGTTTATACAATGTTTTTAGCTATATACAACCTATGTAGGATGTTGGAAGATGTTATTGCACTCAAGGTCTAATGTTATAATATAGCCTGTTATATCTTGTGTTTTAGGTCCAGTAGCAAGTGCCCTATGTAATAAGATAGGCAGCAGAAAGGTGGCTGTGTTTGGTTGTTTGATCTCAACTGTATCTATACTGGCTAGTCATGCCCTGGAGAGAGGCTCTGCTTTCTCCATAGTATTTGGTCTATGTGGAGGTAATTCCCAGATACGCTACTAAAAGCTTAACTGTATTGATTTTGATGAGATTTTAAATGTGACTTGGGAGGTCCAGTTTTTACTGGACCTCCCAAGTAGTCCAGTTTATATTATACCCTTTGGGTGGTCCCGTCTATACTGGACTGATATTGGACCATTTCAAATGGGTCTGGCCTGGTTATGATAAACCATTTGTAACCAGTTTGAGGGCATCAAAAGAGCTTGCTTTGTTCTTAGAGACTAGCATTATGTAAATGTGGCCAGTTGTATATTCACTCATTAGCATAATTATACAATTTACAACATAAAAATAGCTCAACTAAATTTTATCATGCTACTTTCAACTTCTAAAGCATGTAAAGATTCACTTTCATTGTAAATTTCCTAATTTGCTATTTCGATTTGAAAGTGAAAGGCGCTGCCCACAGGCAATGTTTGAGTTACGTAAAGGCATCATAAAGCAGCTTCGCTGCCTACCATCTGCATCTAGCACAACAACACAGCTGTTTGTGAGTGTCCCTCTCTGTTAGCCAGTCTTTTAGTAGAAGCAGATATTCTGTAACCACTTCTTGATAAACACTGCACTGTTTGCCAAGTATTATGTCATCATGGCATGGTGGCTGTGAAAAATGAGATAAAAATACATTATTTATGCATTTAATGTAATGTGATGTAATAATAATGTAGTACTCCATCGCCAGTATCTCAACTCCTTCATAGCTCTTCTAGCAGCTGCATTTCTTTCTTTCGGAACATTAACACAGCACCAAGTTCAAGGTCGTTATCTCAAATAACAGAACTTACACAGTGTCTTACCTCAAATAAATGTTGAGTTTGGTTTCCTCTCTATCATAAGTTGATGCTACAGAGAGCTGCATAGGTTTGACCTGCAGTGGTGAATAAATAGAGTAATGACATAATTGCCGTATTATAGCATTACCTAATACCTCCAGGTGTAAACTCAGATACTCTGCTGTATTGTTTCAGGTATAGGCTTTGGTTTCATGTTCCTAGCCTCACTTCTAGTGGTGGGCTTCTACTTTGAAAGGAATCGTGGGATAGCCGCCACTCTGGCCATGTGTGGGTCGAGTGTGGGGATGGCGGTTATGGCCCCCTTAACCAGGTGGCTCATAGACCGGTACGAGTGGACTGGGTGCATCATAATACTCTCGGGCATTGTCATGCAGGGGTTTGTACTCGGTAAGTCTAACGTTGCTATAATATAACAAATGTTCAACTTTTTCACTTTATAATTAGAATTTTTATAAATGACTGTTTCGGTTGGTTCGTGTTTTGCGATGCCAAACATTCTAACTCGCCTGTTGAGAGACTTTCTGGCAGCTACTAAATAATGGTGTTTAAATTTCATTCAAATTTGTAAGAAGCGCACTGATTGGCTGATTCTGATTCGAAAAGTTATTGACCTCAGAGCAGGTCATTAACTTTTTATACTTTCAAATTAAACATGTCATCACAGTAGTTTATATTTGTTTACCTTACTGCAATTTCATGGCAGTGAGATACTGCAGAACTGAGTCCTAAGGCTATAAACTGAGTTACCTGTAGACCTAGGGCTATAACCTGACCTACAGTTACATAAAATAACTCCATGACAGTCTGTTTATTAGTTAGGTTTATGGCGCAATGTTTGTTTAGACTAAATAAATAAACAGCTGGGGTCAATGCTGCCTAGGCAGCAGTATTTAGAGTAAAAACCGGCTCATCTTCTGACTTCACCATTAGGTCTTAGGATATCAAATGGTTGACCAACTGAAAGGAAATTATTAAAAACTAACGCATACAGTTCTGAACATGTAGATACAACATTTTAATTTTGGTAAACAGTGTCTTTCATGTTAGTAAATATCTTTTTGTTGAGAATTATGTGCTGGTTAGTTTTGATCTCGAGTAACAGGGGGTACACTATTGATATTTGTGTGCTGCATCTAGCATACTATTTCTAGTACTCTAATTTAGACATAAAATACTTGCATAACAATTGATCATTTAGCTTTTTTACTTCCTTTTGTATTCCACTGTAAAATTCTTTTCAAAAGTTCATTAAGTCAACATGTCATCAACTTAAGTGTCAGTCATTTATTCAGCTATTCAACACTTCCAGTTAGAGCCTCATCACCCTCATTTCCTGTCAACATTTCCAGTTAGAGTTTCATCACTCTGATTTCCTGTCAACACTTTATGAGATAAGAAAGTCGTAGGCTTCCTGGTTCAGTCAACGGGACAGTTCACTATTCTGCAGTACATCTGGTAATGCAGGGAAACACAACTGCTTAAAGGATGTTATTTAACCTTCAAATCACATAGGTGACGAGTGACTTGAGAGAAAAGCTGCGTTCTAGTTAAAAAATATAGCAGAAGAAGTTATGCCCTCTTTCCAAGTTTCCAAACCACAAAATTGAAAGAATTCAAACTATTGAAACTTCTCTGTTTTTTCGCCCAAATTCACTTCTATAAAATAGAATGTGTGTCTCACTAACAAATGTTTTTCTGTGAAGTGAAATAAATAAATTCCAGCTGCTTGCCAGTGAATAAATAAAAACCTTTTCTACATATATTCACCATCTTATCTACATATATATACTATCCTCCCTACATATATACACTATTCTCTCTACATATATACACTATCCTCTCTACATATATACACTATCCTCTCTATATATATACACTATCCTCTCTACATATATACACTATCCTCTCTACATATATACACTATTCTCTCTACATATATACACTATCCTCCCTACATATATACACTATCCTCTCTACATATATACACCATCCTCTCTACATATATACTATCCTCTCTACATATATACACTATTCTCTCTACATATATACACTATCCTCTCTATATATATACACTATCCTCTCTACATATATACACTATCCTCTCTACATATATACACTATCCTCTCTACATATATACACTATCCTCTCTACATATATACACTATTCTCTCTACATATATACACTATCCTCTCTACATATATACACTATCTTCTCTACGTATATACACTATCCTCTCTACATATATACACTATCTTCTCTACATATATACACTATCCTCTCTACATATATACACTATCCTCTCTACATATATACACTATCTTCTCTACATATATACACTATCCTCTCTACATATATACACTATCCTCTCTACATATATACACTATCCTCTCTACGTATATACACTATCCTCTCTACATATATACATCATCTTCTCTACATATGTACACCATCCTCTCTACATATATACACCATCCTCTCTACATATATACACTATCCTCTCTACATATATACACTATCCTCTCTACATATATACATCATCCTCTCTACATATATACACTATCCTCTCTACATATATACACTATCCTCTCTACATATATACACTATCCTCTCTACATATATACATCATCTTCTCTACATATATACACTGTCCTCTCTACATATATACACTATCCTCTCTACATATGTACACCATCCTCTCTACATATATACACTATCCTCTCTACATATATACACTATCCTCTCTACGTATGTCATCAGCTTCCCTTTTCTGCACTCAAACCACCTTTGCACTGAGCTATCATATGCTGACCACATGTTTGGTTGTTCATGTTTGGAAGTTTAAGTTGAACCGGAATTTTTTGCATTATGCAACTCATTACACAAATACAGAAAGTTAATGAAAAGCTGTTGGGAATAAAAAGAGAGGGTATTCCATGATGTTAGTTACATGAGTAATGCGCGTGTTTCGTGTTCATCCTCCAATCAGTGTGAATCTAACAACTACGAAGGTCCGGTAGTCATGCAACTAGGGAATGTAATAATTTCTTGGTCCAATAAGCTAGAGTTTAGCAGTTGTTTTATGATTAAGGCAGACTATAAATTATCACAGTCACGGTTTTTATTTTCTTAAAAAGTGAATGCTTCTGATTTATTTTTCCTGCTGCTATTAATTGAATTGTGTTAACACGAAGCTACAGTGTTAGTAGAATATATTTTCATAAATATTTGACTATCACTTGAATTACTGTGCTCTTAGTACAAAATGAATGTATCCACCATCAAAGGTTCTAGAAGTTTCCAAACTCCTTGCTAATTTTAGGCATCCTATAAGCTCATCTTGTCTATTAAAACTGTTGGGGAGACAATTTTAATATTTTGAATGAATAAAAACATTCATACCAATTAGCAGCAGAAGCTACTGTTGGTTTAAAGTTGAAAAATTTGCAGTAGCTGTTGTGAAGTACCATCAGTTTTAGCTGAGTAGCTCAGTAAATCTACTGCTATTTCACACTGTAGGGGCCCTGCTACGGCCCATAGATGGTGACCTACGCAGGCGAAAGAAACTCATACTAAAGAGAATGGAGGAAGACAAGAGGATTGGCGTGCAGACGTGCATTATCCTACAGCGACTCATCGAACAGAAGAGGTACGACAGAACTCTCTCCTCCGGCAGCCTCAACAACGGCATCATCACCAGGGACAACCTCGTCATCAGAGAGAAAGACTTTCACAAACACGGCATCTTCAGTGGGTGAGAGCCTAGAGTCCCTGTATGTCTGTTTGTCTATGTGTCTGTCTGTCTATGTGTCTGTCTGTCTATGTGTCTGTCCGTCTGTCTGTGTGTCTGTTGTATGTGTGTCTGTCTGTGTGTCTGTCTGTGTGCCTGTCTGTCTGTGTGTCTGTCTGTTAAATGGTGGAGAATTATTCCTACGTTTTAAAGTTGGGTCATGTTTTATTTAGTTCACTTAATCTCTGGGTCTTTATATTGCCATGGTTTCACTCACATAGCCTGTTGCCTAGGCTGATAATCTACCCTGCAGATGAACTCTGTCTGCTGCATCCACATTAGAATGAGTGAAATACTGTTATAACTCATTGTGTGTAGGTAATGGTGCCAGCATCTCCATACTATATACATCTTGCTCATTGATCCCCTGCCATATACTTGGACTATGAAAGGTTCAAGCTAAGTTTATATCTAAACTGTATGCACGGCATTCCTGAGACATAGTCATAGATGTGTGTACTCAATCCGTTTAGTTGAGTTTGGAATTGTCTGCTCCTGAAATTATGACTCTTCATTTCCTCTATTGCTGACTAATGAATTTAATTTAATAAGCTTGGCATCGGAAATTAGATAAAACCTGCCCATCAGGCAGCATATGGCATAAGTAACCCAATACAAGGAAACTAAACTAGCTGCAATTATAAATTTGTATAGTATGAAGTCTTAGATTGTGAGTCATAGAGATGCTTTGTTATGCAACAAGTTGTGATCAGGAATTTTTGGAAGAATGGATGATCATAATGAAGTGCACTAAAGTTTCTTGTGTTTGTTTGAAACTAGAAATAATATGTCCGTGATGTATGGGACTTGGCTTAGTTGATTAGGTTATAGAGCTGTGTCAGTGTATTTATACAACTGAGTTTCATATTACATTATATTACATAATACTATATATTATGATATTATATCATATACTATAATATTTTATATAATATTGTAGTATAGTATGAATATTATTATAAGTAGTAATATTGTGTTTAGTTAAATAGTTACTGTTTACTTTAGGTACGGTAATATTTGTTGTTTATACAAAATTATTCCATAGAATTTCATTATTCCAGATTTTGAGCTCAATTTTTAATCAATTTCAACTACAAATAGTAATTGATTAGTTTAATAAGAAAACTTGTATAATTGGATTTTACCCCGGCTTTGCCTCACACAGTTCTCTGAACATTATTATAAATGATAAAATATATCAGCTGTATCACATAGCATTTCAGTTTGTGACAGGTTTAGCCTGAATTCTCTCAATTCAAAAGTTTACATCAAATTTTCTACGAACTGGCCTCTCATTTGAACATATTTCCACTTTAGCCTGAGGAGTGCCTTTAGCCGGAGTAGTATAAATATCTCCCTCGGGAGCGGTAGACCCACCCCCAACCTGCAGACCAAGCGCCCGCACGCCCCGTCAGCTCTCACAGACGGAACTAGCTGCCACTCTGAGACAGTTCCCATGATGCAACAGCAGTCCCCTTCCCCCAGCAGTCTTCACACGCAGGTGCTGCTCTCACAGAGTGGTCAAATTCGCAAGAATAATAGCGCCAGAAGTCTGGATACAGTATCCAATCAGGTAAGTTGTAACATAATATCAGCTTGTTGATTGGACAGACTCTGTCTAATATTGACAAATACTGAATGTTTTTACGTCTCCTTTGTTCAGTACAGGAGTCTAAAATTAGCTGCTTCAGCGCTTAAAAGTTGAAATTGTTATTGAAGACTTGGAAATAATGCCAATGTGGCAGGTTAAATTTCTAAACAAAAATTATTTTATGATTCCATTTATTGTATTTGTCCCAACGTTTGGGAAAATTGATTGTTTTTCTGGTTAGCTGAATGTTGAAAAATACCCATAAAATGCCTTAAAATAAGCTTCCTGATTAAAACTAATATTATCTACACATTGCGTAGATCTTTTAAAAACTTGCCTTTTTAGTGAGGCTGTAATATTGTATAAAACAGTCTATTCGTGGAACAGATAGATAGAGCTGGTTACAGAGATATATTTTGTTTATTTTCACAATCCCCTGGTTGAAGGGTGCCTGAAATATTCAGCTAAGATTCTATTTTATAACTTTTTTGCACGAAGGGAGATAATTGAAGCTGTAAGAATTCCACAAACCAAAAACCATATTTTTTGAACTAATAGGCTTTTGAAAAAGTTTAAGTCCACCACTTGCCCATTGCCTCACCCCTGCTTTATCGTAACTTGCTCCACTCCTGTTGCAGTGTGGGCCAATCGGTGATGTCGGCAGAGAGTTTAGCTCCGCCCACGACATTCCTCAGTACGAAGTCGAATGTGAAGGTCAGAGGTCAGCCAGCACTGAACGTCTGCTAAGGAAGTTCCTGCACGCCACGCCAGACGTGGATCGTCCGATGTATCGCAAAGACATCTACTACACCGGCAGCGTTCAAATACTGCCTGAATTCCATGATGACATCAGTACGTGATGATTTCTACACACGTCTTGTTGAGATGTTTCAACATGTGTCGCTTATTTCAGAGAGTTGTATCAACAGTTGTAGACATGATGAAGTGTATAGGTTTATTCGTTTATGTAGTCACTCGTTCTGTACTTTTTCAACTGAGAGTTGCAATGCCTTTGGTTACCAGATGATTTTGCTTTGTGAGTTTTCAATGAGTAGAAAACTATTGTCATCTTTTCCGAAGTTTTACTGGAGAAAAGACAACTTCAAGTGTTGAATATGACTTGTAGATTCGTATGTGGCCAGCATTACTGAAATACCAGACACAAAGTCCATTGCTGATCAGGATTTCTGGAGTCGTCTCCCGCTCCTTCCCAAACCAATGAAAGACGTCCTGAGAAATGTGTTTGATGCAGACACGTTCAAGAGTCCTACATACATCCTTCTAGTGGTGTCTACTAGTTTAACTATGGTCGGTGAGTACAGATGGTGATACTCTCAGGCTATGATAGTAGTTCACTCTACTAATAGTGTCTACCGATTTCGGAGTTGTCTTTTCTAATTTCAAAATTGTTTTGTAACCAGTTAATAGTACTATAAATTGTGTTTTCTCTTATTTTAACATACATTTTTTAATATTTTAATACTAGCTGTAATGTAATGAATTCAATGACCAATGTGCGAAATGTAAGTTTGGAAGTAATAAAAACTCTGAGATATGAAAGTCATTTGAATTTGTATGCCAACTGTTTGTTTAATAAAAATAAGTCATTTACTTCTCACATTGTTTCATCATAGATGAATACTTCAATAAAACGTGTCTCTGCTTAAAGTTTTCTTCCTCCTTGTGAACTGCTGGTGGTAATTAGGATCTTCAGGGTGGGTTTAAGGCTGGCAGCATGGTTCTAGGGTATCTGCTGTCAGCACAGAAACACTCATGATCATTGCCCTTTCTGACATCATCAATGGCCCTTCTGGGGTCCAAACCCCTGACTAGAACTGTGACCTCTCAACTTTACCACCGCTGCTATAATAAATTGAAATATTGGAATAAGTAGATATTCTATCTTAGCAACAGGAGTAACTAAACACTATTACTCATTGCAGGCTACTATATCCCCTTCCTACTTCTACCCTCCTATGCTGTGAACGGAACAGGCGGCCATATTAGCGAACAATCAGCCGCCTACCTCCTCACCGCTCTGGGTTTCTCCAACACATTTGGTAGACTCATCTCCGGAGTTCTGGCCACCAGGAACTGGCTGGACTCCGTGATAATCAATAACTTGGCTCTGCTCATTGCCGGAGCCATGACCTTGGTGCTACCCTTCTGTGAATCCTACTTCCTGCTTGTTGTCTTCTCTTTTGTGTTTGGACTTTGTGTCGGTAAGATATAAAGTGTATTACATCTTCTGTAGAAATATATTAAAACTTTAATTTAAACAAATTTTAAACAAGCCAAGTTATAGTTTTAACCAAAGTTAGCCCTTTCATAGTTTGGCTAAAGTAAAGTGATATATCTATTTAATTATTTAATCTCAAAACTTGAGAGACGGAGGGCCTCAAATGAAATAGAAAACTATCGGACATTTAATATGATTATGTGACATTAAACTAGTTATTGTAAACCTGAATAATCTTTTTAAGGCAATTCTTATATTTCTTTGATTCAAGTCCCAAATTATACAATACAAACCTGACTATCGCATGCAAGCAGGGGAAGTGGGTCAATGGACAAGTAGATATACACATATTATGTGTAATGTATAATGCAACTTGTGTATAAGTATATTATAAAATGCACAGAATAATGGTTTGCTCTGGAGTTCTTATAACGCCATATAGTGGGGTTTGAACCCTTCTAGCACATGTCATATAGCAACGTAGAGTGGGATTCGAACCCTTCTATTATAGTACATGTCATATGGCGCCGTAGAATGGGTTCCCAACCACTGACCACAGACTGTGTTTTATAAAGTTTCTCCAATATTTTGCAGCTGCCTTCAGCTCCCTGAGGTCTGTGATAGTAGTGGAGTTGATGGGACTGGATAAGTTAACCACATGCTACAGCCAACTCGTAATATTTCATGGCATATCAGTGTTGATAGGTGCACCAGTAGCAGGTCAGTATACATCACAGTGCACCAATAGCAAATCAGCTTACATATAAGCAAGCAATAGCATATTAAAAGCCTTATTCACCTATTAGCTCTAATAAATGTGTGGAAATATTTCTCTCATAGGATATTAGATCTCAATTCACTTTAGTTAGTTAGTTGAACACATTTTTTATTTTTCTAGGTTATCTGTTAGACAAGTACAACTACTTCTATCCGTTTTACTTTGCCGGGGGTTGTATGCTCCTGTCTGGGCTGCTCAGCATGTTTCTACGGAAAGTGGCGCAAATGGAGAGAAGGAAATCTGGTCAGAGCAGTTCCCAGAGTTCTAGTGAAAATGAAATGAAAATAAAGTCACTCGGTACACCGCACGAGATTGTCGGACTCGGGTGAAGCACCCTGCCGATGGCGCTGTCAGGCCTGATGCCGGCCCCAGTATTTGTCTAGAGTTGTGAGAATTTATGTTTTCACATATCTGGAGAAGTGCCCGTCATATTGTGGTGTAATTCTAGTATGTAGGGTCGTAGTATGTGCAGCATAAACAGGATCTATGAATCTGAAATGTATCTGCAGATAGCTACTGTTGATATTCCTTTCTTACTTTCTATACACTCCATAGGGTCTCAGTGTACACTTTGTATATAATGCATTCGAGTGTGATGTTGTGTTATTCATTGTTATTTTTTACAAAACTGTTTTGTGGAAATTAATTTTTCCGTCAAGAATCTTCTTAGATTATAGTTGACTGTTATTCCTAAGTTTTTAAAAAAATGCATTATATAATTTTAAAATGTATTTTATAATTTCTAAAATTTATGCTGCGTACAAAACACATTTTTACTTCAAGTTTTTATATCATTTAATGGCTGTAATAAACATTCGTTTATTCCTATGCAATATGACAGTATTCTCAATTTTTATATTTAATTTGCTTTTTATGTATATATATTTTATATTTATATAGTTTTATATTATACATCTACATTCTTAACTGCTTAATACAATTTCAGATCCAATCAGATTTTACTTGTTACTATATTTAGCATATTGTATGTTATATAATATTTTGTGCATTCTAAAACAAATAGGTCAAATATGTTCATATGTGATATCTCATAGTGACATCGAACCTTACTGTTTCATATGTTGTGTATTATATAATATATTCCACTTGTAATAATTTACTATTTCAAAAGCCAATTTTTAAGACTTGTGTATTTTTATAGTTTATTTGAATACAACACGTTTTGTTTTCTTAAAATGTCATATTTTCCAATGTTTTCTATTTAAATCAAATTATAAGCTATAGCCTACCATACAAAATGTTTAAAATAAACCCAATAATCTGTCTAACAATTGTAAGGAATTTATAGCTTCAAAATGTCTCATTGCTTCAAATCATATGCAGAGGTATATATGTATTGGGAATTATAATATAATAAATTAGAGCAAGTAGTAAATAAATATAATATTGTGACAAATTTTTGTTGTAAATTAGTTTTGCTGTGAGCATTAAAGTAAATAGAGAAAGCAAACTTCCCAATAGCCTTTTTTATTAATAAAATATCCTAGATGAACAAAATAGATAAATAGACCCCACACTTCTCTTATGCTATCAAATAGCAAGGAAAGTTTTAAAGTCTAAATTACCCTAACAAACAGTAAACTTTTTTTAGTCTACTGTAATGAATTCAGATCATCTGTAAAAAAAAAGTTGTGTAGTAGCTGCAGATAAACTAAGAGCCTTTCTGTCTTATAGTGAGAAACAAGGCTACTATTAATTAGCAGGCTAGAGTATCCTACCAGGCCTGCATGTATTGGCCATCTTATAAGTGGCAAACTAGAAAGAGCTTATTAACATGATTCTGGTAATCTTGCTAAAATAAGCATAAATTCCTGCTTCACTCTTACGTGAAGTCAAAAGCAATTTAACATAATTTAACATACTGCCACTCAACAAAATTGGTCTTTGGATACGACATGCTACTGAGAAAACAAGCTGATAGTCGCTTCCAAAAGTTATTTGAGGTTTATAGATAAATTGGAAATAGTGATATTATATCAATTGCTTATTTTTACATAGTCTCAAACCTCATACATACTTTACACAAGAGCAGTTATTGAATATTAAAACTGCACAGGAAAGTTCTCTACAATCAATTGTTGTTAACAATGTTTTTTATGAACAAGAATCAAACATTGAATTTTATCTGTTAATTGAAAGTCAGCAACAAACCATTGCTGACTGCTGACCCAAAAAGGATGAGTGTTGTGTTTATTCATTCATAGTACTAGTGTCAAATGATATAAGAGATATAGTACCGTATAGTACCGTCAATTGAGATAAAAAAGCAGGTTTTTTGTTACCTAATCTATTAGAAAAATACTTCTTTTTTAATAAAACATTTATTAGGATTCTAAAAAGAAGTTCAACTCCTGTGTCATTTTTTTATGCAGGCTCCTTCAAGTCTTGAATTTAGGTAATATTTTATTAGCCCAAGTGCCCATGTTTTTCAACATTCTTTGGTTTGGGACTCACATTGAGACTCCCATAAAGACATGCATGACATTGCTTACCTAAAACACAGGCTTTTTCAATGTCTCTTTACTGCACCTACCGCTCTCAACTACGAATGATATTTACAAACGACCTGGATATACTTTTAGACAAACTTTTCCGAAGAAAGTCTGCTCTAAAAATAACAAACATTGGGAATTGTTTCAATTTGAGTTTTGCAATTAGTGAGTGACTTTCTACAAAGGACGCCGCAGATGTATAAATATTGAATTTGTAAATAAAGAGACATATTTTGTAATGGTTTCCATTTATATACATCTCACTCATAATTACCACAGAATGCAAATTAATATTTTGTCAACAAAAGGAAAAGGGAAAATTCTGAGAATGCGAGAACAGCATCAGCTTAATATCTTATCACAGGAACCAAATATTGTGATAAACACTGACGAATAATATTTTCTATTATTCAGGTGAAACGGCTTCCTTCTTCTAGTTACACAACACGTGGCTAGTTGTGTAACCAAAGAAAATACCGACAACACAGAGTAGCTATGTTAATGAAGCTGTTGTTTTTATGGGGGGAAATTGGGTCAATATAAACAACTGCTGATGATCTCTACAAATTATCGTAAACAGCATGAAGCATGAAAATATTTCCTAAATTTTGACATATTAATTTAAAATTTCTACATAAAATGTATTGTTGCATTGTAACAAATTTTTTGTGACATCTTTTAAATTACCCTGGAAGTTTTTAGTAGAAATGAAATATGACATGTTTCGCTTTAAATAAGTTGCATGCTTAATAAATCTTTAAAAGCTACTTGAAAAATTTAACGCAAGAATAATTATAGTATAACATGCTGGGAGATGATAATTTATATAAAAGTTGTTTTAGATTTAATAATCCTACTGTTTGGTGGTATAGTGTTATCTCCGACCACTAATGTTTATCATATTATACTATACTGTTCAAGATTTTGTTATAAAACAGCACTTGATATGCCTTATCCGTTACAAAATTCCTTACGTCAACCTTCAGCCAAATATACATGCAATGAAAAACCGCAAAGTTAGCTTTCAGTATCATCGTAATATTTGGTGGATGTTTTACTCACATAACTAAAAACCACCAACCAAATGTTCTGCTATGTTTTGTCTGCAACAAGATAACATCATTGCGTTCTGTTAAAAGCTGAGAGACTGGGTTTTATCTACATAAGTAACAACATTTGGGTATCCTAAGTACAACATGAGATTTGACCCTGAAATACTATTTACGTACAGTAGCAAAGAAATGTTTTAATAGCTAAAGTTTTTTAGTTTCCCTTTTGAAATTTGGTTTCGGGTGTAGGTTGAAAATACCATAAGAACCTAACTTTAGTTTGGTTATTTTTCATCTTATAGAAGCCAGGCTTTTTAAAATTTCTCTTTACTGTTCCTACATCTAAAATACAGGTGGATATATTATGTGCCCAAGTTTTAACTCCACCACCTTCTTCTATAAAAGTAGCTATAAGGTGCAAGCAGACCATGTACCAGAAAGTGTTCTATCACAAAGTCTAAGAGCTAATTCAAATTAATAAACATGCTCCACATGGCTATATAATTTCATCAGCAACTTAAGAAAAGGGAGTAAAAGACCGTCTAAAACAAGTCAGTTTTGCAAGTCCCATAATCTTTGAACAAATAGAACACTTCAAAATTACAATTTGTTGAGCATTTTAAAACTTCTTGTATTTATTCTTTGCGCGACTCAGTATAGACATGTGCTAACAAGTTTTCATAAAATTCTTCAACAACCGCAACCAGCAAACATTTGTCTGCAAAAAATATTATCTACTAAATGTGCTCTCAATAGGTTTCCATTTTTCATTAGCCCGCTTTAGCAGCCATGCTTTCTTAAAACATGTTAGTTAATACTTTTTCTATGCTACAAGCTAAAACATTCAATAAATCAAATATCGAACTGTATAAGTACATTTGCACTTCAAGATGAAAACTAGAAAAACACTGAATTGCTTGTTTTATTTCTTCCCTGCGTGTTATTCTTTATTATTATATTGTCTTTTTAACCAATTTTTTGCACAGCCTCAAAAATTTATTAAAATAATATTATTTCTACTCAGGGTTCAGGTAAAAATTGTTCAACCCCAGGATGTTACTCTTAGAGAATGATCTTCTCAATTTACATATTCAACAATATTGTGCCGGAGTTATAGTTGGCTAATTTTTTCTTAGAGTATTAACCAAAAGCCGGTGCATTTAAGGTTAACTTGCTGAAGTGAATGTTTGTATGTGGCTTTTGTTTGATCTGCAGCTGCTATTATTGTGGTATGTTTTGTTATGCTATTTAAGGAAGGACTTGTATAAGCTTTAGAGGTAAAGGCAGCGGCTTTATAAAGCTAGTGCCAGTTTTATTAGATTTAGTGTCTAAAGTCAGCTTTCTAAAGTCAGCGTACATACAACAAGCTTAAGGTAAGTTGTTTGTATTTGAGTTAGGACAAAAGATTTCTGATGAAAATGTTGTTGAGCTAGTAGCGAGCGGGTTAATGCCTTATATTAAAATTTTCTGAAACAACAAATATACGCTGCTGTAGTAAGAAGGCTATCAGTTTCATATACACTCATAGCACTTTAATATTTACTACTCTTTCTCTTATAATTATATAATAAATTAAATCAAAGCAATATTTCGAATGATTAGGGACAAGAGATAAACTTATAGATAAGCAGCAGTAAGGAGGCAAGTGGTTTAAGTTATCTACTCTCTACTGTAAATCAACTATAATTGATATAACAATGATAGGGTTATTGAGAAATATGAATTTGTAGAAAAGTACATGTTTAGTTAATAAATTTCTTAACAAGTACGTTTTTCCAAAATATTAGATAAGATTAATTCATACTGGATATTATATAATGAACAGAATTATTTTATACTTCATATTAGATGATAGATACAAATACTTTATATCTAAGTCTGTTTTTCATAAGATTTAGAAATCAGTTTCAATAGCCTGCAATTTTATAACAGAAACACATAAATAATTGGATGCCTAATGTTGAAGCTTTCAATAACCTCTTTACATAAGACATAAGGCTATGCTATAAGTTGTAATATATCCTTAAAATATATTTTAACTGGATATATAATTCATTATATATTGTTAACTTTTATGGGGGGGGGGGGAGCTTTAGCTTCGGTTCATTTCCCACAAGTTTATTTTTATGAAGTATGTTATAATTTGACGTCTTTTGATGTATCTGTTTCATATAAGTATATAGAATAGTATCTGTAGCAGTAATTATAGATTTAGTCTCTGGCCAATCAAATGGAATTAATTATCTTGCTTTAAATAATGGCCGACTTTCATTCGAGAAGAAAGTTTAGCTGTCAACTGCTAGCTAATGAAGTATCACATGTTTTACATAAAAGTAATTAGAATATTCAAGTTTGAACATTTCAATTCTTTTAGAAAAATTCAGAGAGTACCAAAATTACTCCCTTCAAAAGGATTACCCTAGCGGGAAGGATAACTCCAACAGACTGAAAAATGACAAATAGTATGAGTAATGGTGGCACTGAGTCAGAGCTCGTACCTCTCAGTCAAATTGATGAGTCAGAAAAGACAAAAGCAGATGAACCAACAGAATCTACTATAAATGCAGACATAAACGAGTTTATTGTTACTCCACCTGATGGAGGGTGGGGGTGGGTGATAGTGCTAGCCTCATTTATGAATCAATTTATACTTGATGGAATTTGCTACGCTTTTGGATCCTTCATGTTGGAGTATGCAAACTACTTTGAAAGTTCTGCTGCGACCACCAGTGCACTGATGTCTACTCTAGTTGGATGTTACATGCTCTCAGGTATACTGTTGATG
The DNA here is from genome assembly GCA_964035545.1 of Bugula neritina. Classification (NCBI taxonomy): domain Eukaryota; kingdom Metazoa; phylum Bryozoa; class Gymnolaemata; order Cheilostomatida; family Bugulidae; genus Bugula; species Bugula neritina. The sequence continues at coordinate 2,068,218 of OZ037765.1, read as the reverse complement.
TCTACAACATCAAACTGCAGTTATTTTCAGTGTTTGTGAAAAAATGAAAGTTAGTTTAACTTTTTTAAATTTGTGCAAACTAAGAACATTATATCAATAAAAATTATTTGTTAAAGTTAAGACATTCTTTCACTATCAGTATTTGAAACATATATGTACTTGTATAAATTTCTATAACTCAAATAAAATGCATTTCTAGTTCATAAATGATTCATTAAAATGAACATATTTTTCCAGCTCCAGTTGGAAGTGCTCTGATAAACAAGTTTGGATGCCGTCCTGTGGGCATTTCTGGTTCAATATTGGCAGCCATTTCCTTTGTGGTGTGTACTTTCTCCAACTCTATTCTGACTATGATAGTCTTGTTTGGAGTGTTTGGAGGTGAGTTGCTCACACATTCTATCACTAGTGTCTCCAGGTGTATATGCAGGGTCTCCAGGTGTATATGCAGGGTCTCCAGGTGTGTATACAGGGTCTCACACATCCTATCACTAGTGTCTCCAGGTGTGTATGCAGGGTCTCACACATCCTATCAGTAGTGTCTCCAGGTGTGTATACAGGGTCTCACCACATGTCCATTTACTTTGTTGGTGTAACGTGGGTAGCTCATGGTAATTTATAAACTAAATCTCACAAAGACCTTTTGTCTACCAATCACATAGGCAAACCTTGAGAGCTAAATTACCTAAGTTGCTTCATTAAACTAATGAAAGTAATCACCCTGCTCACAAATCAGTGACATCATCACCCTGCTTACAAATCAGTGACATCATCACCTTTCTCGCAATTGGTGACATCATCACTCTGTCTACATGTTAGTGACATCATCTATCTGCTCTTGAACCAATGACATAACCACCCTTTTCGAATATTAAGGACATCGTCACCTTGCATTACGATCTTCAAATGCAACACGCAGTAACATTATTCATGAAATTAATATATTTCATTTTTCAGTTATAATCATTACTTGAAATATTTTGAAGAAGAAATACTGCAAAATTCCTCTGCATTTTTTCATCAGAACATTTCAACATTTTGTTAAAGGTGAAATTAATTCATTGGAAAACTCAACTAGTGGATGCAATGACTGCAATGTCATCAAAGCTCATTGACCCTTTAGTAAATCATATTATACTAACAACAATGCATCTGATTACTCTCTCTTTCTGTTAGTAATTAGTGCTGGTCAGTCACACCTACTCGGCAGCTGTTGGTCAGCGTGAATTATCCTTTCCCAGCTTATGTCTAAATGAACTGCAGATAACCTTTCAGTCATGTACTTTTAGGGTCAGTATTAATTGTTATAGTCATTGAAAGCTATTGAGCAAACTTTACTTGTATTTTTATAGCCATTAAAAGTCAAAAACCATATAATAATAAATGAAATGTGACGAAGAATAAAATAAGTACATTATAATATAACAATCATTTGGACGAAATGAACAATTCATAGATTAATTGCATAAAACTTTATAGTTATTACTTAATACTAATGCACATCACAGTTCATAAACGTAATTGTCAAATACATTAACAAAGTCTGAATACATATGAAGATAACTATATCTTTTGCTAGCAGTTTATTGCAGTAATCATTTATTACAATACAGTAGGGAATTTAGCAAAAATGACACAACAAGTGAAAACACATTTGTTACTCAAACCTTGCAAGAATGTATTAAGCAAACTTCTCTCATGTTTGGCTGCATAAAAGCAAATAATGGAATCACATGAGTGAATACAATGCTGTGGTAAAGACAGAAGAATGTCTTTTTAAGGAATACTTATAATAATATATGACTAGGCCTAGTGCACATACTTATAATGTTACAACATCCCTCCCTGCCATAAGTTACACATGGTGTGTTAACATATTATCATAGTGACTGTTAATTTTGTACCTAAAAGAGAAGACAACTTCTTGATGTCTATGATCATACTCATTACAGGCATTGGTTTTGGGCTAATGTACATGCCAGCAGTAATCAGCGTATCTCTATATTTTGAGAAGAAGCGCCCCCTAGCGGTAGGTTTGGGCATGTGCGGTACAGGAGTTGGTACATTTGTTTTTGGACCTACCGGAAAGTTCTTATTGGATAATATGGACTGGAAAAGAGCCCATTATATTATTGGTGGGTTGGGCTATAAATAAAACTTTAATATATACTGTGTTGGAACTTGATAAACCGAAACAAACTGGAAACTAATCATAAAACGTTTCTTGGTTGGTCAAATTTAGTAAAATTATGCGAGTAAATTATTATTATTAGTCAACAAAAATGTTGTATTAATGAACTCAATTTTATTAAAACTTTTTACCACTTCTTTGAACAAAAAATAACTTCCAAATTAAGAATGCTTAGTACTCTTGAAAAATAATTGCCCCCACTGGGATTTGAACCCGAGATCTCTGGCTTACAAGCAAGTGTGCTAACCATTACACCACGGGGACCACTGAGTAAACTCAACACTACAACTCTAATTATTTATTCTAATCACGGTAAAGTATATACCTACCAAAGTATATTTTATATAATAATATCTGTTGTTTTCTCATATACATATTTTATAATTACTTTGTGCTGATATAACGTAATATACTTTAATCGTTTAGCTGGAATTATCCTTCACGGGTGTGTTTTTGCTGCACTTATTCGACCTCTACAATCAAAGCATGACAGGAAGTTGAAGTTGGAACAAAGGCTTGAAAACAAAGATGCTGAGGCTAAAGGTTCCCTTACTAAACTTAATGGCCACTCAAAGGAAACTTCTGACAAGTTTGAGAAACTAAGATTGGGTCAGTTATACTGTAATATATAGTATTCTATAGCAAGCAAGGCAGTGCATGCATTGAATTGCTTTATATATTAATTGTTTTTGTATAACTATATGCCCAATTTATATATATTTCAAACACCAGACCTATTCACAAAGTGAATTTCAAATTATTGGGAATTTACATTTTTAAATTTATTAAAAAGAAGTTGTTTACATTTAATAGTAGATTTACACTGTAAGGATAATGCTGACCTATAATAAACAATGCCAATGTACCATTTAAATTTTAGAGTATAGTTATGACTAATGGTTAATTTTTACTATGCTGGTTTCTTTCTGACTCGTATGTATGATTGTAGCTACGAGTAGCCAACCGAACATGAGGACAGGTGCACTAGGAAGTAGACTGAATGTAGGAAGTATAAATGTGTATCACAGTACCAACAGACTCTCCGGTCACAAGACTGTCACAACTCTGACTGTAGAAGAGGCAGAAGATCTGAAGAGACCAATGTACAAGAAGGTGTGTCCTTTATTCTATCTAGTAGAAGGTGTGTCCTTTATTCTATCTAGTAGAAGGTGTGTCCTTTATTCTATCTAGTAGAAGGTGTGTCCTTTATTCTATTTAGTAGAAGGTGTGTCCTTTATTCTATCTAGTAGAAGGTGTGTCCTTTATTCTATCTAGTAGAAGGTGTGTCCTTTATTCTATTTAGTAGAAGGTGTGTCCTTTATTCTATCTAGTAGAAGGTGTGTCCTTTATTCTATTTAGTAGAAGGTGTGTCCTTTATTCTATTTAGTAGAAGGTGTGTCTCTTACTCTATCTAGTAGAAGGTGTGTCTCTTATTCTATCTAGTAGAAGGTGTGTCTTTTATTCTATTGGGGGGGGTACAAGAAGGTTCTTTTATTCTATCATTGGATTGGTGTATGTGAAAAATCTATACTCAACATAAAAATATGGCATAGATACATTACAATTACTAATTAGATATATTTGCCACACCCGCCAATCTAAATGGCAAGAAACACCACTTCCTTTTGATACCTACCTCGTTAGTATTCAGTAAAACAGAGTTGATCTAGAAGATCCTGCACACATTATCTCATGACATAAAACAGTTCTAAACCTTACTAAAACCTTATGGTATACATTAGGATGCAACTTTCAAGTTAATATATTTGTGCAGTTGTGAAGTTTAAAAGGTAGATAAGTAGAAGAGGTTGCTCATACCTCACCTTTTACTCTCCTGGCATAGCATAGAGAGGATTCTCTCGCACTTTTTTCACTGAATTTATATTTGATCTATATTTTCTTACAGCAGTAGGTGCTATAACTGCTTCTCTTGGTTATTTTGGGAAACAAAATTTTAGCGTTATATCTATTTTAGCATTCTTGCTCTCTAAATTTACAACAGATGATCAATTTTTTATTCAAGCATATCTTTGAAGTTGTCTTTCCTATCTGTTTTTAAAACCAGGCTCTGAAGTTTCTCTAATAGCAATCCTGCAATTTATAACTTTTTAATCAGCAACAAAAAAAGGTTACAACTTTAATCTAGTAAACAAAATATGCATGAGAGCAGAATTAGAACTTGATTCAAAACCTTTTAATAACGGTTAAATATACATGATTAATTATTTTGAAAATGTAAAATGGTGCAACAAATGTTAAATTTATTGTGTTTTACAGGACATATTCTACAGCGGAAGTGTTCTAAATTTGCCCGAGTATAAAGACACCTCCAAAACACAAGATTATGTAGCTAGTGTCATATCTATACCTGCTATGCACAACAAAACTACTACAAACGTTTGCAGTTGTCTCCCTCGACAAATCACTGATACACTTTCAGGTAATATTTACTAACATAATTAACACAATATTTGCACATATTCTTAATTTAAGCTAAAATAACTGATTCTAAGAACCTGTAGTGTTGGGGTTACCCAGTGGCCCTGCGGTGTACTTGTTAGTGACCCTGCTTGCAAGCCGGAGGTCTCATGTTCGAATCTCAAAGGGGCAAAAGTTTTATAAAACTTGCGTTCAAAGGGGTTTACTACTGACGTTTTATTATTAAACCACATCAAAATTTAAATTTTACCCATACATATCAAGGGATGTTTACTAATTGCATATAATACTAACAAGAAAACAATTATTGCTTTATAAGTTCTTCTCCTGAAATATTTAACACATCATTTTATGACTATTGTGAACTCTATGATGACTGTTTCAGAGATGTTGGATTTGAGTTTATTGAAAATGCCAGCTTTCAACCTAATAGCATTTCTCTCCTGGTTAATAATGATAGCGTATCTCATACCATTCGCTTTCACCAGCGTAAGAGCTGTTCAGATGGGAGTGGAGAGTGGAAAAGCTTCCTTTCTCATTTCTATACTAGGTATGAATTTACTTCTGCATTTTTAGTCATTATGGCATCATATTTTGTGACTAAAAGAGAAGGAGGTCAAGTCCTATATTATAGTAGATGTAGCATATTATAATAAGTTGATTGCTAGGCTTAGTATGATCTTCAAATTTTCTTAGTTTATAAAATCTTACAAAAAATAAGCATTATTTCAGGAGTTAGCACGATGCTGGGACGTCTGCTGTCCTGTGTCATTGCTCAGATTCCAAACCTAAGAGCTCTTCTGGTTCACAATATCTTTCTATTTCTGGCTGGAATATCCTGTGTAGTCATGCCTTTCTGTAAGACGTACATAGCAATGGCAGTTTCTGCATTTGGCTACGGGTTCTTTATAGGTAAGTCATCACTGTGCTTACGTTATACTGTGTTCTGTACTTACATTGTGTCATCTTATGTAATGGTGGATATGACCAGCACTGTATAAGTGAGATCTAGCATTATACGGACTCACGATTTGTTTAAAGTCATCATCCCTGGGAGCACTTTTTAAGTGAGTTAAGGACATTCTCTGCCATGACGAGGGCGCGATTATGGCAGAATGCCTTTCTTGACATCACAAATGACCTTGTCTAACTCATGGACCCATGACCTTGTGCTTACTAAACCACTAGATCACAGGCTGCTCTTTTTGTTTTACATCCTACCAATTAATTTGTTGTTATAAAAATTTGTGTAGTTTATCATTGGATTAACATTCTGATTCCTCAACAAAGAAGTCAGTGCAAGGTACACTGCAATAGTAGAAGCATTGAAAAAAGCCTGTGTTCCATATGAGACATATTTAAAAAAGACTTAGGTTCTCACAGAGTCTGCAACTGCAGCGCTTCAAACCAAAATTCATAAAAATATTTGAAAAACTTATTCCGGTGAAATCATTTCACTACTGCATCTGTCCTAAGTGAAGTAATATATATTTGGCTACTGTTGTTGGAGAGTTAAAAACAGCCAAATATTTTATAAATCATAATGTTGAAGTTTTAGTTTGTATATAATAGTACCTTGACAATGCTTTTAGTTCCCTGCTTATCACATAACATTGTTCTGAATAAATTAATTTGATTTTGACTGTTTGAGACAGTTTAATGACTGCAGAATTAAACTATAGCATCACATTCTATGAAAACTAAAAATAAAGTGTATTTTCATTACTTTTTTAGGCGGGCATGTTGCTCTTTCCCCACTTGTGTTGGTTGATTTGATTGGCTTAGACAAACTAACTACAGCCTATGGCATCACTGTTCTGCTTAGAGGAGTATCAACTATAATTGGTCCACCAATAGCAGGTAAGTAGATATGCATGGAAAATTTTGAACACTTTTGCTGTAGCAGGTACAAAGAACTGTGTTTCATAACAGAGTTTATACACAACATCTATCTTCAAATATTGTTTTGTATAATAATGACGTGAAGATATGTTAACTATTGCAAAAACAGAGATGAAACGTTGCAGACGGTAATTCAAATATTTATATATTTAGCAGATACGATAAAGATTTACTCAGGACTTATAGTAATAAGGCACGCACAAAATTTAAAAGTTAAATTTGCAAAACAGCGTCGAGTGAAACTGCATTTTATTACTATAAAAACTACTGCATTGCATTGAGTAATTAACAGCATAAAATCAACCCATACTTGAGATGAAAATTTGACGTAATACTACGCTATATAGTCAACTCTTGAACCAGTTACTAAAAGTGGTAAAAATGTTGAAAATTTTCAAAATGTTTCATCAACTTATCTAGAAGTTGAGCCATAATGCCACACATATAACACAGTAGCTGTATCACTGTTTCACGTTGAATGTGAAACTGTTTTATGTTAAACTAGTGCATGCGTGTTTATTACCTATATTATGTCAATTTAAAGCAACTTTCAATAAAGTTATTGCCTCTAAACAACTGGAACTATGTATATACCAGTATTATATAATATGTAATTAAAGATTCCTAATAAAAGTTTTCTACTATAAAACCTATAAAAACGTGCATGTACTCTTAGAATATGCTAGAAAGTTAGTGATTTACACTGTAAAAACAATGCAGGAGTAAAAACACACTTATGAAATGTCAGATTAGAGATTGTATGCATTAATAGATTCATTTATAGCACACCTTACCTTTCTATTGTCTTGGGTAAGAATTGTTGTTCTAGTATCTGTTTTTTGATACTCAAATATTTTGCTTTTTTGTAGGCAAAATATACGACACATTTGGATCGTATGACGTTGCATTCTTTATTGCTGGAAGCTTGATTGTGTTTGCTTCGTTTTCGTTTGTTTTGCTTGAATTGGAATGGTTTAAGAACAAACCTCACAACAACAAGACAGAGAGCTGATAACTCCAGTACTTGAAATAAGATTGCTAAAGATTTATCACAGCAAAAACAGTCATCATTAATAGCTATAAACTCACACACTATAATAGTTAGAGACAAAACATTTCATTATCACGTATTATTTTATCATCACCATTTATTACCAGTTCATTATTATATTCATATTTTTAAACAAATAATGTGTTTATATTGTATCTACATGTATGTAACTAATTTTTCTGAGAAAAATTTTAGCTTCAACCATTGGTGCGCATATTGAATCAAATTCAAGGTTGTAGTTATAAAATTTAGATGTTTTTGACTTCTAATTGTGTAATCTTTTTTATTCATTTACAAAAGGCCAGTTTAGTGTTTTATCTTGTATACTACACCTTAAGTTAAATAAAATGGAGCAAAGGAAATATTTTTTAAACGTGACTTTAATTATCAAATAATAAACAAACAGCGCAGACTTGTATCTTACTATTTACAATCACTGATAATATAAACACTGAAAGGCATAGACTATAAACATCTTCACACAAGTCATAAACTTCTCAAATAACAAAGTTTCAGTATTTACCAAGAATAGTCTTTCCGGTTGAGCCAATACTATGTTTGTGAGACATTTTCTTCTCATAAATAACAACAGCGAGTTAATTATTCGCAATTGGCAACTGGTAAAATGTTGATCAGCGTCTCAGTCTTACTCAATATTATTCTTGTTGTAAGCGCAGGATTCTTCTAGCTATTTTTAGATTAGTAAACATTGCAGAGAGTCTACGTAAACAGTCAATCCTAGTATTACTCCGTGTGAAAATATTTGTGGATAAATTATTTTGGTGCCATAAATTTTATTACTAAACATCTTTAAAAGCTAATTTGAAAGAATAATCAGGTGAAAACACTTCATTCATTGGCATAAAAAGCGTTTTCTACTGCCAAAATATTAAGGCAAAACTTTTATTTAGAAGGTACATTAATATATATTAGCTTTTATAGTGTACTAGCTTCTATAGTATACTAGCTTCTATAGTGTACTAGATTCTATAGTATACTAGCTTCTATAGTGTACTAGCATCTATAGTATACTAGCTTCTGCAGTAAAAGCAGTTCCTAGCTTTTGAAATGTGATATATATTATAACAAAGATAACTATAGTTTTCTTTATTTAAAGTTATTTTAATTAAACTGGTAATTATATAAATTCTAGAACAGAAATAATTTAGTTTAAATATTTGCTTATTTCTTGAAAATTTGTTACCATAGACCCATTTTATGTACCTACTTTTTACTCCTGATTCTATTATAGTTTTTCTCCACAGTAGCTCATTTCTCTTTCAATATGCATATTTCCCAATAGCAGTGAAAGGAGAGAGGAAGCAATTCTGAATTCTTATATCTGGTCACAACATGAGTTTGATTTCTTTTATCTGCCGTTCTACTTTTTTCAGGACATAGCTTTGAGCACAATTACTACTATAATATATGGTAATTGCTTTATAAAATTTGCTCAAAACATTGTGTATAATATAAAGAAATATTATTATCACATTATAATTATTATTAATAATTAATAAAGTATATTTGTCAATATGGTATTTGTCCTCTCTTGATAGGGCGAGTCATAACTAGTGATAAGCACTATGAAAAGCCACTTATAGCCAGCCAGATGCTTTATGCTTCTTATTAGTTATATACTCATGAAATAATTACATACAATATTGTTGCAATATTGTATTAGATTTAGACATATAATACGGCATATACTATGTTATAATTATATTAAGAGAATATTATAATATAATTCTGTCATTTATTTCAGGTGGTTATGAAATCATTTAACTTTTGACTCTTGTTTAAACTGAGTAACGCAATAGAAATGCATTTTATATAAACAGTAGCATGTTATGCTGATGGCCTTTGAAACAGTTGTAGAAATCAGCTGATTGCTTTGAAAATAAGTAGTATTGTTTATACTAACTACTTGTACACTCTCCTTTGCCAACATGGGTGATATAATATCCGCATACCCTAAGGTCAGCACGCTGTTTTCATGCTCATCTTATCTAAAAATAGATTTGGGACTTGATTTCTTGACAAACAAAACATCACACAATGACTTTGCCATTTCCTTTAAAACTAAAGTTTTAGGAATTCTGTTCTTTGCTTTGCTTGTATATTGTTAAATATAATAACGAGAGTGGCTATATCAATATGGTTGCTATGATGTTTACTATTTCTAGAATCTTCTGTTTAGATTGTTACTTTAAAAGGTTGCAACTTGGTTATACATTTTTTAGTTAGTTGCTGGGTACAGTATTGTATTGGTAAGTCATTATATTTGAGAATCGCTATAATATGTGTAACAAAGTGTCTTGTAAGATATTTGTAGCCCTTGTATATACTAACTAAGCCTTTACTTTATATTATATTCTGTATAATATTATGCTGTAATTAAATGAACTTATATATAAAGATTTTCAAACTTTTTTAAAAGCTACACTGTATATATTTTGCCTAAAGTCAGTTTAGTCTTTATAGGGACCATATTGCAATGGGGCTGTCTTTAAATATACATATGACGTTGGCTATAACTGTTGAAGTTATTTGATATGTTAAAGAGTAAAATTATTACATAATCAAAAAATAAACTCTTTTGTTTATAAACATTTTAATTGCATAAAAATCTACTAAAGTATTTCACTTAATCAGCTATGCTAAATCAAATACATCGGAACCATTTTTTTATCACAGGAGAAAATTTTCGTTGCAAGAAGTTTTTGACTGCCATATTTGAAATTAGACTAGACTATAACATATAATGCTTCTGTTTATTTTAGAAAATAAATTACATAACTAATATGAAGTTTGCAATAGAAACAAATTTCAGTGCCTGTGTTTTAGTGCTTAATCTTTTTATGAAATTTAGAAAGAAAGATTTCGACTTGCAAGTTTCAAAATGCTGGTTTTTTCATTCACTTAGGCTTGATAAAAATGTTGTTTACTATTTATTGGCTTTCCTACTATAACCTGGTGGCTGTAAAAAGTAAATTAGGCACAGCGCCAGTTTCAGAACTATCCCTTTAATGAAATCACAAAGTTATATTTTGAATTTGAATACCAATACGCAATTATTTTTATTTTAGAGAAGCCAGCATAGACAATTGCCTGTGAAAGTTTATTGGTAAGTAACTCCTGGAACATCGTAAACATAAATAATGTCATCAGAAATATATAGCAGATATTATGGTATATACAGCAGTTGTGGTATTTCCTAGTGAATTATTGCATAACTTATTTCTACAAATGGATACACTTTATAGTAATTTCTAGTAGCTCCACAGTAACTTATAGTAAAAATTTCCATTCACACACGTCTTCATAGCACAATGGTATTCCCATCTGCTTTACTTTTATTCAATCAGGATTTCTAAAATTATTATGTAAAATTTCAACTACCATTTTTGATTAATATATGCTTGGGTTAAATATTGGTTGTATTCACTTATTGACTGAGTTATTGGATTGACTAATTAGATAAACTGAAACAAAGCTCGGGAAAGATTTTATATGGCTAGTAAAGCACTATGACAAAAAGCACTGTGTGTAACATGTCATGAAGCTGTTCAAACATGGCAGTTTCAGTTTCTATAAACATGACTTATTGTAGCGCATAGTAAGTGGTTTCTTGATTAATAATTTAATTGAGCACAAAATTGGGTTTTTATTTTAAAAATAGTTATTGTTAGTTCTAAAAATATCAGTTTGTTTAATTTTCCAATTGTGCTATAATAGCACAGCCTAAAACATAGAGTACAATGTGATCTGTTATTGTAACCATTTAACATCTCATAGATAGGTGATGCAGAAGACACTTTAAAATCCAAGCAGTAGTAGAAAACTAATAAAATTAAAAGCTTAGAAATGTCAACTAATGTTATTTGAATGCTTTGCTTTTTAGCTCTAGAGGTTAAGAAGCATTACTAATTGCTATTTTTTATCTCCAACAGAGAAGAGCCCTGACAGGAAATCAGACTAAGAAATGACAAATAGTATGAGTAATGGTGGCACTGAGTCAGAGCTCGTGCCTCTCAGTCAAATTGATGAGTCAGAGAAGACAAAAGCAGATGAACCAACAGAATCTACTATAAATGCAGACATAAATGAGTTTATTGTTACCCCACCTGATGGTGGGTGGGGGTGGGTGATAGTGCTAGCCTCATTTATGAATCACTTTATACTTGATGGAATTTGCTATGCTTTTGGGTCCTTCATGTTGGAGTATTCTAACTACTTTGAGAGTTCTGCTGCGACCACCAGTGCACTGATGTCTACTCTAGTTGGATGTTACATGCTCTCAGGTATGCTCTCCATCATACTGTTGATGTCATGTAGGTTAGGCTATAAGAAGATATCCTTGGAACTGTGTTCATGACAAAGTACTCAAAATATTCTTTAAACAACTCTGGATAATTTAATACTTTAAGATTTTTTAGGCTTTACTTTAACAGCACAATCAGATGTAAAAAATCATTTATTTGAAAGTTTTCCATTCAGTACTTTTTGTATAGGGAAATCTGAGGTTTGATGATTATAAACAGCATAGTATTTGCATATATTTAGTAAAAATGTCTATTGTAAAGTAGAAAAATAAAAATGTACAAAATATGAAAATTAGGCAAAATTTATTTTCGCATCTTGCATCAAAGAAAAATATGATAAGGTTTTACTATACCTTCAGAAAGCAAGTGATTGTGCATGTTTTGTTGGAAAACTTGTGCAAATTTTAATAAGAAAATCTTGTAAGACTATAGACACTAGAAAAAGTGATTCCACTTGCACAGTTTTCAGCTATTAGCACTTATGGTTATCCAAGTAAAGAATCGATTTTATAGAAATATTTTGAAGAGATCAATGATTTGAAATGTAATTGATTATTTTATAATTATATTTCAATCGCTAAATGGATCCAATATGATTATGTTTGGTACGAACATTGGAAACTGTGACAACTTTTAGATTGAATATTTATAAGTTCTTACAAGGAGGTTTTCTGATTTTGTGATTATCATATTCTAGCTCCAGTTGGAAGTGCTCTGATAAACAAGTTTGGATGCCGTCCTGTGGGCATTTCTGGTTCAATATTGGCAGCCATATCCTTTGTGGTGTGTACTTTCTCTAACTCTATTCTGACTATGATAGTCTTGTTTGGAGTGTTTGGAGGTGAGTGTCTCACACATTCTATCACTAGTGTCTCCAGGTGTGTTTGCAGGGTCTCACAATATGTCCATTCACTTTGTGGTGTGTACTTTCTCCAACTCTATTCTGACTATGATAGTCTTGTTTGGAGTATTTGGAGGTGAGGGTCTCACACATTCTATCACTAGTGTCTCCAGGTGTGTTTGCAGGGTCTCACAATATAGTGTTAATTATTAAAATGCATGCCCCCACTGGGATTTGAACCGAAGACCTTCGGCTTGCAAGTTAGTATATTAACCATTACACTATAAAGGTCACACCACAACAATGTACTTGACTGTTTGAATTTGGAAAAACAAGTTATATCTAAATACATGTAGTTTTATATAGCAAGATTAAATGGCAATGATGATAATGAACACACTAGTTTTGCTATGCAGTGATGATATACTTGTAGCCAATATTTACATAAGCTAAACAGATGCACAGTGGGACACACTGCATGAAATAGTAGACTTTCTTGAAAAAGATTTTTTTTATTTTGCATGTGCTTTTCAACCAGTAACAGCTTTATTATAATGTAAAAAAGAAAATTTTAAATAATGTTTAATAAAGAAGACAACTTCTTGAAGTGTGTTAACATATTATCATGGTGACTGTTAATTTTGTACCTAAAAGAGAAGACAACTTCTTGATGTCTATGATCATACTCATTACAGGCATTGGTTTTGGGCTAATGTACATGCCAGCAGTAATCAGCGTGTCTCTATATTTTGAGAAGAAGCGCCCCCTAGCGGTAGGTTTGGGCATGTGCGGTACAGGAGTTGGAACATTTGTTTTTGGACCTACCGGAAAGTTCTTATTGGATAATATGGACTGGAAAGGAGCCCATTATATTATTGGTGGGTTGAGTTAGCAACTAAGATAATATATAATATAATATATTACATAGTGTAATAGTTGTTATGTAATTTTGCTACATAATTATATGTTATGTATTATATTTTATAAAATCATTATGCAATATTTTATAGCCTACAGTATATTTTATTATATAACATAATATCGGATATATTATATGAATTGTCACATTTCATTGTTGTAGCTGGAATTATTCTAAACGGAGCAGTTTTTGCTGCTTTGATCCGTCCACAGCAAACTGAACACGAAAGAAAAGTAAAGTTGGAAAAGAGGCTGGCAAAGAAAAACAAGCAATTGATAGTCAAATCAGCTGATAAAACTAATGGCCACTCAAATGGGGCAGCTAAACTCTCTGATTTAAAAACCAGTAAGTTTTAAGTCCACAAAATTTAGTGAAACAATGTCTTTCAAACTGCATAAACCAGGAAAAGTTTGGATAACTCAACCTTAAAACCTAAAATGTTTATGTCAAGCAATATTTTCATATTTATTTCTGTCTTTTTTTCTTCAAAGTTCATAATTTAACAGGATAAAAAATTTTCAAGTATAATACAGGCTAAAAGTTAACTGTAAGAGTTAATTTGAGCTAGAAAATTTCTCATCATTAAATCTGATGCAAAAGTTTGTCTGTTTCTAAACAATGTATGCTAGGGAACCTAGAAATGTTTATCCATGATGTGACTGACAAATTTTCGCTTCGATCTTTCCACAGGTTTGAGTAGCCAGCCGAACATGAGGACAGGTGCACTAGGAAGTAGACTGAATGTAGGAAGTATAAATGTGTATCACAGCACCAACAGACTCTCCGGTCAAAAGACTGTCACAACTTTGACTGTAGAGGAGGCAGAAGATCTGAAGAGACCAATGTACAAGAAGGTGTGTCCTTTATTCTATCTAGTAGAAGGTGTGTCCTTTATTCTATCTAGTAGAAGGTGTGTCCTTTATTCTATCTCGGGGGGGGGGGGGGGGAGGGGTACAAAAAGGTGAGTCTTTTATGATACTGTATCGCACTGGACTATCATACATTACAATGCATTATATTATATTATAATACATTACAATGCATTATATTATATTATAATACATTACAATGCATTATATTATATTATAATACATTACAATGCATTATATTATATTATAATACATTACAATGCATTATATTATATTATAATACATTACAATGCATTATATTATATTATAATACATTACAATGCATTATATTATATTATAATACATTACAATGCATTATATTATATTATAATACATTACAATGCATTATATTATATTATAATACATTACAATGCATTATATTATATTATAATACATTACAATGCATTATATTATATTATAATACATTACAATGCATTATATTATATTATATTATAATACATTACAATGCATTATATTATATTATATTATAATACATTACAATGCATTATATTATATTATATTATAATACATTACAATGCATTATATTATATTATATTATAATACATTACAATGCATTATATTATATTATAATACAGTACAATGCATTATATTATATTATAATACAGTACAATGCATTATAAAATATTACAGATTTATAAAGGTTGAAAGTTTTAGCCCATTAATCATGCTATTATAGCTATTTGCGTATTTTGCCAATTTTTCACTTACACTGAGCAATTAGTGTTGCAATTATTGCTCAGTAGTTTTGTTGGTTATCAATACCTTGCCAATGCATGAAACTGTTGAATTTTCTGGCTGATAGAAATGGTTAAAAATGTTAGTTTCAAAACCATTTAATAATGCCTTTTCCATAATTTTACATAAATATGTCTTTTTGTAGGACATCTTTTACAGTGGGAGTGTTTTAAACTTACCTGAGTATAAAGAGAATCCTAACGTCCAGGACTACGTTGCTAGCATCACATCCATCCCGGTGATGATGGACAGCAAATCTAAGCACACCTCCTCTAAATCATTTTCCTGTAGTTGTCTTCCTCGTCAAATAGCTGACACACTTTCAGGTTAGTTTTTCCTATGACCTTGACATTGGTGTATGCAGTTTTTTCTTCTGTGTTTTGGTTTAAAGCTTTTGACACTAAATAACCTTCCTAAAATTTTTGTCAATAGTAAATTTATAGACTCGTATAAAGTCTACTTTAGAATTCATGTTCAAATTTTAAGATTCACAAAGCATTTTCTTTAGTTTATAGAAAGTTACTTTCTTTGTAGCCATGTTGGATTTGAGTCTACTGAAGAATGCCGCCTTCAATCTCATAACTTTCTTAGCCTTAGTGCTGATGATAGCGTATCTCATACCATTTGCCTTCACCAGCGTAAGAGCTGTTCATATGGGAGTGGAGAGTGGAAAAGCATCATTTCTCATCTCTATACTAGGTATGAGAGTTGCTATATAAGCAGCTTCGAGTCGAGGGTGAATGAGTGCAGTAGTTTAGGGTTCTCAAGTTTAGAGTTGGGTCCCCTCCTACCTTCAAACTTGAGCTAATAGCTACTGCACTCATTCACCTCCAACTCGGAGCTCCTTATATAATAATCCAAGATATGAGCTGACTTCAGGATTGCCATTCATTTTACTTTGATACTGAAATAAAGGGATTAAAGCCTATAAGGTAGTGTAGTATTGGATTTCCTATAAGCCTCTGTAGTGTAGTGGTTAGATTGCTAGCTTAGAAACCAGAGGGCTGTGGCTCGAATACTGGTAGAGGCAGAAATTTTCACACTTAGTAGATGTAGCAAATCTTAATAAGTGGATTGGCAGGCTTATTACAATCTTCACATTGTTTAGCTTTCATATCACAAAAATAAACATTATTTCAGGAGTGAGCACGATGCTGGGACGTCTGCTGTCCTGTGTTATAGCTCAGATTCCAAACCTAAGAGCTCTTCTGGTTCACAACATCTTTCTGTTTCTGGCTGGAATATCCTGTGTAGTCATGCCTTTCTGTAAGACGTACATAGCAATGGCAGTTTCTGCATTTGGTTATGGGTTCTTTATAGGTAAGTTATCACTGTACTTACATTATACTGTGTTCTGTACTTACATTATGGTATTATATACATGTTTTGTATGGTTACGACTTGTTTATATGTCACCAATGATGACACATTGTTCCACAATTGCTAAATAAATACTATTAACTGCTTATAATTAGTTTGTTTTAATAAAATATATTATAATTACAAAATTCAGGATTAGGGAGAATTATTGTAAAATAAATATATTGAAATATTCTCTGGGGCTTTCAGCTAACCCTCCCCCCTCCCCAGTGAGTGTATTCAGAATACAACTTATAAGTTTCACACTATGCTGTTTATAGAAGATGATTATTTTATTTATTTCAGCATCTGAAAACTAACTTTTCAGTATTTGCAGTTTACTGGGCCAACAGTTTGTTTTCTGTTATCATATTTTTCGGTCTTGCATGCTGTGTTTTAGTGCTCTACGAATTCAATTTTTAGGTGGCCATGTAGCTCTGTGTCCACTTGTGTTAGTTGATCTGATTGGCTTAGAGAAACTCACAACAGCCTATGGAATCATCACTCTTGTAAGAGGCATATCAACTATAATGGGACCACCTATAGCAGGTAAGCTTTCTATTACCATACATTACAGATGTACACAAGTATAGATTGTAAAGAGAAGCTACATACACGTGTGCAGGTATAAAAAGTCAATACACAAGTAAAAAGAATTCTCATTTTCTTTATAATAGTGTCAACCATATATTCATCTGAGTTTTCAGTAAAATGGCTTCAATTTTTGTCTTTGCAGGTAAACTATACGACACTTTTGGGACATACGACGTGGCATTCTTTGTTGGTGGAGGTTTGATTTTGTTTACCTCTCTAGGATTTGTGCTTCTTGAACTTGATTGGTTTAAAAGTAAAAGCTCCAGCAATAAGAAGTAGGGTTAGCTGGTGCTAAAGAAGCTCAAGCTATTATATACAAAGTTTTTGGCTAAAAATATAAGCAATCAATAAAGTTAAATCTCATAATTTTTATGTGAATGAATTAAGCAGCTATTTGTGATAGTGTGTTTTATTGTCACCTTCCATTCTTGAATTCTATAGTAGGCTATATATTATTTATATATTGTTCAAATTATGATACATAATGCGCTTCATTTATTGAACAAAATATTTTCATACTCTAGTATTACGAGCATCACATGTTAATACAGATTCCTATCAAATTATTTTCAATATTTTTGTGCCAGCTGGGTTTTTAAGTTTGCTATGTTTGCTAATCAGTGAAATTTTTAAATAAAACTTAACTTGAAACAATTTTATAGGCCTTGTTTGCCTGTTGTAAAAAGATATTATTGTCATAAAGTTTTTGGTTAGGGAAGTAGAGAGGGCATGCATGTATGGGCTTTGCCTCAGTAACATAACCTATCTCTTCGTTTCATTAGACTCTTCTATCCAGTAAAGTACACGAGTTTTCTAAATGCCGTGAAATCCAAAAATGTGATCACCAAACTCTAATTTTCACATTTGAAATAACCATTTTGTACAATTATTTACGGTGAATAAATCGATTAAACTCAACTAAATGAGAGTAGTCATTGTCTATACTGTTTTATTAATAAACTGGTATTTGTGACCATCAACACTTCATTGTTTTATCTATTTTGTTGATGCTCTTCAATTTTTTGTTGAAACTAAAATAGAAGCATCGTAAGATGTTTCCAGTTTGTAAAGTCAACTAATGTATTTTAGTTATTGTAACAGAACTCTTTCACACTTATAATAACAAGGCACTAGAAGCTACTTAGAAAGCCTAAATGCAACCAGATTAAACAAAATAATACTATCACATTTTTTAGAGAATTATAGCTTCAAGAATGTGCATTTGCCAGCTTTTATGTTTGTCATTGTTGGTCTAAACACCTTGCCTGTTCAGTTCTACTAAGTAGCGTACAGTGTATAGATGCAATTGGTACTAAGACTTATAGAAATGGCAGGAAACTTATATACATTAGTAAGAAAAGTATGTAGATATAAAGAAATAGATCTTTGAGAGCAAGCTTAAGCAAGAAAAGATTTCACGGTGAATTGTTATAAATAAAACTTTCATCACAAATTCTGTGAATCCAATCTATTTGAACGTGTTAGCAAAATATTAAAATTATTAAGATTGTGATAGCTTGTTGATTGTTTAGAAAAATGTTTAAAGAAATACACTAGATAATAACATTACTTAAAAGCATTGCAAAATAATTTGTTTGTACTAAACTTATTAGTTCTATTTTGCTTCTTTGTAATCATTCGATATTATCAAAGTTGCATTTTATTATTATTACTTTTTACTGCAACATAAATAAAAACAGCATAATATATTGTACATATTTTATAGTAGTTTTTACACAGAATATATATTTCTAGTATCTTTATCCATTCACTATACAAACTTGTAAATGCCAAAACAAATCACGTGAATGTTGAGTGGAAACACTTTAAATGAAGTAAAAGAGAAAGAGCACATCCTAGAAGCATGCAAGCTCCGCCCACATAAAACGTGATGTCATAGTTTCCTGTCAAGTCGTATAGCTGACCTACAAAAGATATTTTTGTACTAAAATTCTCTACTTTTGGAATTACAAACAAAGCATTGGTATTGTAAAATAACTAAATAATAATAATAACTAAATACACGTGTGAGTTTCTCACCTCCAATTGGAGATCCTACGGCTGAGAAGATTCCACGTACCATGTAGATTATACCCAAGCCATTAGTCAGCTTATTGACTCCCACAAAGTCACAGATGATGATTGGTGTGAGGGACATAAACGTAGCTGAAACATGGCAATAATATACAGCTGCTATGACATGACTTCAACCAGTACACTTCTGTATGACGCAATACTCGAAAGTAACAGTGTTTAGAGTTCTAGTTATAGAAACTATAGCATATTTTCAGAATAAAAAAACAATTTTCGTATATATATTACTAGTTTCTTATAACATATAAATATGATTCTATTGTGAATATAAATCAGCTTGTATTTTAAACTAACATTTTAGAATTCCTACAACTGTACATAGCTTATCTAAGAATAGTCTAGTCTACCTGCAGACACTTGTCTTATAGCTCACCTGCAGACACTTGTCTAGCTCACATGCAGACACTTGTCTAGCTCACCTGCAGACACTTGTCTACCTTACCTGCTGACACTTGGCTACTTTACCTGCAGACACTTGTCTACCTTACTTGCAAACACTTGTCTAACTCACCTGAGAACAGGCCATAAGCAGCAGACGCTGCAGCCATCTGTGGGAATGTCACACAGAAAGGAGTCAAGAGTACTGACAAGGCGGTGATAGCCATACAGATGTTGTTGACGAGTAGAGCTGACAGGTAGGGACTCAGTATGACAAACCCAAACAGGAACCGGCCAATCGTATTGCAGATTCCTGGTAAATACAATAATGATTAAATTATCATAATATATTTGTGAAATCTTAAACAAACACACACACACTGTCACAGCTGCTCAAGTAGCACAGTAATAAACTGACCCAGAATAGAGATTAGCAGAGCAGCCTGATCTTCATCAACCCCGTGATTTGTAGCTCTGCTGACGGAGAACAGCACAGGCATATAGTAGCCGAGGGGGTAGAAGACGCAGACAGCACACAGCATTAGCATAGACTTGTTCCGCAACACCCCAGGGTCCGTCATTTCTCTCAGAATATCAGCTACTGGCTTCGGGAAAAGTTGCAAACATCTGAGGCGTCGCCCAACTTTCTGTAAAACATCACAAGTAAAACATGTTGATCGCAACTCTGGATCTGTGATAACACTTTACAAGCAAAGGTGTGTTTTTTTGACATGTAATTCAGCAGCAGCCTGCAAGCTTTGGGTGAGCAGACAACTGATAAAATTATCTGCTCACAAAAAGTTACTGATCATAATAAACTTAGAATAAACCATGTAACAGTTTTAAAGTAGTACAAAATGCATTTAGTTATGGTTTAAATGTTGACAAATTTAACCTGAGGAATTCCATGGTCAGTTGAATTATTATCTTCATAATTATCGTCAGCTTGTATATTAGTTATATTGCCACTATAAAATATGTCTTTTTGGTACATTGGCCTCTTCACCGGTTTCGGAGAGATCTGTGGCAGTTGTGAGTAGACTTGTGAACTTGAATGAAGTCTGTGTGGTTGAATATTGGACTGTGTTCTATCAGTTAGCTCTAACGCCGATCTTATCTCAAGTCTAGGACACAATCAACAAGAAATGATTTATCACTGACATATTAAAAAGATAGTCATAGTTTGATATATTTAAAAGCTGTTTTCTAAATGAGAATAAGAAAGTTAAAAATAGCAAATGGCAATGGTTAGAGTACAAAAGTTTGCCATTTGTGACGTCAGCAACAGCGTTTAATCGCAATTGCTCCTGATCCCCAGCAAAATTTTTCAAAAAGCAGTCGCCATGTTGAGTATGGCTACACATAGTATATAACTTGCTTAAAGTTCTTGCCATCAGAAGTCTCTCAGGAATGAAGGCTTAAATCAAACATATGAAAATATCTAATCTTCTTTCTTACACTTACCTGGTATTTGGCTTCACAAGTCTATTTTTAATTGTGTCATCTTCCATCTCATCTGAGCCTTGATCTTGTGAAGCAAACTTTCCACTCAGCTCATCTGTAGAGGTGCTCGGTGTAGGGTCAAGAGGTCGGAGGAGGGAACCCAGAATGCAGTTCTGTAGAAGCAATCCAGCTGAAATGTGGTTATAAAGATGCGTGAACTAAAAACTTCATATTTTGTGTTGAAATAGTTAAACATCTATGCCAATATTTTAATTAATATCAGTTTATCAGCAATCTATAGTATACAGTAATTCTTAAGTATGCAATTTCAAAAATATTTAATTTTAAGATTATAAAGCACAATAAGCCATCAGATCATGTATAATTTATTGTGTTGTGTTTAGTTCCTCTTTACTTAATTCTTACAGCCGACAATAAAATTTCCTTCCTTGATACTAATACACTTTACAAGTAGCTTTATACATTATACACTATCCAAATAACAATTATAGAGCTATTACCATTACCAGCATACACAGTAGATAAGTGCTTATTCTACTCAATTTCCACACTTTAGATTGCCTGCATTATTTAACAAGCAGATAGAAGACAACTCTTACATGGGAATCACTGGGGGAATAATAACTCTGCTAAACAGAAAGTAGCAATTGTTTCCAAATTTAGTAACAATAAAACCAAATGAATGTTAATGTTTTGCTATACTAAAAAAAATTCAGGACTAATGTTATAAGTTTTACCTTTATTTATTTGCAAAATGTACTATTCTTTCTATCAGTAATTTTTTTATTTATTGGTTCAAATTTTGAGTTTAAGATCTAAGTTTAGGTTTTTGTTGATGAAAGATTTAGCTACAACTGTTTACAGAACAATGTATGACAAGAGTCGAATAGCTACCCGACGAAAATATTAAACTTAAAATAAGCCATTCAATAAAATTACATCAACATTTTGTATTGGGAAATTTAGAAATGGGTTAGAGCATTCTTTATTTGTGCAGTAGGAAATACATGGAAAGCAAAGTTAGAAAAAGCTAAGCTTCTTGTATCAGATAAAATACACACCGATTATGTAGTGGGCCCCTTTCCACCCATATTCCTGAATCAGGTATCTGGAGAAGGGGGCGAGGGCAAACACTCCTACCCCAACTCCTCCAAGCCCTATCGCCATGGCAACTCCTCTCTTCTTATCAAAGTAGATTCCAATAGACAGGACAGCTGGTAGGCACATCATGCAGAATCCTAGTCCTAAAACGTGCACAGAATTAACCACCACTCTTGGTATATCTATAGTTGAATTGAACCTGCGAGTATAAAACTGTTGCATTCTTAGACTATAGTTAGTAATGTAAGTATTGTGTAATTCTCACAACCCTAAAACATTCTAACCGGTTGGTATCATCAGAATCAAGTAGTTATGCTGCCTACTATGAAACCGTCTGCAGCCTCTCGCTATGAAACTATTGGCTGATAATTTCTTATTAAAATTCACTCCTCAAAGTAATGTTATGTAGCCAATGCATTATTTGCTTACCTCCAGCAATTCCGTAGAGTATCTGGAAGACTAAAATGGAGGGAGAGAAGGTGCAGAGGACAAACGCTGTCGATGTGATCAGACTTCCTGTGATGCACACAGGACGGCAGCCATATTTGTTGACCAACGCCCCAACCATTGGAGCTACAGAATAAACAGAGATACGTGTTAGAAATTTCACTAGGCATATGTACAAAAGCTGCTCTCTTGAGCAATCTCAGTTTCAGTAAATGGCTGTTGCAGGATATAAGCTGCATGTTTAATAAATGAACAAACTGCCTTTTAACTACAAAAACAAAATATATATAAACGTTAGCTCAACTAGAAACAGCTTGCTATTTGTATATTGTAAACGGTTTTCGTTGATTATTTAACTAAGAGGGTTGGCAACACTAAAGCAAGTTAAAGCATCAATCGCTAGTTATGCAAGCTGCAAGTAAGTACAGTAAGTACATGAAAGTTATACAGTAAGTACATACAGGATATAGAGTAAGTACATACAGGATATAAAGTAAGTATATACAGGAGATAGAGTAAGTACATACAGGCTATAGAGTAAGTACATACAGGAAACAGAGTGAGTACATACAGGCAATAGAGTAAGTACATACAGGCAATAGAGTAAGTACATATAGGATATAAAGTAAGTACATACAGGAGATAGAGTAAGTACATACAGGCTATAGAGTAAGTACATACAGGAGACAGAGTAAGTACATACAGGATATAAAGTTAATACATACAGGCTATAGAGTAAGTACATACAGGATATAAAGTAAGTACATACAGGCAATAGAAAACACTCCATAGAGCAAAGCACTGGCTAAGCTAGTGTTTCTCACGCTGGCGTCAAACGACTCTGTATAGTATTCTAAAAATACTCCAAAGCTATAGCCAACTCCTTCTACTATGAAACAGAGTAGGCATGTGGCTACGCTGATTACCCACCCCCAGCCACCATCTGGAGCTAGGGCTTTCCTGGTATCTGCAATAAAGAATTTATTCAAGTGATATAATGTATGTATGACTAATCATTCAGGTAGAATGTTTAATAGATGAGTAGTTCTGATGACACTCACCCAAGTATACACAGTGGTGTATATAGATAGACACAGTATTATATATATATATATATATATATATATATATATATATATATATATATATATATATATATATAGATAATAGAGATGATGTATCAACCATCACCAGGAAAACATGATTAAGGGAGAAAAGATTAGTATAGATGGAGAAATCCTCAACACAGTCAAGAACTTCAAATACCTTGGCTCAACCATCACAAACAACAACAAACTTGATCAAGAACTTCAATTGAGAATGTCAAAAGCGTCACAAACTTTCGGAAGGCTACGAGAAAGGGTTTGGGATAACGGAGACCTGACAACCAAGACAAAATGTGCAGTCTACCAAGTCATTGTTTTATCTACACTGCTATATGGAGTGGAGTCATGCACAGTCTATAAGATCACGGCACACAAGCTGAATGCCTTTTTTATGAATCAACTTAGCCTAGGGCCACACGGTGCGTATTTTCGCATGCGAAAATTGAAATCACAAGTAGCAAAGGTGTCCACTGTGCGCGTTGAGAAAACCTTCGCACTTGTCGCTCTGCATTCTCAACGCAAGTGCGAATCGTCTCTGTCGTCGTCACCTAATTGGCTGATAGTTATTCAGCGAGCCCAACTTCTTTATTTTAGTGCTACATTCCAGTAAATTGCGTTTTATTGAAAGCGAGTGCGATTTAAAAATGAAAGCTTTATTTATCACGCATCACTAACGCTACAGTGGACACCTTTGCTACTTGCGATTTCAATTTTCGCATGCGAAAATACGCACCGTGTGGCCCTAGGCTAAGACAGATACTGTCAGTGAAATGGTGGCACTTTGTATCTAATATGAAGATCCTTCAAAAAACCAACATTACCAGTCTATATGACACCCTCATCCAAAGAAATCTAAGATGGGCCGGACATACCAACAGATTAGACAACACTAGGATCTCAAAACAGGTTCTATACTCACAGCTAACAGAAGGCTACTGTGACATTGGCAGACCGAGGCTCCGTCACAAAGATACCATTAAATGCAACCTTAAAGACAAGGAGATATCTCTCGGTAAATGGCAAATGCTGTCACTTGACAAACCCAGATGGAGACTAATGATACACCAGAAGTCATAGTCGGACACGACAGACAGCAAGATGATAAATACAGTATGAGTATTATATAGATGTAGATACAGTATTATATAGGTATTATAGATACAGTATTACATATACTAGTACAGGGAGCAGCTGTGGTCTAGGGGTTACAGCATTGGTCATTAACCCCAGTAAAGGTCATTGGTGATGTTAGACAGAGCATTCAGTCAAAATGGTTCTTCTGCCACATCTGAATAATTCAGCTGGTAATGATTTAACAAAAACCCTTTCCACCAGGGTTTCTCACAAGGATGATGACTATAAACTTGCGTGAGTTTATTATATTGCGTGAGTATTTCATATACGAGTATATATACTACTATACAGTATTATATATACAGTATTATATATACTACTATACAGTATTATATATACTACTATACAGTATTACATACACCTACGTACCTGCCGTAGTCACAGTGCTGGTGGTAAAGCTCTCAGTCTCGACAATCTCGTCGAATGTGGAAGACTTTTCAAACTTCTCATCATAAGAGATTCTGCTTTTAGTTTCTGACTTTTCACCCATGAGAGCTTCAACTGCATACAAGCTACAGAAATGTTAAGTGATTATTTAATACTTAGTATATGAGATAATACCTACACTGATTAGTATCATGTAAACAAATGATTATGTAACACATAACACACCAGCTCAGATATTGTGTATTGTATATAAGCAAAGTACTTTTCAATTATGTTCAGTTGTAATGCTTTCTCTGTATCTCACTGCAAGTTGTGACATTGTAGAATATTGAACTTAATTCACAAATTCTGTTTAATTTAGCTACTTTGTCTCTATATACATACATAAGCCACCAAACAAAGTCCCAAGCCTTTTTCATGACCTATGGAATTTCGTTAGAAACAAATCCTTGAGAGATGGAGGGAGCACTGTATTCATTCATTAAAGTTTTTCTTTAAAATAAAATTTTCAAGAACACAACACTTGTAAATATGCCATATTGATATTTCTATCACTTTTATTGCATTTCACTGAATTTATGTGTTACCTTTTTGGTATTCTCTGTGTATTTAATTGCGCCATTGTTTATGATTTGTCACATTATTCCAATATATTATATTATATCAGATTGTATATCTACTATTCTGCCCTAACTGATATATATTATTCTATCTCGTGTGTATTTCCTGCTAATTCTCCAGATTAATATTGTTCTCACCATTATAATATTGTTGTTTCATTTGCACTCTAATATTAATGATTGAAATATTTATTGCTGAATACTATTAATTAAACAACACATGCTAGTTGAATTTATACTTATATAAATAAGTAGTAGAGTTATCTATTCTACACACTTTATCAATATTAGAGAACTAAAGCATTGACATGAAGCTTTATGCACTTCAATAAAAAACATTTGCTAAATGTATTAATAACTTATAGTTTTTATAAATTTCATACCCCAAAAATACTCTTCAATATATGATATAAATGGATAGAGTAAGTAAATTTCAAGCTTTCTATGGGTACATTCAAATAAATTACAATGTTTCATGGGTTATGCATCATTTCACACATATATAAAAACGCAATAGATACTAAAAGTTGTATATACAATATAGCTATAAATAATTACAGACCTGATAACAGAATGCTTGTATATTTTGGTGCAGAACTTTTTAGCTCCTTACAGGGTAAATAAAAAGTTTAGATGTAAAAATAGCAGATTTGAAACGAAAAGATATATTAACTGCACAACAGCTAGTCCATGTCAAATATATAACTTTGTCTCGTAACTAATTGAATGTTTCACCTCTTCATTGTATAGGGAGTTTATATAACTATGTTATAATTCGAAACAGATATGAAAAACTTCAACTCCATCATTATTATTACCTTACTGCAGTCTGAAATGCTTTTTCTATTGGGATAGCCTAAGTGAAAATAATTCTTTCCACATTTTGTTGGCGTTACAAATTTTTATATGCCTGTTAGACCAATGACCAACCTCTAAATTATATTATTATTCAATATACAAATCAAATCAAATATTGGCACTTCTCTTTGTTTCTGAAATAGTCATTGGTGAGACATTCAACTCAGGCTTCAAACCACAATCTATTGATAAAATAAAAGAAGTTAGGCTATTGAAATATTTTCTCTTCTGCACCTAAATGCAGCTACTGGTAATTTAAAGCAATAAAAATTTACAGACACCGCTGTAGTTGACCCTTCCTAGATATTGACCTTTGTCTTGGAGTCACTTGAAGTCTCAAGTGATTTTTTGTCAGGGAATATAAATGTTGCAAATGGTTTCTTAGACTTGTACTTTTTCAAAGTGATGTCTTACATATATTTACAGCTCAAAGAAGGATAGCAGCAGTCATTAGTTATGTAGTAAGGTAAGAGTTGTACTGGAGAAATTTAAAAACTGCCCGTAGATGTTATAGATGAAAAATATATCTGTAAAAGAAGTTATGTTCTCTTGTGCCAACAACAAAAGTTTACAAGAAAGTTTAAAGTTGTTGAAACTTTAGCGTGACTGCACTTAAATGATAGATTAGAAAAGCTTGCATTTTAGGTAAAAACTACAACAAAGACAGTTGTATATTTCACGAACCAAACAAATTTCAACGAGAAAATTAATATAATATTGAAATATAGGAAGTTATCTGCCCAATAGGTAAAGTATATTCTGTACTCAAATCCAAAGCAACTGTTAAAAAGTGAAAGCCCAAGCTATCTTTGCATGTACAAAATTTAAAAGTATGCAACTTCAATCCAAAGTAATTCTTTTTGCATAGCTGATGTGGTACAAAATTTTTTGTGTGTAACTTACTGCAACTACTAAAATAATGCCGTGTGTATTTCCAAATAGTTTCACTCAACTTTCTCCTAAAACTTGAAATAATTAAATCAACTCCTGTTCTGGTTACTGTCAAAGAACTTACAAACTTTGACCTTTCTGATAATCTATAAAAGGCATTCTAATGGTCTATTGTTTGTTCTCAATACCCAGAATGCACTGCATTTCAAAAAATTATGTACGCCTGGCTTTATTTGAAGTATAATTATATATAATGTTGAAAGATTGTCAGTGAACTATTTTTTTTGGTAATTGAAATGCTTTTGCTACTGGAACACTTATTTTGACTGTTTATAATTAAAATTCGCTTAGCTTTCAAATAAGTTGTTTATAAGTTGTATATCTGTTGTATAAATGTAAATCAGCACCTGGAAACCCTTAAGCAATTACTTGTAGGAAGTTTCAATAGAAGCAATTTCTAGCTCACTAGCTGTCCATGTAGCTTGCCTAATTCTATTGAGTCTTCTGCTAGTTGAAAACTGCCTAATGTTTCAGGAGCACACCTCAAGTTACAGAAAGATAAAATGAAATTGTTGTGAATATTCCAGCTAGTGATGAATAATGTCCACTTTACAACTAGTTAAGTTTCTGAAATTTTTTTGGTAGAATTTTCAATAAAAATTTAAAATGTTTTGATATCCTTATATTGCTTTGACTTGAATAATTAATTTTCTTTTTATTATTTCTTTATATATTTTCAATAACTTCAACCTTAAATGTTGAATGAAATAGCTATATCTTCACATTTAAATGCTATTAATCAATTGTCCATTTAATAGTTAAACATAAAGGATGAGATGAATGCAAGTGTTCCACTGAATGAAAGCTTCTACTTCAACCTTGTAACAAGTACGTCATGCACTTACTACTACCACTTCAACCCGGCAACGCATGTGTCTCCAATTATACAGTAAAAGAAATTAACTTTAAGTCAACTCAAATGCAGTAAATTAAATCTTAGAATACCCAGGTGGTTTATAAAGTGACAGTTTACTCCAATAACTTTTTATGAAGATTGAAGGATTATATATCATCGAATTATTTGTGACAGCCTGGAAACAGATTATTATGAAATAAAAGACATGCTGGCAAAGAAGAGGGGTGATATGTAAATAAACTAAACCTGGAAAAGACTGTCAAATGGAATTGAAAGAGAAATTGTCGAGTCAACGCGACTGCTGTAGTTGTTTGACTGAAAAAGTAGAGCTAACTGAACCACTGTCTGAAAGCAGCAACAGCTTGTCAATACCAGAAACAGGTAACTACAGCTCAAGTGTAGGTGTGGCAACACAATATCGCCATTAGGTGGTGATTCAGTATCAGCGGATAGTAACAATTGTAATTTTGAGTCAGGTGCAAGCTATTCTATATCTCAAATTATGCAAGTTTTTAGTGCTATTTGTTTCAATTTACAAACTAAAATGGTGAAATATGATGGGCTGAGTTTGAGAGAAAGTATTTCTAGCTGCAGATGTTTTATAAAAGTTAAACTACCAATTCATTTTGTCAGAGTTAATATTCATTATTTAAAATTCTTAGTGAACTTTTTAGAATAATCTTCTGATTATTGGTTTTTACAGAAATTTTACCAAATCGACTTTTGTATTTATAACATTAAAGCCAGTGCTTTCAGATAAAATCAGTTAACAATTTTAAAGACAGACTATTTAAAACTGTGTAACACCTTAGTTAGCTTAAAACCAAGACATAAACTTGTCAAATGTATTCTTTATGACACTTGCATTTAGGTACAGTAACAGGTAAATTGGAATAATCGAAGTTCTTTATTTGTTTTTAAATTTTAGTTTGGGGTGCAGCTGATAATCTCAAAAGAGCATAGCTTGTGGAGCTAGAACACAGGCTTTTCTAAATATCTAAATTACTGCACCTATCTTTCTAAGCGTGCTAATTGTAGCCCCAATTCATAACTGTCCTCATGTATTGTTCTTTTAGACTGTGCAGAAGGTCTGGCACCAGATGGAGGCTGGGGTTGGGTTGTTTGTCTAGCCTCCTTCCTCTGTAACGTCATCGTGGACGGTATAGCCTTCAGTTTCGGAGTTATCCTACAAGAGTACGCTACGCACTTCAACTCCAGTGTATCTAGTATCAGTTTAGCTAATTCCTTGTACCTCGGTATCCATGCTATTGAAGGTAGGAGAGGATTGCTTGTATCAAATACTATTTCAAAATGAGCATAATTTCCTATTTTAAACTTTTTATAACCTGTTAGTGCTATTAAAAACATTATAATTAGAAAAGCATGGTAACTGCATAGTTCAGTAATTTTAACAATATTTTTTGACGAAGAGAAAAAAAATGTCAATATCTCGCTTTTATATTACAAGATGAAGCATTTTATGTGCTGTAAATTAAACAAAATATTGCAAATTGATATCAAAAGATTGTCCAATTATCTGTACTGTTTTACAGGACCCATAGTTGGCGCACTAATAAACAAATATGGCTGCCGGAGTGTGGCCATTACTGGAGGTCTTATCGGAACCCTTCCGTTTATACTTAGCACATTTTCTCCGTCAGTCACTGTATTTCAAGTAACTTACGGCGTACTAGGAGGTAAGTGTTGTGTACTACTGTGCATGTTTATAGTATCCTAAGAAGTAAGTTGTTAAATCAAAGAGTCTTGTCACATTAAAGAGTATAAAGTAGTCCTGGAATAAAGTCATTTATATAAACAATAATATTGTTTAGTTAAATAAATTAATAGTAATTATTGATTTAATCAACTTATAAATGTAATTATTTAGTTAATTTTGTTTGTTACTCAACTTGACTTGGTCATTATATCTAACACTAGCTTATGATAATAATAAGTTACATAATAAATTATGTAATTATAAAATTCTTTACACATTATGTAGTTGTAAAAAGTATTATCACTGAAAAAATATTTCGTTTTTATAGCCCGCTGATTTGCTCATCAAATGATCTTATATAATAGTTGCTGCCTGTACATATGTAGGTAGGGTATGCAATACATAGATCTTATATGCCTGCATATATATATAGTTTCGATTACATAGTTGTTGTTATTATATGAATATGGTATAGTTGTTGATTTTGCAGGAATAGCCTTTGGAATGATCTATCTGCCAACAATTGTCGGGGTTGGCTTATATTTCCGGAAAAAAAGAGCCATAGCCACTGGCATATCTGTAGCTGGTACAGGGTTTGGTGCTATAATATTTGCTCCTTTTACAGAATATCTGTTAGAGAACTTAGGCTGGAAAGGAACCCACATTGTTTTTGGTAAATATGATGTTACATTGCATTTATGGCTTGTAGTTCACATTGTCTATTTACTACACATCTATAATTGTGATGTATGTCTGCTTGTGAAAAAGACGGCTAAACATAAAGCTTATCAAACCAAGTTCAAGTTAGTTGCAGCAGTTTTATGCAAACTAAATTGTTCTGCTGTATTGTTTGTTAATAAAAAGTATTATAGTATTTAAAAATAATGTTATGCAATAATGTTAATAAAAACTTACAGGCTGTAATGCAGGACTATGCTTCAAACTCCCACTTTCTGTGTCTCTGATACTTTTAGCTGGGCTGATGCTGCAGTGCTGTGTGTTTGGCAGTTTAATGAGACCTTTGACAGCCAGGAGCAAAGTGCTAAAAGCTAGCAGTTCAACTTCCACACTGACAGAGCAAAAGTGTTTACTTCACAATACATCTGAAGACAGCTCAGTGTCTGGTGCTGAAGGAAATGTGATCCTAACACAACATGGAGAGGGAAATACTAGTTTAGGCAGAGAAGTCAAAAGAGAATCGCGCACAAAATTATGGGTCAATCATTTAGGTATGACTATTGTAGTGTTGAGTTTTGCCAGTGGCTTTTGCGGTGTATAGTAGTTAGTTTGCCTGCTTGCAAGCTAGAGGTCTAGGTTCCAATTCCAGTGGGGGCAAAAGTTTTACAAGTTATTTCGGCATTTATTAAAATTTAGTAGTAATACTTCAAGGGAGTTGAGAGGTCAGGGGAGCCTAAAGGAGTAGTAGAGAAACCACAGGAGTTTTAGAGAACTGGGTGGCATGTAGTGTTTAGTTTACCCAGTGGGCCCTGTGGTGTAGCGGTTAACTATAATAATTATTAAATGGATCAATTAGCACATGCTTATATAGACAATGTTTTTATAATATGTACCAAAGTGTCTAGTGCCCTATTTAAATTTTATAGCTTTGAATATCTTTGAATGAAGCTGGTAATAAAATCTTTGATGTCAAATCTTAAACTTCAAAACCTGCTTTCAAACTAAGTCGCTCATGCCTAAAAGTTTATGAAAGCAATGCATTTGTATTATATAAACTTTAGATAAGACTATACACTCAGCAATGAAACTGACTGCTCATAGGAAAAGCCTGACTGAAAGTTCAAGACTACATGCCAGCGCATTTGTGACTCACAATACCGGCACAACAATGGAGATTGTTCCAGACGTGTTGAGACCTCTTTATGCAAAAGATATATTTTACAGCGGTTCCATTTACAATATTAGTGCAGACCAGTATTTTTCTGGCTCCCTACCTAGCACCCTTAGTGACTCAAAGGTTAGCAGTTCAAATACCTTATAATCTAATTTAACTTTATTTAATTTCATTGTAGTAGTAGAACTAAGGAAAAGCAGAAACTTTTTACTTAAAGCTATTGATAGCTAGAAGTGTGACAAAATAATACAATAAAGTTGTCCGTTATGTCTGTCTGCTTCAACAGTTTAGCTGGCAGAAAATAATAAACTTAATATTATTTTATTACTGCTTCATTCTTTTTGAAGAGTTTGATATTTGGAAGTTCACTAGTCTACTGGTTTGTTTTACTACACCAATAGAGGTTCCAATGTGCTTTTCCTACATCAGTTTACAAGCTTGCTTGGTGTTTCAGACCAACAGACGATACCAGTCATGTCTCCGGAAGCTTCCAAAGCCTATAGCTGAAGTTCTGATAGAGATGACTGACCCGTGTGTTTTAAAACACCACGGAATGCTAATCCTTTGCGCAGCAAATCTATTCTTCATGATTGGGTTCTACATACCAGTTGTTCTGATCACCAACAGAGCCAGACAACCACAGTACAACATTGATAAAGAGAAAGCAGCTTTACTTGTCTCTATCATGGGTGAGGTTAGACTAAGTTTTATAATACTCAAGTTTTACTGAACTTGATGGGTGGTTTCTTGTCTGGTTTCTTTGACTGGTAGACTGGTTGGCTTGCCGTAGCTTTTTTTGTACTTACATAATGCTTTGTTTTCTAAAGAAACATGATTAGAACTTACAAATCATAAGAATTTACAAAACTATTTACCCCTATATTATAACTGCTTAAATGTTTTAGGAATCTGCAACACAGTTGGACGTCTGCTGTTTGGAGTTCTGTTTGTACTCTTTCCGAAACTTCCAGCCTTACAATTCAACAACGCCTGCATGATTCTTACATCATTGTCTGTCTTGTTCATTCCATTTACAGACACCTATATAGAAATGGCAGCGGTCATCGCCATGTATGGTCTTTTTTCAGGTAACCGATTCTGATTGAAAAATATTTGGCACAGAACTAATGTAGTACTACTCAATATGTTTTACTGCTGACTAAATAAATATGTTTGCTCGCATATTCTAGGTGCTTTCATCTCATTGGTGCCAATTATCATATGTGAATTGATTGGCGTGCAAAAGCTGACCAATGGTTTCGGGTTGATCTGTATGATAAGAGGAGTTACTATAGTCTTTGGTCCTCCACTTGGAGGTAAGTGCCTCAGACTACATGCTGTAAGTAGCTCAAGCTATTTGTTGTAGTCAATTAACAAATTAGCAAATTCAAATTTTTTAGCACAAATGCTTTTGCAAAAATATTTTTACACCCAGTAGAAAAGCTGATTTTCTCCTATTTTCTCTTTACCTGTTGAAGTTCAAGACGTGCTTTTGTGAAATAGATATCTACAAATTATTTCTAAAGAATGTTATAAATTGACTTTTGAAGGAAAGTATGATTATTGCTTTCAGGTTGGTTATTTGACGAGACAGGAAATTATGACGCAACTTTTTATATGGCTGGAGCTAGCATGCTGACAGGAGCTTGCTTGAGTTTACTTCTACATCTAAATAATTTCCAATACCAAAAATCTTCCAGAAAAACGTTTTCATAGCTATTTTAGTTCATCTGTAGAATATTTTGCAAAAACAAACACATAAACATAAAGTATCTATGTCAAGTTGCACTATTAGTCTTATATACAAACTCTGATCATTATTAGCATGTTTATTGGTAATACAGGCATACTTAGTAGTACTATAAGCATGTCTAGTAGTAATACAGACATGGTTATACAGGCTCAGATGCAATAGTATCGTGCATACTATAACTAAACTTATTGAAAATACTAGTATACCTTTACCTTAAAAATATAATGTTATTATTTATACTAGCTAGCATCCTCTACGTGAGCATTTCAATATATATTTTTATTTTAAATTTTTGTTTCATTACTTTTGGATTCATTTTTGATAGAGCATATACAAGTATTTAAGTTGTTTATTTGTTTTCAATTTGTAGAAATATAAAAACTCTGTATATACAAGTATTGGCTGCTACTAAGAACTGTTATCTATTCTTCCTCTAAAAAGAAACTGATTTTATGGCTAAAACGCTAGAATTTCTATGTTAATATAATGTGTATTATCATAGCCATTAGCTAAATGTGCTTATTACATCAACTATTAGAGAACACCATGCATGCTATGCAAAAAATTAGCTTTCTTAAATGGCCCCCACAAGACGCTTAAGTGCAACGTATTGCTTTAATTAAGGTCTAGGGCTCAATGCTATAAAAATGTAACTACTTAAAAGCACCATTTCTAAATTAATTACTTAAGCTAAATTAGCCCCCCTGTCCCTAAAAAGGTTAAGGGCCCACACTAGGTATGAGGCTAAATGTTTGGCTAAATCTTTTTTGCACTTTCAAAGGGAAACTACTGCAACTAATAAAAGTCACGAATCATTGGCATGATAATGTTTTGCCTTAAAAACAAGTCAGTGTAAGCGCTTGTGCTTTTGCTGCACCCAAACTAAACATCACTATTACTATGACTTCATAAACACAAAGGATTTTCTTTAAAGTTACTAACTTTGTATCTAGTAAATTCAGGTTATCCAGCTCAGTAAGTTTCAATTGTCATCTTACATAAAAACATAAAGTGGAGGCGGCGATCAGATAAGATCAAACTGGCAGGAAGTGTTGCTGACAATGGAACTAGTTGTGGTAGATTTTATGAATGGCTGTGACTGTAGATTTTATGAATGGCTGTGAATGCAGAGTTTTAGAATCCGGAACTATTCCACGTCAACACTTAACTAAATTTTCATGTTTGAAATGGTCAACTCACATGTTATGATAATAATCTAGTTAGGGCTTGAGAAGGTTTGTCAAATTTGTGCAAAGGTGGCTTCTTCTAAACAGCAAATGTTTTTTGAGTGGTTTTAAGGGAAGATGTAAACTCTTGTTGATCCTAAGTTTGTACTAATTATTCTAAACTTCAAGTTTGGGCTACTCTGACACTTGCTCTGCCTCAACTTTGAAGCCAGGAGTTTGTTTCAAGACATCATGATCTATTATCGACTGGAGATTGCTAGAAGTGCTATTCTGTATGACTGCAGTTGCAATTGACACTGCCTTGGAACTAGGACTTCATATTGTATCTGAAACTGCTAAAATTTAAAATGAAAGAAGAAATATAACTTTTTATGCTTGCATTTTAGCTTTCAATTGAGAGTATGACTACTTTGCTTTTTCGAGCAGACAACTTTCAAACTTTGACAAATCTAAGCTACAATTCGAGTAGGCTGCACTCTGTGTCTCCTCCGGAGACACTCCAAAGAAACTTACAATACACTAATTCTGTAAGGTGCTTAAATAAGTGTAAAAAAAGGCAGATGCAGTAATGGAGAAATTGAGAAAAGCCTGTTATCTACATGGGAAATATAGCGAAAGAGGTTGTGCCCTCTGGAGTTTCAACGATTCATTAAGAAAAGTTGTCAGCTTGGGCTATTGCTATTAGGCTGGATGACTAGATAGTAATTAACTTCCCATTCAGATACTAGCTCAGCTTACATCCATGACACCTCACAACAAAAGCTTTAAAATAATCGAAGACAGACATGGCAGTTACTAACTTTCTATCATTCACTTATCTCTAATTATTGTAAAGTGATAGCACAATGCAGAAAGTCATGGAAATTTTCCAATCAGTAGAATGCTTCATGTATCTCAAGGTGACATGTAGAAGTGACACCTCTGACAAGTATGAGTCAGTGCTTCAACTGATGCTGTGACATCACCATGTTATATGTCATAGCTGGTAGCTGACCACCCAGGTTGAAAATAATTCAGATAAAGCATGTATTGGTAGCTAATATTTTATTGTTTAGAAAACTTATGTTTCACAAGGAAATGTTAAGATTAATTTAAGAATATTAGTTAACATGATTTAAATAAACACGAGATGCAATATATGCGAGATCAGATAATTTCTAAACTTGCAATTTCAAAGTAGAATCAGCATAGCTTTGTCGATTCTTGAAAAAATAACTTCACTATATTTTCCTTTAACATAAATCATAAAATACAGAAATAATTTACATATATATTCGTTCCTGTATATTAAATAAACAGTAAACAATGCTTACTAAGCACAGGTAACAATAGGACTTCTTAATAAACCACAAATAACCTTGGTATAAAATACTTTTGGAGGTAATTATATGAACGAAACAGTCAATAAAATAAAGACTAAAACAACATATATTGAAAAAGTTATTTACACTGATGGAGGTTTCTTCTTGAAAAGGTTTGTCTCTGCGACTATATACAGCAACGTATGAAGAGCAGCGCTGACAATTATACAAGCTCCTCCCATATAGAATGTGGCATCATAATCTCCAGTAGAGTCATATAGGAAACCTAAAGAGAGAACAAGCATTCAGTTGAATATAGCAGAAGTGAGTCATCTAACTCACCTGTCAACAACTGAGTTAGGTTGACGTGTCAGTTAAACAGTTACCAACACAGAGAAAGTGGGTCATTTAACTCACCTGTCAATCACTGAGGTAGGTTGACACATCATGCCATGTCAATATGACACATTGCATAGTCTACTATTTTGAGACATAATGCAATAATTTACAGGCAAATAAAATGTTTCATTATTTCAAAATATGTTATTTTCACTTGTCACTTTGACATCACTAAGCAAGTCAAGCTAAAGTTCTGTTTGATGCTAATATGTGAAACTAAAAAGTATGGAGTTATCTTCTTATCAATAATTTGATAGGGAAAGCAATTCCAGGTAATCGCTAAGAATCCAGGAAGTCACTTTAAATTATATTTGAATAGCAAGTTGGTATCAGCTGTTATTGATGGAGAAATTTTTTATAATCTCTACAGCAGCGTTCAATTTGTACAAGACTGAAATATTCTGTTTCTATAGATTTTATAGATGGTAAAGAAATTTTCTTTAAATATTTAATGTTAACTGCTGGTTTCTTGATTATAATGACAAAAGATAAAGCTCACCTTCCAGTGGAGGTCCTGCAATGGCCGTTATTCCTCTGACCAGACAAATTAACCCGAATCCATTGGTTAACTTCTCTAGGCCCACCAGATTGCATATTATAACCGGAGACAGGGATATGAAAGTAGCTGTGAAATAACAAGAGAAAAAAGTTAGAGAAAACGTCTCAGTTCAAATAGAAAGACAACTCCAAAATTTAATCATGTTCTCTCAAATCAAGTTTCTATTTTTTAAAATTCACCTTTAAATTCCAATTTATCTAATTTTAATCTTGCTAAGATAATCTGTGCATGTTACACAAATATCAATGTTACCATAAATGTGCAATACTAAAACGTCTTGTGTTAGGTAAGTGATCACAAAATTTATAAATAGGTTGTTTAGTTACTGCACCCTTTAAATGCAATCTGCAAAACACAATAACCTAATATTAGGCATCTATAAAATAACTTAGTTTAAATTAGAGAGTAGAAAAAGCATAAATACGTCTACTTACAAGCAAACAGCCCATATCCTGCTATAGAGAGAGCCATGGTGGTGTAGCTGGTACAGAAAGGAGTCAGCAGAACTGTTAGGCCCGCTAGGGTAGTGCTCACGTTGTTGACAAGCAGCGGTGAAATTTTAGGAAAGTATGACACAAATCCCGCCAAAACTCTGCCAATCGTGTTGCACATGCCTAGATGTAAAAACACAAGCTTATGTCAGCATAATGTAAAAAGACTTGGAAGAAATAGCAATACATAAAACTACAGCATAAATGTGAAAAGATAGCGAATATATTTTATCATATTACTGATTACAGCCAAAAATACTAAAGGAACTTTTTCAAAGTGAGGGTAAATTTTACATAAAATGGGCAACAAATTTTCTAATTATTCAATTAGAAAAGTACTTCAACAACTAAAACTACTACACCAAGGGCCTTGTCAGTAGCGCACATTTGTCATATTAGGCCAACACGTTAACTACTAAACTAGGGCTGCTGCCTATGTTTCCATAGTGTGTTGGTATTTTAATCTAATAAATTTCGATAATTGTAGTCAAAACAGAGAGGATAACTCTAAAACTCTATAAATAACATAGGGGTCCTTGAAATTGGCAAAATTGAGTTTAAAATAACTCACTCAGATTTTATGACTTAGTTTTGTAGACTGAGTTGATAAGGATCATACGGTTGCTGCTATCAAAATATTACAGAGATCACATAAAACAGGGTATGTTGGAACTTCACCCATAATGGAGAGAAGGAAGGCAGCGTTATCTTGAGATATGCCAAGTCCGACAGCGCGGTCTGCCGAAAAGATGATAGGTACGTAGAATCCTGTCATAGCGAACAGGTTGGCTGTGCATAGTAGCAGCATCTTCTTGTTCTTCAGGATGTACGGGTCAGCCATCTCTGCTATCACATCCGCCATTGGCTTTGGCAGCTTGTTGAGACATGACCACCTGGCATGGTGCACCTGTGGTGATGGACATAAGAGTTTGTAGAGCTGGCTAATTGTAATACTAGACAACTTCAATGCTGAAATTTTGTAGTACCACTCTATTGGACCACTTTAGTGCTGGCCCATTCTATCAGACCACTGTAATATATATACTGATAAATTTATATCAACCTCACAATTTAAAGGAAGACAAATCTTAACACTCACACTGGGAATACTTTTGGAACTCCTTGTGACCTCGTCTGCTGGCTCTAAAGAAGGGTGAATTACCCCACTGTGGAAGATGTTCCTTATATAGAGTGGTCTCTTTAGGTCCTCCACTATCTCACTGGGGGTCCTGGTGGTCGGCCCGATAAATGCGCTGGCATGTAACTTAGGGGGATTCTGACTCTTGCTGTTACTGTGTAATGCACTACTCGACTGGGCGATGTTTCTAGAAAATAAATGTAGTTTTCAACATTGAACAGAACTGTATCATAGAATAGGCTTTTTATAGAAATGATCCCAAATCACTTTGTAAAATTCCCCTATAACTGCATGTTTTATGCACTTGGCAGATTATTGCTACTTAGAATCTTAATAACTTAAAACATATTGCAATATACTATCATTCAACAACATACATACATTAACATAATTATTAACAAATTTTTAACGAAGACATACATATTTTGATTTAAATAAGCATTTATTAAGCATATTCTATTGCATTATATTGAATTGTATCACATATTACATAATATATTAAAATATATTATAATGTATTATATACACACGTAATATAGCAAGAAAACTATAATTTCAAGATTATATTTGTACCATCAACAAATAATTTTGTACTTCAAGTTTTTAAAGATTAGAAATTCACTTATTCAGTTTGAGTTCGAGTCTTTCATTTTTTCTCGACTAAAAATTATTGCTATTTAAAGCCCTTATAAAACTAAAACATATCTTAAAGCTTCATTAACTGTGTGTTTTAATTAGTGACTACAATTACTAGCTTGTCTATTTTTATTGTGATAGCCACAGCTACCCCTATGGAAATTGAAAAGAAAATTTAATAAAGCTTCGTTTTATGAAAATATACCTAGCTCTTGGCTTTAGTTCTATTACTTCAGCTGGCTGAAAATGTCGCGTGCTATCCTGAACCACCCCACCATCTTCTTCTTGGATTGGAGTCACGACTATAGTCGGTGCAGGGTGAATATCTGCTTCCTTTGGTGGTTTACGCCTTCTTCCTGTGAGTGGTCTCATTAAACTGGAGAATATACACCCCTGTAGCAGCAAACCAGCTGCCGGGGAGATAATAAGAATGTACGGAATGCACAATAATTCAACACACCATACTACTTCCTGTTGGATACAGTTACAACTCGAAATTCCAAAAGGTTTGGTTTGATATGTTATGTTTTACGTTCCATTATTTGTTAGCCTTACTTTGCATACATCTGTCAAACTTATGAAGTTAATTAACTGGCTTTAATAAAACAATCCATTGTGATGAATTTCGAGTTCCGTAAATTGAAAATATGTTCATCATTATAAGTGAGATGACAACTCCTGAGATAAAATAATTAAAATAATTAAAACAATTATAATATTTACCGAGAACGTAATGAGCATTTATCCAGTCTAAGTGAGTTAATAAGAACGACGCAAAGGGTGCCATAGCAAACGTCCCAATACCCGTGCCACAAACTGCAATTCCTGTGGCTAAGGCACGTCTTTTCTCAAAATAAAATCCAACTCCAATGACAGCCGGCAAATACATCAGCCCGAACCCAAAACCTTGAAAGTAAAACATTTGTTTAGAATATATGTGGCTGTTATCTGAAACACAATTAGCAGTAACCGCAGTACCATCATTGTTCAACTATAATAATCAGAATTTGTAAAGATGAGTAATGGAAGTTTAAAGGTTATTAAACGTTTTCTGGTTTTAATGCATCAATTTGAATATTTGTATGGCAGATGTCTACTGCATTTAACTAAAGTTTGAGCATTCATTAAAGTATATTTTGTACTTATAACAAGCAGTTGGTTTAGTTGGAATGAGTTGGGCAGTCCACTCACCTCCCATAATCCCGTAAGTCCACTGGAACACGTAGATAGATTTTGAGAAAGTGCTGAGTATAAAAGCTATAGCGGCAATAATTGAACCAACAATTCCAACTTTCCTGCATCCATACGCATTTACGAGAGCTCCAGCTATAGGCCCTAATCGAAATACAAACTTTAATAAAACATAAGCTACGTATTCACAACATAGATAAGGTAGGTCAAGTGTTTATATTTTATTTAGTAATGTTTTGAATATAGAAAGGTTTAAAATTCAGATTTGAAATATAATTATAAATAAACTGCATGCAATATTGCACATGAATCTAACAGTTCAAAATCAGCTTTATACAACAAAAGTATCTGACAATAGAACAAGTGTCCTAAAGTATCTGCCAATGCAGTCTACCTATGTTTGCTTTCAAGTCTGTGTAGGTGATGTTGGTTAACAGTTTCTAAAGGTGCTATCATTAATTTATTAACTTGTTGTTTAAATTCAAAACAATACATAAAATGAGACACCATGAATGAATTTAGAGTTAAAATAATTATCTTATTGAGTGTTACGATGTAACTTTCCTCCCATTTCAAGTCTTTTGTTTTTAGACTAGCATTATTATCTAATTGAAGTTTGTTTTTACATTTTTGTACTTTCCATTTTACAAAAACAATTTTTTAAAATTAAAGTTTTGTCAAAAGTTTTTACTCTTATAGGTGCTACAGCAAGAATAACTTGCTACTGTTTTTTAGCTTTGCCACTTCAATCCAAGACCTGTCAACATATCATATAAACATGTTTTTCTAATTTAAATATGAGGTTTAATTCGGCAACCATGTGGAGAATGAAACTGGAATACTTCAACTCTTGCACATAGCATAGCTGCTTGACATATGCAGTATTTACATAACTCACTTAGAAAAATGACTCTTAATTCAATACAGACTCTGTTCACAAATGTTGTTGACAGATAAGGCGTGATTCGAGCCCTAGACTTTAAAATATATTGAAACTGCCGGAACCTGCCAGAATTTTCTGGAACTTGCAAGAAGTTATCGAAACTTGCTGAGTTTTGGGATAAAAAAATTCCATTTTGAAAAATTATGTTGCTTCAACAGAACATCTTGAATCCATAGTTTAGCCTGTTTTAAATTTCATTTGAGGTTTTGAAATTTGGGGATCCAGAGTGATTAGACATGGACACACTTACTTCCAGCTTAATATGCAACAACTAGTTTTAACAAACAGTTTTATGTGTTAAAAATACCTGTTAGAACACAAATTTCTCTAAAAAGAGCTGTAAAATCATATTGTTTAATGCACTTTTATATAAAATATTGGAAAAATTAAGTCATGTTATACTGAAAAGAAGAAATAATGTTTCACTATTTGATAAAACTATCTGCTTTTAGCTATACCTAGAACGTACCTGTCATCAAATACACTCCACAAATTAAAGAGTTAGAGAGACTAGTGTTTGCATTGCCTGCATGAAAATAGTCCCTGTAGATTTTAAGAAAGATGCCAAAAGAATTTGCTATACCATCTAAAAGAAAGTGGCTGACGAAACACGCCAGAACCATCACCCAGCCCCACCCTCCATCCGGTGGTATTGGTATGTAATCAATATACTCAGCTTCTAAAAACACATCACAACATACATATTTTACAGCATCACCTCTTAAGAAGCCCCCGTAGCTGAAAATGCTATGAAATGTGTGCAAGGCTGGTGCAGAGAGCTTTAGAAGAGGTGTTACTGTGAAAAGCTTTGAATCCCAGGCTACATACCAACAAGCTGGTAAACTCCACAGAGGAAGGAGTTAGACAGGCTAGCCTTGGCAATAGTTGTGCTAAAGGTGGTGGCGAATGTAGTCAGAAACACACCGAAGCAGTAAGCAATGCCATCTACTAGGAAATTGTTGCAGAAAGAAGCTATAGCAATGACCCAGCCCCAACCTCCATCAGGTGGCTGAGGAATGTAGTCTTCCCAGTCACCTGGAAGATAAAAGAGGTGAAGCAGCAATAAGCAGGGGAACATAAGTCTAGCTAGCATTGCACAATGAACTATATACTACTACTAGTATTGCTACTGCTAGTATTGCTGCTATACTACTATAACTTCTACTACTGCTACTGCTGCTGCTGCTGCTGCTGCTGCTGCTGCTGCTGCTGCTGCTGCTGCTGCTGCTGCTGCTGCTGCTGCTGCTGCTACTGCTGTTACTACTGCTACTGCTGCTACTGCTGCTACTACTACCACTACTACTACTAGTAATGCTGCTACTGCTGCTACTACTAGTAATGTTGCTATACTACCACTACTGCTGCTACTACTACTAATATTTACTACTACTATTTAGATTATGCGACTACTCTGTTGCTGCCATTGTGGCTACTGCAGCAGCACACAGAAAAGCAGAAATCGTTTCCTCTTCCTTTCGATACTGTAAATGCACTTCTTAAGAAATAGAATGAGTAATATATAAAGCACACGCATGTGTCTGTACTTTGTACATCAACACTTCCTTGAAATAATTGCTAATCAAATATAACCACTTGAAAAAAGTTTAGAAATAAGTTTTGTAACATGACATTTCAACTGGAATTAAAAGAGTTTTGAATATTGCAAAATTATTTGAAAATGATCAAAAGCAGCTGTGCTATATTAGTTTTCTACAAGCTAAGCTTTCAAAGCCCAAAAAACACCAAAAACAGGTTGAGCACCATGTTTTAAAGCAAGCTGCAATAATGTTAAAATGCATAGAATTATCATATAATTGCTTTCAGTCTATTACATGTTTTCAAATTGTTAAAAGAACATTTAGCATCAACACTCTTT
This sequence comes from Bugula neritina, assembly GCA_964035545.1. NCBI lineage: Eukaryota > Metazoa > Bryozoa > Gymnolaemata > Cheilostomatida > Bugulidae > Bugula > Bugula neritina. Next base: position 2,024,494 of record OZ037765.1, on the reverse strand, counting down.
CATTAAAACTTTAAGTTTAAACACAATTACAATCCCCAGTATCTTCAAATAAACTACTAGGGGAAATAACTCCCTACCTTCGTTAAGGACAGAAGCTGTGGATGTCTCATTCCCCAGAAGTCTGCTAGACTGATTAGTTTCTTCCTGATTCACAGATTCTTCAGGTGATTGAATTCCATTCTCAAAGTGATCGGAATGATCCTTTTCTTCCATATTATCGTATCTGAATATATTATGTGAAATGTAATGCTGAAACAGAAATTCCTGTACCCATACTATGCAATACAGAGGTAGGTGCAGTAATAGAGAAGTTGAGAAGAGCCTGTGTTATATATTAGAAATGCAGCAAAAGAAGTTGTGCTCTCGTAAGAGTTTCAACCCACACCTCAAACCAAAGCTTAATAAAACAATTTTAGAACTTATGCTATCTCAAAATCTACACTATTGCTCCTAAATGGCAATACAGTTCGTGATTATTCCAAAGCCAAGAAAGTATGAATATATTTGCAATTGGCATATTCTGCAATATATAATAACAACAACCTACTACTATTAAGCATTAGAAACTGTACCATGCTTATGTTCCAAAATCAATGCGAGCATTGCTATGTCAAACTCCAACTTCCAATAACAAAATTACACGTAAGGATCTAGGGCAACACTCTTTGCATTAGAAACTTTCACACAACTCACATTGTTTTGAAGTGTTGTTACAGCCTTATGAAGTTTAATAAAATTGATGATACTTATTAAAACACAAGTACCTTTTTATAGAAATGAATAATGGAGATTCACTCTGTTACATTCGCTGAGTATAGTTGCAGTAATTCCTCACGTTGATCAATCCAAGTCTGTTGAATTTAAATCATGAATAAACACTTGTGCTTACATGACTGCAGCTACGAACTAGCTCACACATCTTGCTAATGAAAAGCAGGCTAGCATGTATGCCTCAGTGCCTTAGTTTTGAAATTCTCATCCACAAGATTGTACTGTATGGGTGAAGATAAAACTGTCTACCCATCGTACCTTGGTTATAGGACCCAAGGCTTGAAATATTCAAGAAGAAAAATTTCTTTCATTAAGAACCATCCTCTAACATATGAATGTGGCTGCTTTGTCAATGCAGATAACTTTGATGTTATTTTGTATACAATCTGTGCAGTGAATCCCTTTACTTCTCTATACATGTTCACTGAGTTCGCTTTAGTGCAATATCTCTACATTCATAGCAAAAAATGTGGATCTAGATTTGGCAAACGGCCAGCAGACATCAAATTCATTGTGATTTCATTGCATATTCCGGAGGTGTGTGTGATTTCAGCCTATGGCTGTGGGAGAATCTCACAGCTAGTCAAGTTTAAAATGAAAACCACCAAAGAAAGCGTACATAAACGCCAGTTTCATTGAATTTGTAAATGTACTTATTGTATCTTCACTATAAAAGTAAGGATTCTGTAGAAATAGCACAATAATATGAAATTAAACAAATTGTTTTGGCATCAAAAGCTGCTCACTACTAAAAATAGGAATTGAACTATTTTTAAAAATATAAAATATTGCTGCTTCAATTGGCAGCGGATAATTGATGTACAACTAAAAAAATAGCGTCACCCGTTTTATACAAATAAAACTATAATTAATTTGTTTTTTTAAAAATTATAGTAAATAAAAATATGAACTAATAGTTTGCAAAAGTTTCTTATATGCATGAAGACAAAATTAAAAAAATACAAAATTTATCATAAAAATTTACATCCTATTTAAGTAAGCTAATAAGAGTGTAAAATATCAGTCAGTCTTTCCTTTGAAATATTTGAGATGGAGCAGGAAATGGAGCCCGCCGCAGGCTATAAGACACGCCCCTCCAGCGTAAAATGTGGCGCTGTAGTCACCGGTGATGTCATACAGCATTCCTACAAGAACATTACAGCAGAATAATACAAAAACATAAAGCATAACTTTTTGACGATTTGATGTAAGACTATAAAATATCACTTCAGTTACATAAAAAATATGTAGGTGAATAAACTGGCTACGTAGTTTGTAATCTTGTGACCACCTCATCATGTGCTTTTCATCTTTTAGTTATTTAGTCGTAATTAATAACTAGATTACAAGAAGAAATTTAAACCATTAGCATATGCTGCCAGCATGTGAAGAACATTATTGGCAGCATGACATCAATCCTGACTAAAACAGTACCAACACTAAACTCTATGGGTGAAAATGAAAAGCAGTGTGCATAAAGAAACATTTTAAATAGCAATAATTAAATATTAATTGTTAAATTAAATATATTTTATAGAGTATCTAAACATATAGCCTACACTGTGTGAGAGCAAGTGATTGGATATGCAATCTCATTGGGATTTGTCTTCCCTACTCGAATTTTCCCACCTACCAAGGCCAGCTTGTCTACTAAATCATATATATATTAAATACTATACAATCTCTCATCTATCAGTAGTTGTCTCTTCTATGAGAAGTTATCCTACCTACCAGAAACTGCCTTACCTACTATTGGTGGTCCGGCTATTGCCGTTACTCCCCTGACAAGGCAAAGAAGCCCAAACCCGTTGGTCAACTTTTCTAGTCCCAGTAACTCGCACATTATAATAGGAGCCAATGAGATGAGTGTAGCTACAACATAGTATAAACCACCCAGTAGTTTACATGTGATTTTAAAAATATAAACAGTTATTTAGAGAAAATGTGATAAGTTTAGCATACTTCCAACACAAGTAAAATGATATAACATTGTGGAGGACTATTGCTTTTTTATACTTTGAAATTTTAAGCATTGCAACAAAATGGGTACTTTATAAAAACGCACAAAAGTTTATAGGCACTATCCCCATGAGAGCCCCTAATGAAATGGTCTCGAAGTATTAACGTGTGGTACAAGAGCAACTATGAGTAGATGCTCTTCCTAGCATCACCCATGACCTTTACTGGGGTTCAAACAACATGAGTATTCCATGAACTTATTGAAATACTTTGGAATTGCTTACAATATAAGCTTCAATTATAGGCGTAGAATTGTAATTCATGCTGTATTAGTAACTTACATGCGAACAGGCCAAAGGCACTGTTGGCCACTACCATCAGAGCAAATGAGTTGCAGAATGGCATAAGTAGCACGGAAATGCCGCACAGAGTGACACATATGTTGTTGACGAGTAAAGCTGACACTCCTGGTATGGTAGACAGGACACCTGAGAGCACCCGGCCCACTGTGTTACATATACCTGAAAGATACACCTGTCATATAATGTCAGCGTGACACCTGAAATATAGCTAACTAATTCCTTTGACTTAAAAATGAGAATTTGAAATAATTAGGCAGTAATTATTCAATACTATGTAGTGTTGTGTTCACCCAGTAGCCCCTGTGGTGTAATGGTTAGGGCGCCTGCTTGCGAGCTCGAGGTCTTGGGTTCAAATCCCAGTGGAAGCAAAATTTTTATATACTACAGACATAGCAAACCTAGAATCTTTCAATTGGCTCGTTTTATGACTATCTAAAGAGGATAATTTCTAATTTATGCATTGTAAACTCTAAAAGACACGCATCTGTACTAGCAAAGACTCAACCACTGGATAAGTAACAAGGACTTCCTTAGTTAAAAGCTGGAAAGTCCTAAACAGAGCTGACAAGTTTCTCACCCATTAGAGAGAGTAAAAGGGCAGCGTTTCCTTCACTGACGCCTAGAGACACAGCTCTGCTGCTGCTGAAAATAAAAGGTACGTAGTATCCTATCATCCCCACGACATTGGCAGCGCACAGCACCATCATGCCTTTGTTCCGCATCACTGTTAAATCCAACATTTCAGCTAAAATATCCGCCATCGGTTTTGGTAGACTGTTTAAACAACTCATTCTGTTGCTTTGCTCCTGTCAACAGAATATTGATATTTTTCAATTAATTTAAAGTTGTCTGCTTACAAACAAAATAAAATAATAACGTAACAATCTTATGGTGTTATTAACGTGGATGTTTACTAAAATTGACTAATCATAAATTTTTAATTTATAATTTAACTTATGTAAGAAATATAGACTAATATATACTATATAGACTTATTTAATATTTTAAAATGTTTCAAACTTTAACAGAGTTTGAGAAAATTATCAAAATAATTTTTACTAATTATGATACTCGGTTAAAAAAATGACAATTACTACTCAATTGAACAACTCGAGGTTAATGTGACAACTCCAAAAATATACTTACGTGTGCAGATGGAAGAGTGGCAATACTGGCTACATAGCTTTTCAATGAGATCTTAGACTTAACATGAGACACATTCAATACAGAGCCACTGTAGAAGATGTCCTTGCGGTATAGAGGTCTTGAGAGATTCTGTACACTGACATGTGGACTGACAACTCCCGATGCATTGGTAGGAGTGTGCAGAAAAGCACTGGCGTGGATGTTATCAGCAGGGGTACCTGAATCCACCACTACCAGCCTTGACCCAGCTATGTAACTTGTACTACTCATAGTTCTGTTTCTAAAATTATATGTTTAGGAGGGGACAACTTAAAATAGATTTACAGGGGTAGCCTAGTTAGTTAGCTAAATGAATACATGAATGGTTTACTTATAACAGTGTAGAGCTAAATTCAAGTTGATTATTTATAACTTTGTATTTGATTAATAAATGCTTTTCAGTTTCAATAGCAGTAAGTTAAAAGCATTTATATCAAAGTACAGACTGATTTTAAAGTTTTGGTAACATCTAAATGTCCACAGTTTTAAAAATTAAATCCTAAAGCCGCCCGACAAAGTAAAAGAGGAACTATTTTTTTCAAATCTTGTCAAAAAGAATTTGCAGTGTGTTACTTCTACGCACTGAATGCACTAAAATAAATTACAAATTATTTCCTAAAGGTTTATAGAGTTGATTCAATAGTTAATGGAAATAGTTGAAATTGAAACTTGTATTGCAAAGTTTAAGTTTAGCATTTCGTTACCATACAATTGGAGTTTTGATAACATGCAGGAACTGGTACACTTGATGATAGAAAAGCAAATAGAGCTTTATATAATTAAAGTGCTTTTTCACTGTTTGTGTTTAGAAAAATAATTAAACTAGTCGCATGTGTACCTGCGTGAGTTCTCAGCATTAGGTTGGGTGGGCGCAGCACCGTTCTCTAACAGAGCCTTTTGGTCGTCAGAAGACGGGACAGCTGTGTGGCCATTCGTCTTTTCAGCATCTCCTTTAGGCTGCCGTCTGCGCCTCTTTGGTGTGAGAGGTCTCATAAGTGCTGACGATATACATCCTTGTAGTAACAGACCAGCTACAATATATTAATCTAGCTGCTGTAGATCCTGGCTCAACTTTGATACAACATATTAGTTTACTCAATCATTTTATTTAAATAAATCATTTAATGTTTAAAATTTAATAACGACTATAAACACCTTAATATTGGCTTCAACTAAATAATTCAGTTTTGTATTTATTATAAACTTCCTTTAAAAATAATAATTGGTAAAATCATTCTAAATAAAAAAACTTTGAAAAAAGATCTTTTTCATACGCTTAAAAATAACAGAGCTTTAGCCCAAGTCTTGCAACATTACAATAGACAATATTTCATTTAGTTCCCATACTTTATTGCCACTAAAGCGTTTAGCAAGGCAAAGTAAAAGTTGAATAAGCACAGTCTATACCTAAAGCTATGTGTGCTCCTTTCCAGTCGACATTGTGAAGAAGGAACTTGCCAAAGGGAGCCATACAGAACACACCTATACCTGTACCACAGACGGCAATTCCCGTAGCAATGCCTCTTTTCTTCTCAAAGTAATAGCCAACACCCACAACTGCGGGCAGGTACATCATGCCGAACCCAAACCCTGTAACATTGCTAGTAAGAACCACAACTATTCTGATGTCAGTTAAAGTGAGATAATGTTATTTCAAGTTAGAAGAAAACTATAAGTTTTAGAAATGCGAAATAAAGTAGAAATGCATTATTAACAGGCAGTGAGGTCAAAAGTGTTTTAGGAGCAGTAATATAGAAATTGAGATAGCTTTAGTTCTTTTATTTTATTATTAAATTTTAGCTTGGGACAAGAGTTGAAATTCTTGCAAGAACATAACTTCTTTTGCTACATTTCTAATCTAGAACACAGACTTTTTTTAATTTCTCCATTACTATACCTACCTCTCAAAAGTGGAAGTAGTAACAAGAAAATTTTAACAGATAATTAAAATATGGTTAATAAGCTAGTAAGTTGTGTATGGGGTGTCTACTTTTGTTAATGCAGAAGGATATGTCTACTGCTGGAATACTGCAGAAAGTTAAAAACGAATGGACTGACAACTGCTAATACTAAACTGATATTATTATTTCTCGCAAACATATCATTTGTATAGTTTACAAAAAGATCTATTCTAAATGACTATACTCTTTGTTCAGTCATCAACTAATAAAATAGCGGAGTTTTGTGATTATTATCTAGTATAGTGAGTTCACCTTGACATAGCTAGTTAGGTGGGCTTACCCCCAATAACTCCATAAGTGAGTTGGAAAACAACCACAGACTTTGAAGCAGTACTCAGTAGGAAGGCACATGCACCAATTATAGAGCCAGCTATCCCAACTGGTCTACATCCAAACTTGTTTACCAGAGCTCCGACTATCGGGCCTGAGGAAATATTTAATATTAATTATATTAATCCAAGTGTTAGAAGTTATTTGAGTAAACTATTTACTTTTTACTCATCAATGATATGTAGTATGGAGCCATCAGATATGACTATATTATAGTGTATGATGGTATTTGATTGATAATATTGTTAGCATAGCATTTCACTTCAAATATCATAGAACCCTGTTTAAAAAATTGTATTTTTTTATTGTATATTACCTTTTATTATTACCTGTACCATATATTATTATTTATATTACTGAAACTACTGCATATGAATATTTGGAAAAAGTATGAGAAGAGTTAAGACAACTCCTGAAAGTTATATTCTGCAGTAATGCAAGAAAAGCTTTCTGTATAAAGAAAGTGTCGAATAGAAAATAGCTTCATAATTCAACACCCAGCAGAGATAAAAAGCAAATAGCAAAGAGAGTTTTGATGCTAGCAATAATTATAACAAGCTCTAATTTAACTCTGCTATGCTCTATACCCTGGATGAGGCTCAAGTGTTGTAAACCATTAGCATGTGAGAGTAGCCTCTGTGCTAGAACTATGCTAAGTGGTATAATGAAATGTATATAGACTTATGTCAATGTAAGAAGCTTTAATTTTCCTCCTCAGGCTACACCACATACTACACAGTAGAAACTATGATTTTAGTTCACAGAAATAACCTTGTGAGAACCCCCCAGGCTTTTAGCTGAGCTATGGAGTGCCTTGAGCTATGCCCATAATGTTGCTTAAAGGTTTTTACTGACACAAAAAGAGCTTTAGTAGATTGTCGAGCTTATCTACTGACTTAACATGAGTCATATTAAACTCAGGCCTCAAAAGACTGATTTTTCAAACTTGAATGAAATTAAATTAAATATTCACTAAGGTCATGTGTTCAACTATAGTGTTAAATTTAGATTTATAAGTTATCTAAACTTTGTACAAAGTACAAAACATATATTTTGGTCTAATTAGATTTAAGTACACTTTAACTGCTAGCAGCATAAACATAGAGTTTCCTTTAAACAAAGTTGTGCCTGAATATGAATGTGGGAAAATTTGTCATGATTTTAAACTCGTAGGTTTGCTGTTGCTTTAGCACAGATGACGAAGCATTTTTTGAGTATATATTAACTTGATTCTTTTTGAATGCATTTTGACAGAAATTTTGTCTAGCAAACTTAATTCAATTATTGATAAACATTATATGTAGTATAAATTGTAGTATTTATATATTTAATTTAGTAGAATTAAATTATAAGAAAGTAAGTTGCAGTTAGATGAATTTTTGTGATATTCCTACAAGTTTAGTGATTGTGATTGCTAATATTGCTAAGTAGTTGCAAAAAGCATAAATTTTAAATTTTGAACTATTTAAGTAGTAGAATAGGCCTGTTGATTTACCTACTAGAAGATGACTTATCCACTAGAAGATGACTTACCTACAAGAAGATGACTTACCTACTAGAAGATAGACTTACCTACTAGAAGATACACTTACCTACTAGAAGATGACTTACCCACTAAAAGATGACTTACCTACCAGAAGATGACTTACCTACAAGAAGATGACTTACCTACTAGAAGATACACTTACCTACTAGAAGATACACTTACCTACTAGAAGATGACTTACCCACTAAAAGATGACTTACCCACTAAAAGATGACTTACCCACAAGAAGATGACTTACTCACTAGAAAATGACTTACCCACTAGAAGATAGACTCCACACAACAAAGAGTTAGCGAGACTGGCGCTGGCTATGGAAGAGTTGAAGAACTTGACGTACTCCAACAGGAAGACCCCAAAGCAGTAGGCTATGCCGTCTAGTACGAAGTTGTTTACAAATGAGGCTACCATGACCACCCACCCCCACCCTCCATCTGGTGGCTCTGGAATGTAGTCTTCCCAGTCATCTGGAATCAGAGCCATAAAGAAACTTTCTTAAATAAAAAATCTTTATTACTAAATTTGCTTAATGAAATTATTTTGTTAGCAACTAGATATTTTAGTATCAAAATTTGGATTAGACAAGTTAGAATATTTTATTTAACTGTGGTTGGATGTAAATGTGATTATTGGTGTGAAATTAACATAAATTTAAATTCAATTAGCAAAATAAGAAGTTAAAAAAAATAATTATTGCTCTGTAAAATTGTGGATATTAGCATTATTATAATGATAATAAAAACCATTACAGTAATAATAATTGTTAGTAGAATTATTACAAAATCCTAATCTTTTTGTTATAGTAACATAAGAAAATTCATTAAAACTTTAATGTAATTCAGTTTGCTGATTGAGGATTGAGTTTTAAAGCTTTGATCTACATAAGCTATATTTCAATGCTGTAATTAAAAGTTTTACTGCAGCAGGTTCGATCAAAGTTCCCATAATTACTGTAGTAGAGTATGAATGCAGTGCCCTCCCTGAGCGGCAAGCCATTAAAGGATTGCTCTATCTTGTCTAATAAATGGCCATTTAGGTCAAACACACATAATATTGTGTTTTTCTAAGCATGCATTGACAAAAAGCATTTGACCAAAGGTAGAAAAAGTTAGTTGAAGTTGAGGGTGTAGATTGGTAACAGCCAAAACGCCGATTTTGAAATGAGCTGGGAAGTGTGACGTAACAGCGCCAGCATTCCTGCTGGTCACGTGACTATACAAATGAATAACTATAGAAATATGACTGTGAGATGTGATCTTTCAGCTCGTAATTTGTATATTTATAGAAGTGCAAATATGAATTATCTCAATCTATAGTTTTTTGACATGTTAAATAACATGTATGTGATAACATTAGGCCATATTTTGCTTGTAAACATAGAAAAAAGCATTGCAAAAACATGCATTCTTTAGGATGAATGCCTGCGATCGATCTAAACTAGGTCATGTGCAATATTACGGGCGCACCAAAGCTGACCTATATAGCACACTGTAACTGCTTGAGCGTTATTGGTTGATGTTGCGCTCAGCAACCTTGAATACTAGCGTTATTGTTAGCACGTGCAGCATAGTTACTGGCGTTCACACGTCACGTATTAGGCTATTCTTTTTCATGGCTGAAAATTTTACCTCCCTCAAAATTGGAATTTTGAAAAGCTGTTTTCTAGGCATATATCCCTTTGCAAAGTCACAATTGTTTGCATACACATTAGATTATAGTTCATAATTATAATGTGATTGTAATAAACTAAGATAGAGCAATCCTTTAATATGCTATATGCAATGAGCATTATGATGTATTCCAGGCATTGTAAGGAAGTGCTCACTAATTATTACGTAACACTGGTCAGTGTAGCATAGGTCAGTATTTCTACTGCTAATTGTTGAATAAAAAGAAAGACTAATTATGTGTTTAAGTTATACGAAGCAGGTAAATATTAAACTAAGGTTAGTGTAATCTAGTTCAACCTACTAACAGCTGCTTAGGCTATGTTCTGCGAAACACCTGATTAAAGGTCAAGGATATGTCAATGAGATCTATAACCTAACCGTAATGTGTTGAGTACAAATTGTGTTGAGAAAAAAGTTCAACAGAAAATGCTGGAGCTAGCAAATGGTCACTAACAACTACCACTTGCTATTTAATCAAAAAGCTGATAGTTGTCAGCTATTTTCCTAGGCTTTTTGCACTACAAAATGATAGTTCCAAAAAAGATATTTTCGTGAAAAAAAAACAAACACATTCCAGAAAAAATGAAATTTAGAGTATAAATTAAAATAGCATTAAGTAGACTATTCCACCTGGTAATAAATGTATCTGATTACAAAAATCTTTATATTTCAACAAGTCTAAATAAAGGAACAGGTTTAAGCTGATTCAGGAGGAACATGACTAATTACATAAACTGTGAATTTATTTTTTCACAACACAACCGAACAGCAGCTTAATTGTTGACAGCAATAAAACAGCTTATTGTTCAGTGCTCAGTCTAATTGCAAACTTGGTGGGCACTATACAAACATGTTTTTACTAGAACAGCTGAATCAACACTAAATGACTCATTAACACAACTTTGTATAGGCAGCAGAAAGTACTTTGTCAGCATCTACTAGAATACACTGCCTCTGCCACACGAATATGATATGAGGGAAAATGTCTCTCACAGCAGGCACCTCCGGATGCTCCATGTGTTTAGCAGCATATTGATATGTGTTGACACGTTGAAAGTGACTAGTAAATTAGTAGATGCTAATAACAACCAAAATCTTGAATTGCTATACAAAGTATAGTACAGTGACTGACATGCATTGATTCTTGATACCCATGAAATAATATTTGAAACAAAATCTCTTAAACTCTAAGAAACCTAAATCCTCAACTTTCGGCAAAAATCTTACAAGTTTATTTTTATCATCTGCCAGCTTTTTACTTTATTGTGTTTACTGACCACAGTTATTGAAACTGTATTGTCTTAGCAACTTCTTGCAATTTCCTTACCCCATTTATTTTTAATATAAAACAACACAACTCTGTCCAAAATCTACGAAGAATGCATATCAAATAAAATAAGAAATGGACAAGGTGCCAACTAGGCAAGGGTATTTTTGTAACTAAATCAACAGTGTTATGTTGGGTTTAGAAATGGCTTAGAAATGTCCACTTCCTGTATGAGTCGTCTGCAAGTCACATGACTGTCTCCATGCCAAACCAAATCTTTTGAGTGGCATGTTTAATAAATGGACCTTTATACCCTTATCTTTTTCACAAACTATTTTTATACTAAATATTGAACCCGTATTTTGCTATGTAACTAGAACCACCTAAATAAAAAGAATTTAAAGCACAAAACACTGTTATTTGTAATTGTTCAAAATTTTATAAACGCATGAAAAATGGTCTTCTTACTAATGAAAGTCAGTAATGTCTCAAACCAAGTTCAAAACCAAGGATGAGAAATTAATCTAGTCATGTCAAAAATAGTACATCAGCACAAGTGCCTTTAAATAAGATCAATGCACTGCTATTGGCAGTATACACTTGGAAAGTTATCCCATAATTGCTTGATTAATACAAGATGCAGCTTTTCTACTACACTGGAGTGAATTGTAAACAACTGCCAATGCATTAGTTGATTTTAAGTTGACAAAGGCAAAATTTAGTAATAAAAATTATAAAAATCTTTACACTTTCAATTTGTAATTATTGTTCGTTTAATGCTTTTATATAACTCAAGAATAATTAAAACTATTTGTATGTTGTGCCAGAGCACAAGCATACATTAATTTAAAGAATACGTTACAGCTTTCTATAGCGGACATTATGAAGCTATTATTAACTAGCTTACCGTCGTTAGGCTCTGTAGAATTAGCTTGAGGACCCAGTATGGGTGTTGTGGTTGCTGCATATATCTTCTCCGTCAATTCCACACCAATGTCTTCTACTGATCCATTCATATCTTCAGGGTTAGATTGATTGGGTTTCATACTTAATATCAGTTTACTCGCTCAGCGGACTGGGTTATCTTCTCTCTTGTGGGTTATTTTCGATAGTATTAGTGAACTATCTACATTTAGATACAAAATATGTTGGTTGATGAACAATAAATAAAAATAGCAACTGAAATTTCCTTGCTGCTATAATAGTAGGGTGAGTTTAGCCAAATTTAGTATAAAACTGTAATACAAATGTGTATAACTATTTTATTATTATTATGCTACTACAATTAAAAATAACAAATAATAGTTTTTAATCTTTTTTGGTAAACTTTTCATAAAATTAGCAAAGTAGATAAATGCATAATATAACATTTTTTTATATATATAATAAAAATATATTAAAAATAAATTAATAAAAAACTGAATCTAGAACTGTTACCTTTGCATATCACCATCGAAGAAGTTTATGAACTAAATATCTTGTGTAATATACTTATAAACCAGGATGGACTTCCTGTGTTACCAGAATGCATCAGTAATAACTGTTGGTGTTAGCAAGCATGAAGATATGTGGGCAATATTATCGCCAAGGTTAACTAAACAAAGTCTCTGTTCGCAATTAACCACAAAATGCAAGAGGTGAATGCACTCTGCTGCAAGTGAAATGTACAATGTAAACACATGGGAAGATTGGTAAAATTTGGCTATCCATTGCAACTACAACTAATTGTAAAGCTGGATATTTCAAACACCGGCTGTAAATGCAGGTTTAGACGAAATGTGCGAGATGAAGTCCTATAAATAAACTTAATTCTATAAATAGACACTCTATCTATAAATAGACACTTTCCTATGAAGATTACCTGATGTATCACTTTGAGTTCTGCTGTAAGCTCATATTTTCTCACTCTTCCAGTACAATCAGCTGATTTCCAACAACTATGAGTAGAACTAAACGAGGATATTGATTTTTAGCTGCAGAGTTGCTTAGCATAGCATCAGCATATTAAGTGTCGAGTTCGCATTAGTTCAATGTCCAATGCCCATTGGTTGCTCTCACTCGTTGTTTACGTTGCTTAATACGCGCTATTACTATTATACGTACCCTCTACTATGCATTACTATCTTAGTCTAAATTTAATTACAATGTGTCTTCAAATGCACTAAGTCTTTGGTTGAAGAAGATAATTCAAAAGGTAGTTCCTATTCAGTTAATAAAGTGAAAGACTGCGTAATGTAGACAATTTGGAGCATTGTCAAGTGCTGTTTACGATAATATTTGTACATGACACGACTGATTCATAGCTACAAGGACTTGATATTGTGATAGATCAAGAAAGCTTGAAAACATTAGCTTGTTCTGATGCAATTGTACTTTAAAACTTGAGTGTTAGAGAGTTGGCCTGGCTAATTTGAAAACTATTTGATTCGAGTATAAATGAAAATATTTTTACTCTTACCAAAGATAATTTTGAACTAGCATGTATAGCAACAAGAAGTGGTTTCTTTTAATATTCCGAAATAAAAACTTTAGCAATTCTTGTTGCTCAGAAACATTGCAAGAAATCCAAGTGAAAAATATATTAAACACCTAGCATCATAATCTCTGAAACCATTTCTATGAAAGTACATATTGCATGTTTAGTGTAGCAAACAGTTGGGATAATAAATACCATCTGACCATCAAGATGGAGTTAGTTGGTTGGTTTACCTTGACTCAAGTGTGATCTAATCCAGGATGAACTGAGTTGTACTTTCACCTCGAGTGACCAAGATGTTTCACATCACAAGAATTAGCTTTTTATATCAATACTCAGCTATCTTAAGATATCTAGATGCAATGTCGCCAACAACACAAGTGAGAAGTTTATAAAAATAGAACAAGCTAATTATAGCAGTAGATATTCACAAATTCTACTGAAATCTGTCTAGAGAATCTTTTATTATTTTCACAATAAATTCAACTGCCTAAATTCTTTCAGCTTGTGGTCTCCAAAAATACACCGTATTTGTTTGGGAATGCTTTTTGCGCTTTTTATAACAATTTGCCGTTCAAAGAATCATAAAATGTCATATTTTATATGCTGTAATCAAAATGATACGGAATGTGAGAGTAGTGACTAGTAATTTATTAACGAAACATTTTATAAACAGAAACAAAGGAAATAAATTTGGTTTTGAAAAAATAAGTCCCAATAGGTGGAAATATTTAAGTATTTAGACAGTGATTAAGTAGATGAAATCATCGACAATGAAAAGAAAAAAAACAGAAAATGAGTAATAAATTAAACTATTTATGATATAATAGAATATATGTTTAAAGAGTAGATTAACATGTAATATTGCTGACAAGTAGATTCACCCCAAGCCAACAGTGCACTGGACTCAGTATTATTAGCTTACAGTGTAAATATAAAAATAGAACAGTATATATTAACTTGTAATTGCACATGTATATTTTTTTAAATCTGAAAAAACTGCACAAAAATGGAAAGTGAATAAAGAAATGAGCCCATTGCCACACACAGTCGTGCAATCAACTTTGTATTCAGCTAGGCTCCTAGAGAAGATGGTGAAAGGATAGAGTGACAGGTATGTGGTACAGCTAGCAGCAGTCTAGGACTCTAGGGCTACAAAATAATATATTCAGAGAATAGAAAAGACAACTCCGACCAAATGCTACTGACTCAACATGTGGCAATAGAAAATATGTACAAGGTTGTTCTAGAATAATTTGCTTCTATTTATTTAGAAAACAATTATGTATAATTTATATTAATAAGTTCCAGCTTATAACAGAGAAAAGACAACTCTCAATTTACAATCTTCAAAATTATAAAATACTTTTATGTTTTATCAACAGGCGAATGTCTAGCGTTATGATGTTACAGAATAATTCTCACACAAGGGACAACAACCCCTCGATTCAAATAGCATCTGCTATGATATGTAAGGTTTTAGTTCCATCAAACCAGTTGTCTGCTAAATAATGGAACAACCAAAGTTTTTAAAAGTCTAAAAAAGCAACTTTTCAAACCAAAGTGGTTTTATACTTCTTGTTTACTTCTTCTATTTGTAAATATAAAATAAACAACACAGAATTGGAGAACCAAAGCAAAATGATCAGAAAACTAGGCCAGCCAATTAACTTGATATAATTTCAGCTTTTACAGCTCATAGTCGTAGACATTGCCATCTCTATTAATATTATAGCACAACATAGCTCTAACCCATCTCTAAATATCAATATCTTTACCGCTACACACAATATTCAGTTTTATACTGGCAGTTTAACATCAGGTTCGGTTACTAATCAATCAGAATGACTTTTCATGTCAAAGTAACAACTGAGAATGGATAAAATGGCAGCCCTTCAAACAGTCCAAATATTCACACAAACTAACCTAACAATAGTGCACATTACACATGCTTACCATGTAAACTATGTGTATATCTCCAGTTAACTAGGCAAACCTTGCTCTCTAAGGTGGCACCATAACACGGACTATTTGTGACATCACATATTGCGATGTGACCGGTGTACTGTGACACACTGTACTGTGACGTACTGCATGTGACATTGTGATTCACCATCTGTAAAAGTATAAATAAATAACAAATATTATACCCTCAAATAATCAATCTGTCTTACAGCAGCTAAACTGACACATGACAAGTATTTACAGCAGTATTTCAAGAGAAGGCAACTCTTAATACATAATAAATGATGGAAATAATTGAGATGTGTTAAGCTGATGGCCTACGTGACACATACAAACTAATCTGCTGTTGAATTTCACAACTTAGACATACGATAGGCCAATGAAGGAGCTGCTCCCTAAACAGAGATCTGTTGTGTTACCGGACAGAGAGGGGGCTCTGATGTACCACCCCAATTGCGCCATGTAGGGTTGAGAATTTCAGCTAGCATATACATATATTGACTTAGTTGGGAGGGTGAGGATAATAGAGAACTCAGTCTATGCTATAAACAAGCAGATGAAATTACTTACCATTTGACTAAACTTTTGTTATGGTTTCCATAGCAAGAAAATACATATTCTAAGCGAGATTCTTCAGCTTCAGGCATCAACACTTGGAGAGGGACCGGCATTGCTAAGTAGTACCCCCCCCCCCCCCATTAGAAGCATTATAATAGAGCGAGTTCTACCGGAACAGGCTACGGATAGAGGCTGCAATACGCAAGACTGCAAACCGGCAGTAACACAGTCTGAAGGCTAAACTGAAGAGCCTCCTGAAACGGCCTCTCAACTGGCTAGTGTTCTGTAGTCAAGGAAACTAGTAACTGAAATGCTAAGTGATCAAAGTTATTCCAGAATTAAGTCTATGAAATCGCATAGACTTTATATTGCTGTACATAACATATAGCTGTGCATATATGATTGCATATTTTAACACATGGTGACAAATTCAAAAATATCTGAATCAAGCCTAAAAAGGCAAAAATTTGAAACATTAAATCAATATGTTGCACATTCACATACAGTGACTGTTATACCATTACATTGCCTAACTAGCATCAACAATAAACATGACACTAGACTATATAGTATAAAAGGATATATGAGAGTCTGGGGAGGTTTCCCTCCATTGATATAGAGAGCATAACTCCTGGCATCACAGCAGCGACCTAGAAAGGTACGGTGTAATATATAAATTAATAGCACAATGTGAGGCTACACGCAGGTGTTTAGTAAAGTACATCCTACTCAATACACTATAGCCACACCTTGTAGAGTTATTATACTTGTCTAGCATGTGACATGTGTCATGCAGGTGTCTAGTATGTGACACGTGTCATGCAGGTGTCTAGTATGTGATACGTGTCATGCAGGTGTCTAGTATGTGATACGTGCCATACAGGTGTTGAACATGTGACATGTGTCATACAGGTGTCCAGTATGTGACACATGCCATACAGGTGTTGAACATGTGACACGTGTCACATACTGTTTTCAGACTTAAAGACATTGGGGAGATAACTCCTATTATAAAACATTATGAGTAGAAAAGCAGTTAAAATATCATTAGATATGAGAATTTACCGGCGATGTGATAGTAGAATGGAAGATACAAGTGCTGAGTAAAGGAATGTTTCTCGTAGAACCTAATGGCGGGAGTGTTTGTGGCGAGAACGTGCAAGTAGACAACTTTAACAGTCTGCATGACGGGGGACGTGAGGTAACTCAGCAGTTTGTTCAACAGAGTCGACCCTGCAACACGGAATCATATTACTCAGAGCTACTCAACGTAATCGACAATGAAAAGTGACCTTTGACCTCTAGCTGACTCACCGAGTTGCTTCCTTCTATAGCTGTCAGTCACTCCTAGACTTAGGATGTAGGCAACGTGTGTGTCCAAACAGGAAGCTTGCTTTGAGCACAACAAATAACCATCCTAGATAAAACCAATAACGATGCACATGGAAGGTACTTTTAAATTAGTCTTGGTAAACTTATTTAATAAAAGTTAATACTATGCCAGTCACAGTAAGCAATTTCAAGTTCAGCAGTTAAAAAATGAGGCTTTTTCGATCGCTGTATAAACTATCTTAAAGTTTGTTTGGAAATATTTAGACAAAAATAAGACACTAACTTCCTGGTTGACTTGGTCAACAGATTTCACACCACAGACAATAATTCCCAAGATATGTCCATCATAAGGATGTACAGCGGCTAGAGAATAGTACTTGCCACTTGTGACATCATTATACCACATGTCAGGGTACCTGCAATAACATGTCAAAATGACACCTTGATTTACTACACTACTACACTTATCAGCAGTGACATCATTATACCACATGTCAGGGTACCTGCAACAACATGTCAATTGTCAACATGACACCTTCATTTACTAGACTACAACACTTGTCAGGGTAACATCATCAGAGCACCTGTATTCACACACCATAATGCATGTGCTCCAAGTATTCTCACACTTTCACGATAGCTTTGCCAAATGAAACATTTTTCCAAAATGCTAATTTTTGACAGAATATAGTTTAACACAAAGACTTAGAATACAAGTACATGTGAAAAAAAGATTTTTATTTTGCAAAAAAATTTGAAACTTTGAAACCAGCTTTTTACCTAACAGGAAACCAAACTTGACACAAGTCTTTTAGTTCTGCAATGTCTCCGGGATTCAGAAATCTGAAGTTCCATTCAATCTCAGCTTCACGCTCGAATAGATTATATACTACAGGTGGCGAAGTCATTGCTATTGTCACCAAAGTTTCTAAAAATCAACACAAAATTCAATGCAACTACAAATGCAACTTGTTAGATTTAATGCTGCAAACTAACTACCAAGAGTGAGTTAAGGCACAATGAAAATAGAAAATGTTGGATTATTAACAAAAAATTTAACTGAATGTGTCTAACGATATTGTAATGGGTCAATATCAGTAATCAACCAAATTTGCTATTAGCTACAAACATAGCACATAGGTGTACTTGTAGCCCAAGCTGTGTAGGTGACTATGGTAGGAGGTACCGAATTTGTTACCAACTCGTAGTTATGCATCCACAACTCTGTCTACATCTCGTGAATAAAATGAATACATTTTCAACAAAAATAAAATTTAAAATAAAAATTTATGAAAAACAACATCATGGCTAACTACAGCTAGAGATAATACCGCAGGTATGTTCTCTAGCTAGAACTAGTACTAGTAGTACGAGTACGACTATCAATACCAGACCGAGTAGAAGTTTTTACGTTTAGTTTACCTATACAAAAGTATAAAGCTGTTGCAAGATGATTAGTTTCAGCAATTGCAAGACATCGGCGTTTTGGTTAGATGATGAAATTGTTTAATGATAGTAATAATGTTCAATTAAATTTATAAAAATATAAACATTAACATTTCAATAACTATAACCAGAAGCTAGAGGACTTCGCTTCCACAGTTACTAATTCTTGATAGAAATCGCTTGAAACAGCACCAACTTAGGTGTAATTAAGTGCAGTGATTTGGGTTATAAACTGGTGTTGGAACAATATTGGTTACTTATTCAACCCTGACTTGGAGCTGCTTCTAGCGACTTTAATCTTTAAGATTGCAGTATAAGTTTAATAACCAAAGTTTCAAAGCACCCGAGCGAGTAGCTCGGGAAAACTGTAGAAAAAGCAAAATTTAAAACTATAGGCTACTTAGGTTATTCCGTTCAACTGTGCCAATCAGGTGATAGAATCAAGATATGAAAATAGACTAAACGCAGTCTCTAAAAACCACATGAAGAATATTTCTTCATAATAAATATTGTTGTAGTAAATGTAATAGCCTAGTAATACTAATACTAGAAGTAATAGGTTACCTGACTAATTCTAAATCTAATGATGAATTGGTGTATATGTAGTCATTTTGATAAGGTTGAAGCTCTAGCAGTTTTATAATCGAACTCAAAACTTTTTATATTTGCAATGCTTTGTGTAAATAATTATTCTTATTGCCAATGTGAATGTCATATGATATAAAAATACATAACATCGATAACTCATATTCATATTCATATTCATATTCATATTCATATTGCTATTCATAAGGGCATAAGGCTTATACTATAGTTATAGTTCTACTTATACAGTTATACTTATAGTAATACTAATACTATTAGTATTAGTATTACTAATTACCTAATACTACTAGTACTAGTACTAGTACTAGTATTACTATTAGACTTAGTAATACTAATAGTAATACTCAGTAATATTAATACTAATAGTAATACTAATACTATAGTAATAGTAAATATTTATGCTTAAAATTTTATAGTAATAAAATTAAAAATAAATATAGTTTAAGTAAATATTATAATAATAATGAAAGATTATGATAATAAATATAATCATAATAATTATGATAATTATAATATTAATATGCCTCTCACTCAGTCTTGAAATAAAGAAGTCAACACCTAATTCTTAATTCATTATTATAATTATACTTATAGTTATAATCATGATGATTTTAATACAAATTTAATAGCAATAATAGTAATAGTAGGTAATACTAATAGCATTGTCGAATATTTCAGATGGACCTTAGCACTTACTTTCATAAGACACTTCTCAACCACTCTTCACTATTGATCACAGACACTGTAGATCACTAACTGCAAGTGCAACGCTTTCACTGACACTTCAATTCACTTCACTGACAAAAATCACAAAATTTGTTCATTAACACCAACTCTGTAAATTAGTTTAATGTCACCCGCTGTAAATTGCAAACACTACCCTTTCCACATTGTCTAGCACTGGTACAGTGAATTTCTGCAATTATATCACTGTCGCAGGTATTAACTTTGAATTACTAGCACTACTGCTGTCTCAGCCATCAACATTACTACACTGTCAGTACCTGTGAATCACCAACACTGAACTACACTACATTGCACTACATTTATATAGCACAGCCTCAGTGAGCTCAAAACATCTCTAAATCCTTACACTTGTAGAACAATCGCCAGCAAGTAATGAATTGAAAATACTTATCTATATTTTATAGAGGCGTGGTAGGTAGCAAGGGTAGAAAGAGTCTTTCTCACGAACAGATTTGCCCAAATCCCAACTGCGCTGTGTTGAGTTATATTTTATGTAGGTCTTACTCATCAGCTAGTCAAGTACTAAGTGATTAGCACTTTGCGATGATTATCTACATTCTACACTGAATAAAACTATAATACTTAATAGCTATTTGGCTATATATGCTATTGTTAGGCTCTGCAGTTTCTAATACCTGATCGTATAATACAGTGTACCATAAGTACATGCATTAACAGCACTGTAATAGTATTACTAATATTGTTTAAAATCAGACTTAGTCATTGGTGTTATGGTTTTTGACTTTGACTATTAGTAGCTAATTTTACGACTTATACTCATAATGATAGCCATAGTGATACTAATACTTATTTTTTGTTTTGTCATGTAGTCATATTGATAATATTAGTAAATACTCTCACTTTCTTACTAATACTGCTACTCATTGTTGAATTCATATTCATATTCATAATGATGACAGCAGCGATGTAAATAAATACCATGAAGCTGAAAGTTAAACTAAAACATGTTTCATTATTGCTGGCAAAAATCAAATTGAATAATAATTGATATCAGTTTTTTGTTTACAGCGTAAAGCAGAATGGTGCACGGTGAAGACATCGATGACATTGAAGATATTATTGGTCAGGGTGATGACTCACCAGATGTGAGATACAGCTCTCGCAAGCTGGTTATCCCAAAATATAAGCGACTCAGACCTAAACTCTCAGACGCAACTCCCGAAGCAGACAGCATAATTCCCGGCACTCAGAGAGTGTATGTGAAGACCTGGGGCTGTTCACACAACAACTCGGATGGGGAGTACATGGCCGGGCAGCTTGCAGCGTATGGATACCAGATCGTTGGTTAGTTAGAGATACTTCCACAAGAATCGTAAAATACACTTCTGATTCAACGAAATTCGATAATTTTGCTTTGAGCAAAATTATAAATGGTAATTCAGATTGCTTGTGCTGTGTAACAATAGATAATATTCATAAGACTTTATTTCCGTGGCCGTCTTTCATTTCCTAGACAGCATAATGATGGCAGCCACTTGTTTAGTTTACTAAAACACACAGTGGAACAGAAACTCTGCTACATAAATTGTTCTCATGGTAGCTTCATAAGAATTATTGTTGTGTCTCAATTTCTAACAGAGCTGTTATCTACTTTTAGTATAAGATAGTATCTTGTATAGTCACAATCCTTGTAGAGGTCAATTAGTGGGGAGGGGCTGCATACATTACTTGAGAGCAAAAGCTATCCAATATATTTTCTTTTTTTATTGTTGAAATCGTTTGTGTTGGAATATTTTGTGCAATGCTTAGAGAAGACAACTACATGTTGCAGATGCCAAGCAGGACGCAGACGTGTGGCTACTCAACAGCTGTACTGTCAAGAATCCTGCAGAAGATCATTTTAGAAATGAAATCAAGTTAGCCCAGAGTTTAGACAAGAAGATTGTGGTGGCGGGATGCGTCCCTCAAGGGGAACGGAAAACAGGCTATCTGCAGGTAAATAATGGCAAATATTTTCCAAACCAGATTTGTAAGTTAGGGAAATGAGGGTTGTGCGTAGGTTCTTATATTAAATTGCAAGTTGTATACCATGCTGTATATTCGACTGCGTATTCTAGCCTGTACTAACATGAGTAACATATAGCCATGTGTTGATTCAGAGAGGTGTATATGATAATACTATTTAGTAACTTATTACAGGGACTCAGTGTGATTGGTGTGCAGCAGATTGACAGAGTTGTTGAAGTAGTGGAGGAAACACTGAAAGGTAAACTTCCTGTGGGTCTCACCCAGTATTTGTGTTTTATAACCATGTCTATACAATATCAGTTACTAATCTTTTTCACGTCTGTAATGTCTTAGTAATGTGTCAGGTAATGTGTCCAGGTAATGTGTCAGATAATGTGTCAGATAATGTGTCCAGGTAACGTCAATTTTTGTACAATTTCTCTGTTACTAGCTGCAATCTAATTTGTGAGACATTATTTTGATGGTGTTTTGGCATTTCAAAAGAAGCTTTTCGTTCACAAATTAATTTGTTGATTATATGTACATCATGTTATATTTATAGTATAATTTTGTTATGGTATGTTTATATTGCTAGTTCATTCTATCATATATATAATTATTATAAAACCACATGATATGTATACATCACCACTGTATTGTTTGTTATTTGCAGGTCACTCTGTGAGACTTTTTGGGGCTAAGAAATCAGATGGCAGAAAGATTGGGGGAGCCCGGCTAGACCTCCCAAAGATTAGAAAAAATCCATTGATAGAAATCATAGCCATCAACACCGGGTCAGTTTTTGAAATTAGGAGTTATCTTTCTTCTTTCTCCTCCAATCACTAGTTAAGCCTAGTTTACAGCTTGCCTTAAAGCACAAAGTTTGGTTGGTTTTCATTCGTAATATTTCTTGGAAATAAACATCATCTTTCACTAATCTTCGGCTGTTTTACATTTAATAAGTGAAACTATCTGATGATGAGCTCACCGTGTGGTGACAATAAATTTTTGTGCTTTGATTGTCCAAAAAGTTAAACTATAAGACACTCAATCTGTCAGTGTTTTTGAAGCTGGTAATTGTCTGCTCTTTTATGGTAAGATGTTATATTCTTGTTTACTTTATGCATACTGAAATATAAAGCTTATTTGTGACACACTGGAGTTGCCTTCTGATACTACTGACACCAGGTCTATTGTGCCCACAGGTGTCTGAATCAGTGTACGTACTGCAAGACTAAGCATGCTCGCGGGGAGTTGGGAAGTTATCCTCCCGATGAGATTGTGGCCAGAGCTGAACAGTCTTTCCAAGGTAGTATCTCGGTATATTCTAATCACAGGAAAGTGTAGATGGGTAGAGGGACTTGCTGTACATAGTTGTGTGTTGTGATATTTTGCCTGCATCTATTTGCCTAAATTTTCTTTTACTAATCAGACTTTGATTGATAAACTAATTGATCTTTATATAAAAGAGTCACAATATATCTTGCGCAATTTTTTTATAATTGAGAAAGATTAAAGTCCTTCTACCACTTTTTTCATAATTAGAGATTGGAGCTTTTACAAAATTGGATTATTTGCCGTAGAAAAGATATTTTTATGAAGGCATCGTGTAAAGTTCATGACCACTTTTTCAGACGTTTTGCTCTTCATACAGTAATACTGTGTTGGATAAAGCCAGCATATCGTTATTTGACTGTATATTAACACAAGTCATGACACCAACTGACTGTATACTGACACAAGTCATGACACCAACTGACTGTATACTGACACAAGTCATGACACCAACTGACTGTATACTGACACAAGTCATGACACCAGCTGACTGTATACTGACACAAATCATGACACCAACTGACAGGTATTCAGGGTGTCATAACATCATACTATACTATTGCATCAGAGGGAGTTGTTGAGCTCTGGCTTACCTCTGAAGATACCGGAGCTTATGGTAAAGATATTGGAGTTACCCTTCCTCAGTTACTGTGGAAGTTAGTCGAGGTCATACCTGAGGGATGTATGCTGAGGCTGGGCATGACTAACCCCCCTTACATACTGGAACATCTAGAGGTAGAACCTGAGCTATGCTCAGTACTTGTGCTACCATTGATTTCTTGCTGCAAAATTGACCTCTACCATAGACGGAATTTCAGGATTGTTTAAATCCAATTTATATTTCATAAAAAGAGTTTAAAGCCAATTTTGTCAATTTGTAAAAGTACTATAATATTTTGTCTGTTTAAGATTATATTACTACGATTTTACTACGATATTAGTACTATATTATTACTACTGTGTTAATTCTGTATTAGTATATAATGTAATGATACTAGTAAGTGCATTACAATTATAATAGCATACTGTATTTCTATTATTGTATCACTATAGTATTATATTACTGTTACCATAATGCTAGTATATCCTCACTTGAAAACATTTAGTCAAACTCAACTTCGGGTTGGAAATAAAATTACGAAAAACAAATGTATCTCAAAATAGACAATACATTTTCAACTCAAATCTAGCGATTCTATATTACTGTTGTGAATATACTGCTAATGATATTGTAATATTGTATTACTAATAAATATTTACTATTTCTAGGAGATGGCGAAGATACTGAATCACCCGAGAGTCTACTCGTTTCTGCATGTCCCGGTACAGGCTGGGTCAGATAATGTCCTTCTGGAGATGAAGAGAGAATACACGGTGGAGGACTTCAAACACGTCGTGGACTTCCTTAAACAAAGGTCTGTCTATGATACGTGATATGTCATACGATGTAATATATAATATATTATATGATGTGATATATCATTTGATGTAATAAATATAATATTTCATATGATGTAATATGTAACATAAATTTATATGTAGTAGTATATGATATAATATAATATATTACATTATATTATACATTATATTGTAATGTAACATAGTAATATAAAATGATGTAATATAATACAGTACAATACTATGCTATATTTGTATACTAATTGTCTTATTGTAGAGTTCCAGGGATCACTATAGCCACAGATCTTATATGTGGGTTTCCTACTGAAACAGAGGAGGACTTTGAAGGCACCCTCAAGCTGGTGGAGGAGTACAAGTTCCCCAGTCTATTTATTAACCAGTTCTTCCCCCGACCCGGAACTCCAGCTGCTAAGATGCAGAGGATTCCTGCAGACGTCGTGAAGAAGAGAACTAAGAAAGCCCACGAGCTGTTCCAGACTTACTTTCCCTATAATCATAAGGTAAGTGTAATATGTAAGTGTATTTTATATGTACTTACACTACAATCATAAGGTATGAGAGTATAGTATGGTGAGTAAGTAACTTACAACTTGTTTTCCGTCACATTAGTTAGAAATTTGTTCTGGCTGTAAGTTAATATCCGACTGCAATGTCTTGTTCTCTAATTAGGAGCATTTGGCTACACAGTTGGTAGTTGTCTGCCCATAAAATTGATTTATATAAAAAGACAACTCCAAAATACTGCAAGTTTCACCATCAGTTTGCACAGACACTGATTTAATCTCTCGACTTGAATATGTTCTCTGTCAAGAGAAGATTATTTCCTGCTGGAATTGTGTGGTTTGTCTGTTACCAGGTGATACTGATTCTATGTATGAGTACTCATGTGTTACCAGGTGACGCTGATTCTAGCTGCCTGTCCAGATAATGCATGATTTTATTGTAACCTTCAAAAAGCATCTTAGTTAAGTGAAAAGTCTGAAGAGCAAAGGTTTTCTATAAATGCATTATTGATTGGAGGAAGAACGATTTTTTTTCTTAGCCTGTAGAATATCTTTTCAGAACTCACAAAATATTATTAAATTTAGTAAACCTTCATAGTAAATCTACTTCTAGTGTCATTTGGGTATATTTTGTTGCAGATCGGTGAAACTCAAGACGTGTTGATAACCGAGTTGTCCACGGACAGGAAGTACTATGTCGGCCATAATAAGTCGTACGATCAGGTTGGTGTGCTTAAAATTACTTTCAGCTAAATGTGTTTTTGCTTGCGAAGTAATAAGTAGAATGACTGTTGCTGGTGAACACAATTATTCTCATGTCATGAATGTCTATAAATTAAACTGAAAGTGGTAACTTTTGTTGCAAATGGTTTTGTATCAGGAGAATGTTTGTGGAAAGGGATAACCTTATCCCCCACCATTGCATGGACACCATTATTTGAGCCGCAATTTTCGTATTTGTCAATTGAAGCAGATCTAAAACAGAAGGAAAAACCTTCCATTTTACTATCAATGCCTCTCATTTCTATAAATAGAACACTTTGGGTCTGCTGCGTTTAAATTAATACACTGAGGTTAGCAAACTAATATCTTTGACTTGCCGCACCACCGCAGGTCTTTCTTAGTAACTAGTGCTTACCAACATGTGTGGATGAAAACCAACACAAGTCTGATTCAATAAGGAAAAGAATATTTTTACATAATTTTTCAGACTTTATTTGCTTTTAATTTATGAATGTGTCATTTTTATTACTAAACTATTTCACTTAATTGAAAGTTGCAAAATTAAGTCGTAAATAATTGTGTTTATTTATAGCCAGATTGTTGAGTTAGCATTTGTGACACTCAATATATGCGTACTGGTACATGGGTGGGTTAGGTTTACACATGTAACTTAGCTGTAAAAAATGACATTCTAATATTAAAATAATTGTATTTGGTGCTCATTTTTTAAAATAATTATGGATTATGGTAATTAAGTATTGTTAGTCGGAAAATCACTCGTACTCGATAAACTTTCACTTCAATCGCTTATCAATTAATTATTCAATTCTCCACTTTAACGACAGCTGATATGTTAATTGCTCGAGCGACTTTGGTTTTTTAAAGATCAATTTTCTTAAATTTATTATAAAACAAACAAAGAAGCAAACACCCTTGTTGCACTTGACTCGCAACAAGGTCTCTCGAGTTACCAGACTTTTCGTGACTCGCTTCTTAGTTGTGGTTTTCTTACAGGTGCTCGTGCCAATGGATGGAGATTTCATGGGTAAGAAGTTGACTGTTGAGATCACAGAAGCTGGCAAGCACTTTATGAAGTGTAAAATTACAGATAAAAGTTCCGCCAGCCGACCCGATGGTGTTCCCGAACCGCTAAAGTTGGGAGAGTTGTCGGGGTGCGGTGGTGGCATTTCTAATGAAACTGTAAAGAATAGAACATATCACCCTTTGCTAGTCGTTAGCTTGTTTGTGTTGATCACTTCAGTCATGTTGAGGCTGTATTACAGTCTATCCTCTGTTATTACCAGGTGAAAATATACACAATTTGGCTAAATCTAAACTCTTGTTTCATCTGCCTGCAAAATTTTTAGTTTAAAAGATGTTTTTCAATACAGAGCAGCTGGAAATTTATACTCATTGCATAAACATGTGGTGTTTGTTCAAATATTCACTAGTTTTTCAGCCGCATCATAAAATTGAAAATATTCGCAATCATAGGACAAACTTTCCTTTGCTGGGTGACAATAATATTCATGTTTTAATAAATTACCATATTTTTTCGGATTAAGTCACCGTAGCTAATTATACATGCTATAGGCAGTAATAGGATGCCCACTGACTATTTTACAGGATATGTTTACCATTGTGCACAAAATATTCGCAAACAAAATACCTGTTTGCTGCAATCATCACAGAAATAGATCCATAAATGTGTGAATTCTTACCTGTATTTTGACTACATTCCACTCTCTTCGTTGAATCACAGCGCAAGTAATTCTTCACGTGAATTAGAAATTTTGTGAGATTTTTGCATTGATTGGATCATATTAATATAAATACAACAATATTACGAAATAACACAAATACGACATTATAAAATATTTTAAATACAACAATATTATATATAAAACAGTATAAATACAACTAGACTATCAAAGAGTATTAATATATTGTAAAAATTCTGACAAGAAAATTCAGAGCTCCAGAGTGTTGATATTGCCACAAGAAATAATAAGAAAATAATAAATATTGCAGCAAATTATCTTGTAAGTTGTACCATAGAAGAACCGTTAGGATGGCATAGCCTAAACATGGAATGTGAGATAATAATATGTATCATAGTTTTTATTACAGCCCGTGGTCTCTATTCTTAGCCTTCTCTTTCTCTAGTTTGGAGCAGCTGAACTTTTAATCCACTCCTTCATTCTCGCACCTTTTCCTAGTTTTTTTCTTGGCGTTATTGGAGACCTGGAAGAGAGTGTGGACTACAGCTTGCAAAGCACGTCTATATATGATCACAATTCCTGATGTCATGGAGGGGAAACTGGCTAGAGTAGAACAACTCGGAACACCAAAATTGGGTCATTTTACTTAATTTACTACACACTGAAAATCTCAAGTTTTTAGCTATTTTTCACATTTTAGCTGCTAATGAACATGGGAAATCAAGCAAAATTAAAAAGAAACCTTGATTATATAGGTGTATTTATTGATATTTTACTAGTTTTGGGCAAAAGCCCATGTTTACTAGCAGCTAAATTGTAAAAAATAGCTAAAAACTGGAGATTTCCAGTGTGCACTAAATTAAGTAAAATGACCCATCTCTCTCTTGTTGGCATCACCACTCTATAAGGACTTCAACAAATTGCTTAGTATAGAATATGCCATGTTGAACCAGAGCCTCTGTTTCACATCTACAGTGCAGGCCATGACAACAAGATACGTCTGCAGTGCAAATCGGCCTATCAATGAGCGTTAAACTGCTGAATAGTTTTTGTAAAATAAAAGTATAAAGAACAGATTCAACTGATTTTTAAATTCCCGAAATGGTCAAGTCTGTTTACTGTAAATGACTCGCGTTTCAGTGTACTCGGTTGAATTAATCTAATTGGAAAATATTCTTGACATGATATAATTTTAAAAAAAATATAAGCCCTTGTCTACCTGTGGTGTTTACCTGTGGTGTTTAGGAGACTCCAGAGCCGGCACCTCTTCTGCATTGAGCTCATAGAAGCGCTGTGAAGGTGGTGTCGAACTAGAGGGGGTGTCTTCGGAGCCTTCTACAATGGCACCACAAAACTCTACACTTGATGGTAAGTATATTGATATACTTCATACTTGCACGGGGAAGATAACTCCTATTGCACCTGACAAACCACCTAGCAGATGATTTTACACGAGCAGGTGGAAATGGTTGTTTACAAAAACTTGCCTCCAGGCAGTGAAAACCACTACTTCACAGAAAGCGGATTTAGCTACACTGTCCAGCAACGCATGTATACAGCGACCTAAAAGCAGCCAACTAGGTGAGACAAATATCAGCACCAAGCTTCTAGCGTGGCAAATCATTTCTTCAAATAGAATAATGGAACATTTATAATTTGGAAAGTAGGTTCACACAGCTTTTAACAAGTAGTTAGCAGATTTTTGCAGCCAGTGATGCTTGGTAGAGCAATCCGCTGGGCCTTGAGTAATCATCGGTTTTCTGATTAGTTTTCGTTTAACTGTCAGTTTGCCTTAATTGAAGAAAATTTTGCAAAATTTTTTTTCATTTTTAGTGTAGAAATTTTACTACCCAAAGCAACATGGCAGCTATAACAGCTGGACAAGTCCATAAATATAAACAACATATCAATGTAGACTAGTTTTTACTCAGGAGGGTTTTATAACTCATATATAGCCGTCTATCAGGTGTTTGGTGGTTGCCAGTTGCACTGAGTGACTCTAAAGTCAGTCATCTTCTACCTCCCAGCAACAAGAGACACACGGTATCTGGTACGCAAGTTTCGTCCAAGTTCAATGACCATAACCGCTCCAAATACTAAACTGCGTTATATGTCAGGTTTTAGTTGAGTGACTTTTTATCAATATGACAGCCGCGACGATGTACACCAACATGTCCCAAAATTTATGACGGCAGACAAAAGAGCTATACTTTTAAAACAGACAAACAAGAACATAATGTAGGACATTGTAATATATGGCTTTGCTCTAAAAGTGTCAAAAAAAATTTATGTTCAGTGAAATGTTAATATTAATAAATGTGCTTACGATTTATGCAAATTGTGCAAGTAGCTAATAATTTGAACAGGAACAGGCAACACTGATGTCTACTGCTAATTGATGTCTTTAGCGAATAAATTATACAAATTTCAGCAAATTGAATCTTTTCCTTTTTATGCATGTAACGTAAATTTAGTCTCAAACACGGGTAGTATTTTGCTAGAAAAACTGATTTTTAGAATTTCTCTCTGTTGCTAATGCCTCAAAAATCAATCAATTCTGAAACTCCATGCAGCAATAGAATTTAGTGCTGCAAAAAATATAGTTTTCGTTCCATTGTGACGTCGACAGCGTAACAGCAGCGAATTCTGATAGTTTATAATTAAAAAATTCCCTCAGCCTCGTACACTTGTTATAGCTATCTTTAATCTTTATTCTTCACCAAGTCTTGTTATTCTATTTTTAACTGTCTTAGAACCATAATTAATGCAAAAAGACACAAACAACAAGAAAACTAAACAAAGAATAAAATATAAATTTCGGCCACTTTGCTGTCTTCATCCGATGGCTTCCAGGTGAAAGCTGTTAGAGATTGCATAAATAATTAATTGCTGAACCATTTTGATGATTGATTAAAAATAATTAAGCTTTGAAAAACATGTCATTATCAAAAACTACTTGAGAATTTGACAAAATCATTCATAAGTTTGCGGCCAGATTCAACTGAACTCCGGTCCAACCAGAGGCCATCTCTCACCTCCAGACCACTTATCAATCAAATATTTATTTTTATCCTTCACAGCTTCCTTTCGCTACTAAAAATAGACAATATTCTACTTGATGTTTCTTTGATGTTGCAAAAAAACATAAAAAAGAACACATTTTCACAACCTAACTTTTGTGTACTCAGTTTATGGTCTGAATTTGAATATGTTAAATAAACTTCTTAACTAATTACTGTGGTTTGATGAATCAGCCGAGAGTTTAGAACAAAAGTTGAACTGATGACCGGAGAACTCAATTAAACTCCTGTCAGTCACATCAAACTACTTTCCTTTTAACTCTTAGACACAAACACCCGCAAGGCATGCTGTCTGTGCTAAAAATAGCTACAATGTTGTTTACTACTATTCCGTACCTGATTGTGCAATGACTTGTACATAGTGAATGAAAATTGATTACTTTTTGAGCAAATAATAAAAAAACAGACAGTGATAATTAATACCTTTTTATGATTTGCAGTAAGTAAAGGATATCACTGCTACCTTTTTTTCTAACTTTGTAATTGATTGATAAGGCAGTCCAAGTCCTAGTGCTTGCAAACAGTTGCGAAATGCCTGATTTTCTTTCTGTACAAAACAACTTTTACTTACCACATAAAAGTATTTAATAAAAGACTCATTTCTTCAGCTATTGCACAATTTTTATTAAAAGTTTTTAAACTTTTTCTCTGAGACAAACCAAAGTGGAAAAAGTTTATTTGCAGTGCATGCATTTGTGTTAAGGGTGTGAACACTCATGAGTATGAAATATAATATAATTAATATATAATAAAGTGTATAAATTAAATAACAATAATAATCAATTATTCAGCTAAATACTATTCAATACTGTCTGGATGCGTTGCCAATGAATGATGACGCAATTAACAAAAACTGACCATTGTCTACTAAACGCACTGTCAGATGCCAAAATACATGTTGTTTGCTTGTTTCTAAGTTCCTATCATGTATAAATTCATCAAATTTTCCAACAGAGTAAGTGCCAAATGCACTCGCTGTCCTAACTCGGTGCCAGGCGCGCCAGGCGCACCAGGCGCGGCAAATAATTAATAAACTCGCTGAATATTAAGATTTTCGTGAACCACAACAGGATTTTACAGTTTTGCAAACGATGAAGTTCACGAAGCCTTAAAACATCGGCTACAAAAACTTTCTAAACTCGTAGTTTTCTAATGTGGTTGTGGGTGTTTCACATCTTTGCATTCATTACTTGCAATTATGTTGGCCTCCTGCAGGCATACACCCAGATTATATCATGGGTAGAGATCTTGTTTTTATCTGATGATTGCATAATTTAACTAGATGAAAAAATTGATAAAAATTTATTTGGCAATAATTTATAGCAGCAGGTAAATTAAATTAACCCTAGCCACTGTCCATTTGTTACCTGCATGTGGTATAATAGCCTACCTGCATATTGGAGAAGGTGTGAGCTGGAGTTTGAATAAGTAATATCCACAGCACAGGAATTTTCTTCTGCAGAAGACATCACATTAGCCATCAGGTGTGCCGGGCTATTCTAGAACACATATGACATAATAGTACAGGTTGCTGTTTCATATGACATGCTAGTACAGGTTGTTATTTCATATATATGACATGATGGTGCAGGTTGTTGTTTCATATGACATGATAGTACAGGCTGTTGTTTCATATGACATGATAGTACAGACTGTTGTTTCATATGACATGCTAGTACAGGTTGTTGTTTCATACAGATGTAGGAAATGTCTGGCTTTGCCGAAGTAGTTGGTAAATACATAAGTCAATCCTTGGGTTTCCCAAAATGAATGGTTTTATACTGGGCATTGTGAGTATACTTTCTCAAGTCTAATGAAAATATGGTTTAATCTTACGCATGCTGAAAATATGCAGAGTATAATTTCAAGCAAGGGTTAAAATGTAGCACGGCAAATTTACTCTGCTGTTATGATAGCACAAGTTCGCTAAAAAAAATGAAGATGTATTTTTAGAACAAATCAGCATGCAACAGCAAAAATGTATGAAAACAAGTCAATTTAGTTCACACATTACAATTTTATTATTTGAGTTTTCAAAGATTTTGTGAAAAATAGTATTGAACTAGTCAATGTGTGACATTTTTGCAAGCTAGCAGATACTTGCTTTCAAAAAATTGTAAAATGACTTTGCAGTAGGTGTGAAAGAAAGAATAAACAACAACTATGATGCCAAAAATATGATTGCAAAAATAAATTTCAACTTGAACTGCTCATAACTGTAATGAAATGTGAATAAAATTAAAATTGTAACTCCCTTAATGCTTGGCAAATGTAAAAGGTACAACAAAGCTGAGACTTTAAACAAAAACAATATAAAAGGCATAAAAAATGAAATCCTGCAAAAGAAACTAAAATATTGCAGCACAAATATGTGATAGTGCCAAATGAATGAATCACAGACGTCTGCTTAGACAGCTGATCCAACATTCTATGCTACTTCCTGTTACATGAGGGTAAAAACAAGCACATAAATCAGAATTGACAGCTAGAGTGAATACACAGTTCTTTGAACTTTTGTTTGTTCAAACCCACTCAGTGTTGAAGTAGCCAGGCCAAAAATATAGAATATTAATCTGGAAAAAAACTGATGTTGGAAAGAGAACGCAATATGAGAGGTCAATTTAGAATAACATGTGTATGCCTAGATGCAGTAGAGTTCAATTTGTCAGTCAAATGTATTTTGCAAGCAAAGGTGTCGATTGTTACACATTTTTTATGATGAAAACATGTTATTAACGCCAGTTATTAACATTACGCTTTGCCAAAAACACATTATCAGTATTCAAACTTTCTAAAGTGGAATGCAAACTTGAAAACAAGCTCTGATGAAAAATTTATGTAATTTTTACATTTAAAACAGAATCCAACAAAGTTAATGATGATAAGGCACTCTATGCAAACAAGAGTTCACAATAAAATGTGTCATGAAAAAACGAAATTTCCTCAAAAATATGAAATTGTAAAGCAATTATTCTAACACAAATATTTCCCTAGACTTTCTGCATTATGAAATTTAAAATTTTAACTCAAAATTGTGCATAAAATATGTCGAGTTATATTTGAGGGTTTACCAGCTATACCCCTCATGCATTGTTGAAAATAGTAATAAGAACACTTCTATACTTTGCAGCTTAAGTTTGCGGAAAATTTCTATTTTTGACATCATCAGCTGGCAATACCAAACAAACCACAGTGATGACATCATGCCAAGACTTGGCTATCATAAAAACAACCTACATTTTATTCTCTTAAATTAAACTTAATTAATTCAACCTTTGATTTGAGAATATGTGAGCTCATTTGTTTAATTTGATGTAAATGTTACATGAAGATGAAGTCAGATTGTTAATAGTTTATAAGAGATACTAACATTTGATGAACTGCTGTCGTCAGACGGCAGCGTCTGTTTATCACCGGCAGCACTATGAATAAACAGCAGCATAGAGTGTCTTGAGTCATCCATTTCTCCACTGAAAAGCAGTTAGCAACATTTATTGTACAAAATAATAAATATATTGTCGTGAAAATTTACTCAATTACGAAATTGACTTCATAATGTTTTGCAATGTTTGTACAGCATATGACATCATAAGAGGCCATGCCTGATGTCTTCAGAAGATCTGGGCCGAGATATCGTAATAATGGGATTAGGCTGAACTTCCAATTCTTTCACCTAGAATAGAGTCAACAGTCACTATAGTAACAGAATGTAGAAGCTTCTATACTGAAATATACTTATAAAAATGTAAAAACATTTGCCACCCCTGATTTACTATGTCTGTATTATATAACACCTTTGCCTCCACTGGGATTCGAACCTGGGACTTACGGATTGTGACCATGCGTGCTAACCATTACACTACAGGAGCTACTGGGTGATTTCAACACTGCAGAAGCTTTGTTAAAAATTCGCCACTCGATCAGGAAATGGCAGAGAAAGGTGAGAAAAAGCATTGTTATAAAATGGATTGTAATTAAAAAAACAGTGGGATTCTTTAAAAAGACGTTTTGCATACATTAGTTGGAGTAGAGCTCAATGAGTGAGTCTTGACATCAATTTTATCAGCAGACGCTCTCTTAACAGACGGACTGACAGCTTTCTTCATCAGCTTGGAATGTGGCGACAGCGAGGCTGTAGTTCGAGTGAGGTGCACTGCAGTCTGATTGGACGATGTGGCTGCTTTATTAGCAACCTTCTTCTGTAGCTTACTCACTGAAGCCGTAATGTTTTGAGCTAAAAATAGAAAAAGCACTTCTACAACTTCGCATAATGCAATAATGTTAACAAATAAATTGTGTAAAACGGTGAATTAAAGTGAATGTATAATTGAGCATAACACATTATATATTCAAAATATTAATTGTTTTTAAACACCAAAAAACGATGTTTTGTGCAAACAAAGATGTTGAATAATGATGTATGAGGGGAAGCACTATGCTTTAAACCTGAAAAGTAAAAACAAGAAAACAGGGTTCAAAATTTCCACTTGAGATGAATTGGTGCATGGTAGCTGCGTAAACCACACTAAGTGTCGAGTGGAAGAAATTATAACAAATTAGTAGCTATAAATAGAATTTCGACAAAGGAGTGTCGGCTGTGTAGAACAGTGATTCACGGATCTTATCGAAATGAGTACCACATCTTTCGAAGTGGGTTTAAGAATAATGGAAGAATCCAGGCATAACCCTAAGTGGAGTTTGCGTAACCCAAAAACGAACATGAATAGATACATTTAAGTTCAGCTAAAACACAGCGTTTCCTTTAGCTTAGATTCAATCAAAAATGATATGTTGTATTAATCCTAAAAAAATTTGTATACGATATAACAATACAACATAATGATACTATATGATATAACAATAAAAAATACAATACAACAGCAATACAATATGATACAATGATATGAAAAAAGTTGTTGAATTAAAACTATTTTGTTACATAAGTCAACGCCTGTAAAATATAAAAACCTATAAAGCATACATGGTAGTTGATGTAATTACAGTTTATATACTTTAGTAATTATATAATCCATACATTATCACATTATATTATTCTATAACTGGCATAAGTACATGAATAAGTATATATATGCTGTATTAAGTCACAGCTAGGCTTTATTTTACAATGTGGTACTCTAATAAGCACCTGATTGGCCTCCTTCAGGTGGGAAATTAAGTAGAAGTCTTGTTCCCCAATACTAAAGGACGAGATTTCAACAAGGTATACGTCATGCTAAGCTGAACAGCCAAATATTATACTGAGTATTAATCTTCAATTGTAGGTACAAAAACTACAGAATATCCACGTTCAGTGCCAAGGCGCCAAAAAGCTGGTGGTTTAGGACGAAACACTTCTGAAATATACCATGAATCAGAATGGCTGGTAGAAGAAACAGCTGTTCACTGTCACATGACCAGTGAGGTGAATGACCGGAGAGGCTGGCCCTTAATGCCTATAACTCCGAATATGGCAAATGTCCAGTGTCTCAGTATCAGGGTATGTCTTATTAGAATTTAATAGGATTACACCAAATCATTGAGTAACTTTGTGAGGTTCCAATATATTATAATAAGTGAACTCAATCCATAATCAATCACTTTGCAGTGAGTCGATGGGGGAAAATTATTTCTCTCTGAATTCTTCTTCACGAACCTGTGCTAGTCTAGAGTTAGTGAAGTGACAATTATAAAGGTCAAGGTTTTAAGCACATTGATGTCTGTAACACATAGTACACACACTGACCTCTACGCAGCTCGCTGTATTTATCCATCAGCATGTTGTACTGAGAAGAGAGGCTGTCGTACTTCAGCTCGCTGACGTGCTGCCTCACAGTCTCCACCTCCATACCGTGTAACTCCGCCAACTTTTTCAGTACCTGCAGTGAGAGATCTTATACAATAGATATACCTGCAGATACAGTTGGACTTATAGTAGTACAATTACCTTGTAGCTCCTGTGGTGTAGTGGTTAGCACGCTAGCTTACAAGCTGGAGGTCTGCGGTTCAAGTCCCGGTTGAGGCAAAATTATTTTACTAAACTAGGCATACTGCTTTCCATTATAATACAAAGTACAGCAACGAGAAAGAAGTTTTATAGCTTGAGTACCTTAGCCCGCAATGGCCGGTCAACGTCAGGCTCAACATCCACCCACAATGGGTATTGGCCGTTTCTAGTGACCCAAACATGCTCCGCAACGTCCTCCATGCGTAGCCTTAGGGCTGAGTTCGGTTCTATCAGTTGGAACAGCAACGTCCGACAATCTTAAGAGAGAAACACAAACTGCCAAATAAACATTTCTTCATGCAAAGTAGGTTCTAAATGAGAGTACTACAGCAAATACTACACTTGGGCTACGCAATGTACAGTTTTAGTTAATTTTATTACAGGGGAAATAAAACCTAATAGTAATGAATAGTGTCAAATCTCCAGTTATACTAAAACCAATACAGCAATAATACACTAATGCACGCATTTATTTATTTAATATCTTAATGTGGTAATTTAATAATTCCATGAAACTATTAATATTTAGTAATTAATTTATGAGAGAGATGAAAGATTGAAGACGACATAAATGTGACATTCTATATGATTATTATTATATAAATGCTAGATTAATATGAAATAAATACAGTCAACAATGTTATAGTTGAAAGATCATATATAAATGATACAAGATAATGTATTTTGTATGATACCGAGTATATTTACAGCAAGCAAGTTGAAAATTCTTTCTTATACATTTATTTATTCTAATAACTTTCATGTATGAAACTTATAGTTTTTAACAAAATGGTTATAGAAGTTAAATATAGAAAAAAATCACAGCTTTGATTTCACTTCAGGTAATGTTCTCTCGTTGCCAAGCAACGAGCCTAAACAGCAACTAAAATCTGGTAACTTGCAGTATGACTAAAAGCTGCATAAAAAGTTCCCAGGCAAATCAGTTCTGGACACAATTAGGTCATCAAATGAGAAATAGTCATAATGGATCAGAGATTAGCAGGTAGAACAGTGCTCACTGTTTAACAGTAAATGTCTCTTTGAATGCCATAAACTTTAGGTTTGCACGAAAAGACATAACAGACCTAAAAATATCTCTTCAATTACCACAAGTTTTTCTTCATGAAAAAAACAAATCTGTCAAAGTCTTGCACTCATCTTGATAAAATATGTAATTTAATTTGTAAAACTATGAATCAGATGAAAAGTCACAAGGCATTGAGCGTGACACACGTCACATGGCACGTTTAATTTGTAAGTAGAGTTAGTGAATGGATCCTACACCCTAATATGTAATAAACCATATCATGCGTGACAGTTGGGGCATAATCTATCTTAGTCAAAGTTGTATAAGGAAAGAGTGTTTCGGTCAAATGAAAATATATAAAACAAACTCAAAAATTTGGCCAAGCGTAGCAATAGCTGATTTTCAAATTGAATGACTAAAAATGAGAGAAACTGAAACATAAGGAGTGATAGACCTAATAGAATGAGAACTACTAAATTGAAGTTATGTTCTCCTGATTTTACTAGCCCAATCGGCAGCCTTTTAGAAGTGAGTAATTATGTGAGTGAAGGAAATATTTACCCCTTGTTTTAATGCTGCATTTAAACATTTTTACAGATAACACCTCTAAACTTTTCTATAGATTATACTTCTCAACATTTCTACAGATTATACCTCTTAACATTTCTATAGATTATACCTCTAAACATTTCTACAGATTATACCTCTACAACATTTCTACAGATTACACCTCTACAACACTTCTATAGATTATACTTCTCAACATTTCTACAGATTATTCCTCTAAACTTTTCTACAGGTTATACCTCTACAACACTTCTACAGATTACACCTCTCAACATTTCTACAGATTATACTTAACATTTCTACAGATTATACTTCTCAACATTTCTACAGATTATTCCTCTAAACTTTTCTATAGATTATATCTCTCAACATTTCTACAGATTATACCTATATCCAGATGGAGCATACGTTTCCTGTGCTCATCAGTCAAGCCCTTATTCAGCATTTTCAAGAGAGCGTGTCGTTTGCTCGGTTCCATTGAACCAGGAACAAATGGTAGTTCTCCAACCAGAGCGCCAAACACTATCACTCCACTAAAACAGTCACATAACAGAAGAGGTGTCACATGACAGAAAAAGTGTCATGTGACAGAACATGTGTTATACGACAGAATATGTGTCACATAACAGAATATGTCTCACATAACAGAATATGTGTCACATAACAGAAGAGGTGTCACATGACAGAATATGTGTGTCACATGACAGAATATGTGTGTCACATAACGGAGTGTGGTATCACACTATATATTACTGTGTGCAATGATTAAGATATAACTAGCATATATACTAACATATTAGTTATACTATATATACTAATCTGTCAGAATTTAATAATATTTTAATGTTGTACTGTACTAAAACATTGCACCAAATATAATACCCTATTAATAATAAAAAATATGATAATAAATGTTTGAATCATTATTGGTTGACTAAATTCTCTTGATAGAAGAAACTGGCATATGAAGAGATCAATGCGAGAGGATACAGGATATGATGCAACAGATCACATGCTGTAAAAATGTAGATATATTTATAGTTTACTTTGATTAGTGGAGTATTTTTCAAAGTAAAATTTGCATAACTCCTGATCGAAAGCTACCATACACCATAAGGTATGTGAATGACCAAATTTGATTACTTATGTCAACACCGTTCTATTTTTGTAGCAAGAAATAAGCAAATATGATAAAAATGCATGTTTAAATTTTCGTAAATAACTTTTTTCGTCATGATTAAGAGAAATACACAGAAGTGTCTGGTTTCATATTTATCATGATGGGCAGCTGCAGATGGGAGCAAAAAACTTGAAGGTTTTATAACTTGTATTTTTACATTTTTCATCTGCCATATTTCAGTATAAGCTTCAAAACAAAATTGTACAAAATCATTCAATTTTTTATAAAAAGAAAATGTGATTTAAAACGTGATCAAAAATAATAAACAGGCTAATAAATTCAGATTATTGGAAGGTAATGAGTACTGAAAGCTCAAAGTCCATGTGTGATTGACAGATTTACTGATAATCAGGGTGATGCAAGTCTATTGAATTACACGTGAGTCAACTAACCCACTTTTTTCCTTTTCAACAGGAAATGAGGTTGAGTCAGGTAAATTCTGTGCAAAAGTCAGCTGATAATTTGAGGCAGCAACGCAAGTAGAATTACACATACTTGATAATTTCAAAGCAAGGGACATAACTCCGGACTGCTATAGTTAGAATTAGTTGGTGAAATTGTGTAGTATAGGATGTGTAATCGGGTGCCAAAACTAAACTAAAATATGGCATGCATTTGAAAAGCTATTCAACATCGACATTATATTATATTCATAGCTCCTGATCTGAACTGTAGCATTAGATTTTACTTGGAAGTAATTGACAGATTTCACGAGACTCCTGGGTTGTTCTGCTCTTGCAGAAAAGGTAGTTTAGCAGTTGTAGATAATGAATTAGAATAATTCACTTGGATAATTTTACATATTTATTAATTAAATGCTTCTGCACAAATTTCTTAGCTGGATGGGCTAATAAAACTGGTAAATGCTTGTGGTTAAACTATGAAGCCATGAAGTTTTCTAATGTATAGTCTATCCATGTTGACAGGAATAGTTTTAGTAGTAGAGGAAAAGTTAGCAATTGCAAAATAAACATGAATACGAGTGGCAGAGTGCCTGCTGAGTCATAGAGATTAGAGAGTGAGTCAACTTGAGTTGAAAATAGAATAGTTATTGTTATAGTGAGACATGAGGAAGTTGAATAGCATGAGATCTAGAAGCTGCATGCAATAGTCAAGTAGTCAGTGATTTTAAATATAGGAAGGGGATTGGGGTGGGAAGAGAATGCCTGCGCCCAACTTCATGTTAAAGTAGCTGTGAAATTTCATTCAAAAGCAACAGCAGTAACTGCAATGGTGAAACTTCCACATAAATTTGGGTAATTTGAAAAACATTTTTGTATGCAATTCTTTTAAAAACAAAAGCTCTTTAGCTTTTTAAATTTTGGGGGAGGTCCCACGACCCCCCTAACTTACAAGCTCCAAGCATCCACCTCTGGACCATAGTCTTGTCTGTCACAGAACAACTCTGGTGCCGCGTACTCCGGGCTGCCGCACTGCGTCTTTAGGAGCTCCCCGGCAGCAAACATGTTACTCAAACCAAAATCTGCAGAGCAAAACTTCCGATATATAAAAATAACTCTAACAAGTGCACATAGAAACGGTGTAAAGTATGAAAAATGATGGTAAAATCTAACAAATGCAACTTAAGTTGAAAAAGGTGAACCATTTCAAAGTATTGCAAAGGTAAATCATGAAGAATCAAGAATATTATTTCGACCAGTAACTGATAATTGATTGAGTAACCGAAGCTTGACTGGAAATGGAATAAGCTGATGTATAAATAAAATATGGTGACAGAAGATGTAAAATGAATGATATGGTGGGCAGAGGGTGATTGATAAAACATTCCTGAGTAGGTACATGTAATAATTGATGTGTTATTGTTGATATAAACCTAGATGAATGTGAGGTCTTGTTTGGTCTGAGGTAGTTATTGTGTTAAGTTCCGGTGGTGGCTGCACCGGGGAGAGTGACTGAGGTGATAAGATAGAGATCAAAGAAAGATAACTGACAATTACTTCATAAATCACGACACACAACTTGGTAGGTACGCCAAACTACCAAGATACAATCGAAGGAAATTACTTGACTGAGTTTTTTGCTGTAAGTTGGCCAGAAGTGCCTAGGACAGGTAAACATTTGTGGGTTCTTATGTCATCAGTTTTACAAACAAAGCAGAGTTAACAGATGATTTAAACATGAAAATAAAAGAGAACTTGAACTAAATAAAAATCTACATCAATCTAAACGGACGGCCTTTTACAGAGAGAAAGTTCTAAATGAGAAATGTAGTGTTCTGATAGCTCAGTCGTCCATGTAGCGTAATGGTTAGCTCGCCAGTTTGCAAGGCAGAGGTCAGCGGTTCAAACCCCAGTGGGAGCAAAAATTATTTTACAAGAATTTCTGGCTTTAAATATTGTATCAGTTTGTCCACTGCATAGTTTAGGATCTTCTTGGGTGGAAAACTTCGAGACAATATTTTCACTCGCTGACTAAACGAAGATTAAGCAGCAGACACCTCAAACTGCAGCCAGTGTGAATTCATACAAACAGGAAATGGGAATAGAAGCAGGTGGAATTCATGTACTCTTTAAATCAGAAACATCTGCACAGTATTTACAAACACCAATGCCAGTTGCACATGGAAATAATTCCTAATAACAGTCATATCATATGATATTTGTACCACAGGATTTCTGTACCACTATACGCTGGTTGCTTAAATTTAGTGCCAATTGCAACTATGTTCAAAAACAAAACTGTTTCTATATTTATCATTTTATCTGAACAGGAAAAAATAGAGGCAAGGCCAGACTGAGCTAGAAATAAAATAAAATAACAATTTTAAGCCAAGTCATTGGCTAGAGTCAAGTCATTAAGTAAAGCTAAGTCATCAGTCGGGTTTTCTCAGATTAACCTGGGGACATCTTTAAGCTATAATTACTTAAAAAACTTGACAATATACAAAGAAAC
The DNA here is from genome assembly GCA_964035545.1 of Bugula neritina. NCBI lineage: Eukaryota > Metazoa > Bryozoa > Gymnolaemata > Cheilostomatida > Bugulidae > Bugula > Bugula neritina. Next base: position 1,981,876 of record OZ037765.1, on the reverse strand, counting down.
CAATAGTGTTGAAAAACTTAGCCCCTTTCATATTTATTTAGCACAGCAGCCTCAATTTGAGCAAACAGCATGGTGTGTTGACGTTGAAACTACAAGCTCAGCGAAAGCAAATGGCGGGAAGGGAAATGGCAAGTCAAGGGTGTGACAGAATATTATGTAACAATATAAAACTACTTAAACTAATTGTATTTAAATATGGAGAATGTCACTTTATGCTAATGACGAATATAGAATGACAAACTAAAGGAGGGAATCTACACAAGCATGGAGAATATTGCCTGCAGCCATTAAATTCAATATTCAAATCCATTAGTACTCTGTTACATAATACAGGGCTCGAGGTAATATGCAATTTAAAATTCACTCAGATAAAGTGGAAGATGAATTGAGGTTTAATTTCATTAAACTTACTAGGGTACAAACGGGCCAACGAATTTTTAGACAGACTAATTAAAATATGTGTTAAAAAGAGTTGTGTTTGTATAGTAGTTAAACTGACAGGGAGACTGATCGAGTCTTAATAAACTACACCAGCTGTCAGTTCTAGCAGTTTATACACACTAGCGGGGAGCCAGCATTGTCCATATGATACATCACAGGCTGGGTAGCCTACCCACCCCACTTTTACTCTGCTTACTCACCTATAATCTTTATGTTTTTATTCGCATCGTCCAGCAGAATGTTTTCCATCTTAAGATCTCTACAAGAGAAGGTAGAAATAGAGGCTTTGTTGGAAATTCCATACCCTTAGCAAAAACACAAAATGGAGCAACATTTGGTAGTTTTTGTTGAAGTATGAAATATTAGTGCTAGTGCCGACCATGATAGCTTGAATAACAAAAGTAAAATATACCAACATGTGAAACTTTTTAACGAATTAATCCAAACTAAAATTCATATTATACAATGCAATGCTAAAGTTATATAATGTTTTCTAACTTTATTGTATTTTAGCAGTTTTTGATACTTCATTATAGATCAGACATCTTTTCATAAGTTAATTTTTACTGCATCAAAATCTTAGGTAGAGGTTGAGTTGTGTTGAGTTAGGACTAACTAGGAGATTTCTACACGGAAAACAGTCTAAAGTAGACATTAAAGTGAACACAACTCTACAAAAAATAAACATCACCCATTAGCCCCTGTGGTGTAATGGTTAGTGTGACTAGCTTACAATGTTGGAACCCCAGTAGGGGGGGGGGGGGGTGGCAAATATTTTGCAACAGGGTGTTTCAGAAAGTGCAAGATTTCTATTAGGAAATTCAGTACAAGTGTACACTCAGTAAACATACTTAACACACACCTTCTTACTGCAGCAATTAAAACTCAAGTAATCTTAATTTAATTCAACGGATTTACAACTTTCACTGCATTATAATTACTTTTAGTCGATACTTTCGCACAATAAAATAGGTCTAAGAAGTTAAATAAGCCACACAGGTGGTGCACTAATTATGGAAAGAAATAATTTTATCCCAGTTTAAGTTTATATGTAAATTATAGGCAATTTAGAAGAAAGCCACAGGTATGTCCAATTAATACGCTTCTTCTAGGTACAGCATATATTTATAGGCATAAATATTGCATTACTTAGCTTAACCCCTTCCCCCACGTTGCATTATGTTTGTGATTTGTATAGATGGGGTATTTATTGGGAGTTGCTGGAAAGGGAACCAATATTTAGTACTTTAATGGCCCACACCTCTACGGATCTCTAGAAAACAAATTCATTATAAAATCCTGTCTTTTCTAAGAAGATATTTCAGCACTAGAAAGCTTCAGCAAACTGCAAAATATATGGTTGTTTTAAGAAAAATGCTAGAATATCTTATGGACACATTCTATAATGTAAAGGACAGCAAATGGCAGTCTAATTCACCAAAATAAGGTTAAAAAGAGTTGTGCTTTAAACTTTATGAATATTTTTACACAAGTTTTTAAAAAGACTTATAATATAAAGAATTGCAATCAATCAATGTATAGAATATTTTCATTCTTCAAAGAAGAACTGGGTGGTTGTGTGGGGTCTGATATGGTCATGCATGCAGCCATGTTCCAGGAAAAAGTATGCAACTAGTTTAACCACTAATCCCTTTATTTTCCATAATAGCTTTGATACATAATGGTATCTTTCTATAAAAAGTTTGCCATGTGGTTTAAGGTAAACATAAGCCATTCAATATCAGTAAATTAGTAAAAACCACTGAAAACAATATAACTTTAGAGATTGCCTGACATTTTACTCATTATATACTCAAGGCCTTAAAGGTTTAGTCATTGAAAGAAAGTGGGTAGACATTCTGCAACCTACTTGTCATTGTTGACTTTAAATTATTTTAGTTTATTGCTACCTATTGAAGGTAAACAAATATATTCAGATGTCTTTTAAAAAAGAAAATAGTAGACCATTATCTGTGCTCAGTGTGTATTAAATATTTTACTGGTTATTCACCAACATCATTGTCCAATAGTAAATAGAATTACATGTCAACTTACTCATGAGCAGATGGTGACTCATCATTGACTAACTCGAGATAATGGACTTGGACTGAACACCAGTTACTTAATCTCTGAATAAAAAATGGTCATAGACTCAAGGCACTCCCTCAAAAATCGGTTAGAGCCTGGGGGATAGATGGAGCAGCCCTTACTAACAGCAAACCGCTGCTAGTATGGAGAACATAGTCTTAAGTAACCAAATAGCCAAGTTTTCTAGAATTGCAAATGCTTTTACTTCTGGTTTAGACAGTCACTATAAGTAAAGAAATCAGATACCTAAAGCATGTTATTTTCTAGGTTGTTATTAGTCCTAGGGGATAGGAGTGGTGCACTGGTTGGTCCCAGAGAAATAAGTACATATTAGACAGTGAACACTGAACTGTACAGGTAGGTTTATAAAGGGTGGTTATAGGAGGTCCGGTAGAACTCTGCTAAAGTGTCTAATTTATTTCTAATTAACTTTAAGTTTCACTAAATTATTGCTATGAATTGCCAAATATTTATAAAAAAAATCCTGGATAAAATGAATAAATTGTCAATTTGTGCAAATGACAAATGCACCAGGGGTATTCTGCAGTCACACATTTGCTGAATTTATGATGTGCTGATTGCCTATTTGATGTCATATATCCATGTCTGTACTTGTAGGGCTAAATAGCAGACTGGAGTGTCCTTTAAATCCAATGTCACTACCTGATCTTCTTGAAGGAACCCTCTTCAACGATTCCTCTTGAAATTTGAGGGCAACCAAATACATATCACTTGGAGTCCAAAATATTCAAAATTAAAAATCAGTGTGTGATTTTTGGTACTTTATCATAATTTATCAATTAAAAACAATTTGCACTTGCAGTTGAGTAAGACCATCTTTATCTTTGTACCACCATCAAGTGTCCCTACTCAACAGCTGTTGGCTCAGCAACTTGAAAGAGAGTTTTTTATATTTATTATGTAAGTAGCTGTTGAGATTGGGGTAAGCTGCAGTTATAAGTGTTCATGAATTCAAGAAAAATTTATGGGTGAGGGCAGTCACTAGGGGGCACTAAGTGCTAAGTACTGTCACCAATATTGCAACAACTCATTTTTCAAATCACTTGCTTAAAATCCTAATAAACCATACTTTTTGGAAATTCAAGATTAACAGCTGGAAACTCAAGTGCGGCTCAAATCTTATGCACCAATAAACCATCAATTCCTAACAGAGCTTTAGGACATAAAAATTGAACAGATTCATCTTTGCCTTTCAGTCCTAAAATCTACAGACCTTTTAATGATGGAGGTAGTCATTAGAAACTTTGTTCCTTTAACTATTTGTGAAACATGGACCCTGGAGAGGAGAGGCTTATGCACGAACAGAGGTTGAAAGTAGTTTTTAACAACTTTTTACCGCTCAAAATTCACTGAGATTTTTTACAGATTTTAAAAAAATTACAATTGTGAGAGATGCATCTTTTCAACTAGTAATTACACTTTTTCTATAGCTTTTCTGGAAATCTTTAAACTCAACTTCTAGCGCAATAGAGTATTAAGACAACACAACAGCCCAAAGAAACTTCAACACTTTCTCTTATAGAGTGAGCACAGAGCAAACGTTACTGGTTTATGGTGCCAGTTACGGTAACGATGGCAGTCGCTATCCAAATGACATGTGTGAACGTGAAGTTCGAAATGATCCAAAACGACTCAATAGTGCAAAAGTATAACTGCATAGTTGAGGGACTCTAATATAGTTATTAAATAGGCATCACATAGGAAAAGCTTATTAATAATAATTATTATAGACATATTTAATAACATATGATAATTGAATGGTATATATTATATATGTATAAGCTGCATTATAAATTTTAATTGTGGTTAATCTATTTGCAGTATTCCTTTTTCTAATTATAGAATCATTGCGACAAGCAATGAAAATCTATTAAAATTATTCAATAATTCTGGTTGAGAGAACATTAATATCTGCTAAGGCTGATTGCTTCTAGAAGAATCTTCTTAAGCAAGAGATACTAGCTGTTTAGAGACATCTACAGTCTTATGTAATGAGCAACACAACAATTCTAGTTCCCCCCCCCAGAATAGTTCACCAAGTCTTGCTGCTTTTTGGGCTATTCTTGGGAAACTTGCTCAGATGTGTGTAAAAGATTTACCAGATAATATAATGACTATTACATAGTGTCATGTCACTGCAAAGTAGCACTACTAGCACTTCTGGTAGGTATATAAAGTCTGTAGTAGCTAGAGTAGACTTGTGTTAACCATATCAGGAATTATTTGGTAATTAGTATATCAGTTCAATATCTTTGATTTCATAAGATAAATAAAGCACAATATAACATTATCATAAAACTGTCCCTCATAAAATATTGCAAATTGTTGGTGTACACGGCTAATGTATCATTTATATATCATATGTAAATAATGCAGTAAGTGCAATTGTCTCTGGCCATATTATTGCATAAGTTTATTCTTTGGTAGAGCAACTTTCCTAGAGGTGAACCAGTCAAATTAATTAGCAATTTGCTTCTGCTAAATAGACAAATGACCCAAAAATAAAAAAGCTCCTAAAATACACAATTAGCTATAAAACGAAAATATAAAGTGATTTGTTACTGAAGTAAAGGTGTAAGATTGGCTAGGCCCTATACTACAACATCAATCAGCTGTTAATAGAACAAATATACAGAGTAATGGACTGATCACTCACTTACAGAGTGTTTCTGTGGGGCAAAGACTCACTTTAATTCATCCAAGATGGCTCAACACATTGCAGAGTACAAATTTAGCATCATTTTATAAGTTTATCACTTGGTATTACTTTAGTTTCTTAGCTATAGAATAAACTATTAGATATAGCAATGAGGTTTTGAAGTAAGCTAGTTGGAGTTCTAGAACCAAACATCTCCATCAATATATATCAGTGGCATTTTGTATGGCTTTATTGAAGGGGAATAAGAAGCTACAGAACACAGGCTGTTAGCCTAAGAAGATGAAGAGCAACTTTACTGTTGGATGTAGTACCAGTAACTACCTGTACCTACCAGCAGCCCTTCTACTATGGGCAGCAGTGTTTTCTAAATTATGAAATAAAAACTTGTTTAATCAAACATTATATAAACATCAACATCAAAAATACATAAAATTATACCAGCAGCCATAAGTTGCACTGAAAGAAAATTTTACAAACAGACCACAAACCAATACTAACCTTTGATAATATAAAAATATATATTAGTAGAGAGAGGCAGATGGAAAACTAGCAGTATGGCTACAGTTAGTCCCCTCTGCTTTTTATAACATATTGGTTTTATTCAGCTAGAGATGATGTACAGTACAGTTTATGTTGGGATAAACTACAACATAATTGAGTTAGATTTCATATTATGTGCTCATCTAGTATAATGTGCTTCTTATATCATATCCTATCTGATTTATATCTGTTGCATTGAAAATACTGATTTTGAAAATGCAAATGAGTGTTAGAGAATGGGGCACTTCCTGAAACTACATATACTATAGGGACCAGTCAGGTTATGCAGCTAGCTTTCCATTCCCTGCTGCCTATAACAGACAGATCGCCTACTACAGACGGCAGCATTTCTAATAACCAGCCGGCAGCTATGAACCTAGCATTACATAACACCTAGGGAGGCGTATATCACACTCAACAACCTACAATCCTAGTGTACATCAAGTTTGCTCTGGTGATTCAGTCATTTGATTAGATTATTTGATTAGATCAACCAATTGTAAAGCTAAGTCAGTTCAAAAGCATGCGTAGCTTTAGTTTATACCCACACACCTGAGACAACATCTTTTGCAACGTGATATTTTTCACACAATCCTGAGGTATTTGTACTTGTTAAAATATATTGAGATATAATTGTTTCAGTCCAAACTTCCAGTGCAATGCAAGGAATATAATAATCAGACTGTGGCCTCGAGATACGGCACCTATTCTAAAATAGGATTAGCATCTTGTACTCGCTGAGTGTCAACCCATGTAAATTTTTGTATACTTTTTAAAGGATGCTTGGAATATAATAATATAATATTATGGAATTTTAATTAATAACAATTGCGTAATGTAATAACCATACAAGTTGCATATTGGGAAGCCAGCATAGTTCGCAACTTTGCCAAGTCTAAGTGCGAGATTTTTCCAAATTTTGATCAATGAGTAGATGCGTGGTTACAGGATGCAGGGAATAGAAATCCTGGACACAGATTAGAATTTATATGACCCAAGTTCAACTGACCTAAAGCATTACTCACTACCTATTAACAAATTTTCTCAACATTTTATGACCACTTTTTCAAAAGAGTACAAATGTTGAAATATATAAATTTATTAAATTCAACATGTCCTAACCTAAATCAATTAAAATCAAATTGAATCAATTTAGGTTCTCTAATGAAATGAGTCAGATTAGATGAGAAATCCGGTCAAAGAAATATGACTGAAAAATCTCTCTAAATCAGTTTGAAAAAAAACTTTCATCAATGGCAACACCATAAGTACCAGTGTGGAATAACCAAAAGAAACAAATATTGAAAGGACAACTCTAAACTTAGCTATGCATAATACCTAAGCAGACAGTACATTAATAAAATAGATTTACGTACTTCAGTTGGCAAGTCTCAGTCATACAATGAATACTAAATCATGACTAATTGAAAATGGTGACAAACTATAATCTATAACATTTACAGAGGCTCTAGAGTACAGCATTTTGCAGAATTAATATGCATTCCGGAATAATCTAATTCGATGACATCCTATTACAGGGCAAGCTAGTGAACCTAATCACTTTACAATGCATTTCCTGTTAGGTGACTGCTACAAGTTTTAGGAACTAACTGAGTAGAAAATTCAAATACTTGCAAACTGCTGTAGATTTTCAACACTTGTTTTAAAAATTATAAGAAATATAACTACGAAAGAGTAGAACATGTTTTAGTTAGCTGAACTATAACAATTTCTTGAAACGTAATGGGAGGACAAGTACTTAAACCTTATCAATGGAATGAATATTGTAAACTGCTTCATGCTGATTAGGTAATTAGCAGTTACTGTTCGGCTGCATACTTTATAATAGCTTCTTAGTCATCAAATTCTTAAACTCTAATAGACATGGAGAAGCTTTTCAGTCTCATATCACAAGCACTCACTACGTCTATGTGTCAAACTGTGAATCAGCTTTCTTATCAACTAATAGTTGAGGACATCTGACAAATAATACTCTGTTGAAGATTTAATCTCAACACAATCAAAACAACTTTCTGAAAACACGAGATTAAGTGAAGATAAAATTTCAATACATAGTCAATATTTGACTATTTGATAAATTTCATCAACGCATCACTTTCTTTTGTTCAATAGCAGCATGACGATAGAAGATTTTGACAATTTATTTGAACTAAAATTGATATTTAATATTCTTCAATCTCACTAATGCAAATGCATCATAAATTCAAAGATAATAATAGACTAATGCACACAGATTGTAAGTTCAACCGCCAAATGACTATTTAAACTGCAAGTGAACTGCTAGCAACTGCAAATAGGATATTTAACTTGGCTACTCAGTCTTTGCTATTTCTCACAGCATGAAAATAAATTAAATTCTTGTCAACATCAACAAGTGAAATGATGCAATGCCCTTCCGACTGGCTAGTGTATGATGCTGCCACCAGCCAAGTGAACTGGCAGCACTGCCTAGCTACATTCATCAGAGCCAAATGGAATTGTGAACTGAGATCATCTGATCAAAGACATCCTGCATAAATCTGAATATAACACCATCGGCAGTAAAGGCAACTAGCCAAACTATGCAAAGAGTACCGAGTGCATGTTGTCACTACACAACGTCTGCAGCTCCCAATACAAGTGTCAGTGTGAATCAACTGTTGTCAGTAAACATTAAAATAGCCCGTGTGATTGCGACACTCACTTTCTGCAGACGGTCAAACTGGAGAAAAACATGTGTCACAAACATAGTTGACAAGTGTTTGCTGGTGCTCTACAGCTGGGTCAACAACCTGCCTGGGAATGAATGCCCTTCCAGACAGTAAAGTATGTTTAGATTCCCAGGTAAGGCAGGTAAAAGACTGAGTAATGGAAAACACCACTAAGTAGCGCCCAAAGAAGCTAAAATTTTTGGCAAAGGTTGCAGTTTGGGCTATTTGAGGCTGTAACCGCAGAGGTGGGTAGTTAGTCCCAGCATTATCTAGGCACGTGCATGCATCACAGCTGAATGGTGTAGACTAGAGAGAAGAGCAGACTAGAGAGATGTGCAGACTAGAGAGATGTGCAGACTAGAGAGAAGTGTAGACTAGAGAGATGAGCAGACTAGGGAGAAGTGCAGACTAGGGAGATGTGCAGACTAGGAAGATGTGCAGACTAGAGAGATGTGCAGACTAGGGAGAAGTGCAGACTAGAGAGAAGTGCAGACTAGAGAGAAGTGTAGACTAAAAAACTGGCCAACTTTAAGCAGCTCACTTTAAGATTAGCTAAAGCAATATTTCAAACTCTACGGAGCATGCAGTAAAGTGTAGGGAACTTGGGGTACTAGTCTTTGGTGTAAGAGATAGTCATAATTATGTGCAGTGCAACTTGCTCCATTATATAACATAGCGGATTAATTATCATAATTTATAGGTAATGTGTAATTAGCGTGATGAGCTAACATTTCCTGAGTTATAAGTAAATGTCATTTATTATTATATTTGCTGTGATTAATTTCAGTTGTCTTAGGACAATTATTATAAGCCTGTAATGTTGAAGGGTATTGAATTGTATTAATATTTGAGGGCAAATAAAAACCACATATTCAACAGACTAAACCAGTAAAATTTCGTAGGGGCTTCTGAATCACAAGTGAGTTATAATGTAACATAAGCCGGAATTGGTTAAATAATCATAAAAAATATATATCAAGATTTATTTTCAAGAGCAGGTAATTACAGCTTTAACCAATTAGATTTCTGCTTTGCTTTATCGCAGGACCAATATGGCTGCCAGGTAAGTTAATGGCTGGTACAAAATTGTGCAGCACCTAGAAGTTACGGTAATCTTACAAACTTATTACATCACAAACTGCTTGGCATTCTTCATAAAATATCATTTCTTCAAATAAGTTGATAATCGATCATATATATGTTACGGATATAATTATGCAATGTAATAATCATGGTGATCATGAACAGCAAAAGACTTGTGTAGGTTGAAGTAAGATGGCATTTGTACCAGAATGGGTCTGCTATAAACACTCATATATGGAGGCAATGGAACTTTTACTGATGCTGCATCAGTCAAAGTTTCAGGACCACCATAATTGCTGCTGCTTATAGCAGATCAATACTGCTGCCGATGGAACACCAGCCAAGAGGTGCAGGCACTGGTGGAAAAGAAGCCTGGTCCAGTAACAAGTCTAGTAACTGGCTAAGACAACTGTGATTACAATATTACCAGATGACTCATGTCCTGTCCTTTAGTGATGAGTAATTGTAATTATTATTATAATTATAAATCTAATACATGTAGATACATGATTACATAAATATTAACAACCACAGCGAAACAATTTCCTCCGATCTTTAATGCCAGCATAGAATCGATGATCTGGGAAAATGAGGTAGCTTTTAGTTGCTGCTAATTACGGATCACTATAAGGGTCAAGAATAGAAAAACTTTCTAGACCAATTATAATGTTTTCAGCCTTTCAACTTGATTCACATTGTCCAAATAGAATCTCAGAGTTTGCATTCCAAATCACAAATAAGCAACACCTGAATTCCACTCAATGACAAAGACCGGGTTTCAGTTGAGTTGAGAGAAATGTTAAAAAGAAGTGAGAGTTGCATTTGACTAGTCTATAAGAGATTCTGAAGAATTTTTATTTTCAAACTATATTACCTCCACAGCATTGACTGGAACCCACACATATGCGATAGTTGCTCTTTTAGGTGAAACAAAATACTGGAACTTGCAACCTTCCAATTAGGATATTATAGGCCAACCTTAGCAGCCTACACTCAAACTCTGAAACCCTTGAGCTCTTGGCAACGTTCAGCGATAACCATAGCAACTGAAATAACAAATAACCTGTAGATTTCTGTGAGGTGCTGTGAAATCCATAGCAACAGTGAAAAGACTAAATTTTATTTGCTTTAAACTAGAAATGACGGATCCAGTTAGCTAAACCTCAACTTCACAGGAAATATTATTAATTTATCTCCAAAATATGACAGTTCTGAGTTAGAAAAAACAATTTGAATTGAAAGTTGGCAACTACTAGTCGAGTAAAATATTTTAGACTGTTTCACTTCCTGCTAGCCTACAACCTCTGAGACAAGCAAGGGATCTGGGAGGTCCTCTGAGACAAGCAAGGGATCTGGGAGGTCCTCTGACAACAAGCAAGGGATTTGGGAGGTCCTCTGAGACAACACAGAGAAACGATACACCTGGGAGGTCTTCTATGATAACACAGAGAAATACTACACCTGGGAGGTCTTCTGAGACAACACAGAGAAACACTACATCTGGGAGGTCCTCAGAAACAAGCAAGAGAACCAATATAACTGGGTGGTCTATCAAGTACGACTAGTAGCTGTAAAACATCATAATATACAGTATAGAAGGTATATGAAGTATCTGAGGTTGCAGAAAATAAAATATGTTGTAGATATGCTTGAACTGCACAAGCAAAGTTCTAAATGAAAAAGGGCAGCCTTTGGTCTGTTAGCACCATTAATTCATGGTTAAACAGCATAATTTATTCAATGTGCCTCATCTGTGATTTCAGTGAGATTGCATAACAACAGCAACATTTACTGCTAACAAGAAAAATAAAAAACAAACATAATTACTTGTAAATACATTTTAACATCTTAAAATGAAATATTTGTCCCATAAATTATTATTATGAACAAAAGTACACTTTGAGAATTAAAAGCAGAGTTTATTGATAGGTAAATTCAAAGAAAATTATTCATGGAATAAACCTAAATCAGTGTTTTTTCTTTAGTGCAGAATATTATGGTATTGAATAGCTTTTACAGAAATCTGTATTTATAGAAATTGAATTAGCACCATCTACTGTAACTTGACATAATCATAAAACCAAATACTTCAACAAGAATTTTAAAATATAGCGATAGAAATAAGTGAAAGATTTACATAATTTAGTTGGATTTAACTGCTTTTGCATCATTTAAAACTTGATTATAATTAAATTGTCATTACACTAGATAACAGGCCGTAACTATAGCAACTGACTAGAAGATAGACTACGGTAGGAAATAGATTCAACTGTAAAAATGTTACAATAATAGATGGAATTTACACCTTTCCATCCTTTTAAATAACAGTCAAGATGCACCATCAATCTAGATTGATGCTAATACACTGCTTGCATCACCAACTTTAATCAAGTAATAAAATTTGTTAGATCCACTAACTCAGCCCAAGATTAAAACATCGAGGGTAGTGAAACGTGGTGTAAATTACTGTCTAATTGCAATCCTGTGAAATATTTCATATGATTAAACTTAACAGTTACATCTATACTGAAAATCTCTAGCTATGGGAGTGCCCACTTAAATTGCTATTGGTTAATTATACAAATTGAAACACAATATATTATCAAGAGTTTTTTTCTAAATCAATTGCTGGTATTTCTTGAAAGCTTAAAACTCTGCAAGAGTGAATCATGGGTCTAATTTCAAAAGAAAAAGCCAGACTTTTCATTCAAACCACATTTATAACTGTTTTTGATGGTAATGTGCACAGCTCAGTCCAATAATTAGGCTAAAACTCAAAATATCAGCTGTAATTATGCACATTTCTCAATGGGAACAGCTCTATATAGAACTGACACCTGTAAGCAGGTTCTCTCTTCAACTTCAAGTATTGTTGTCATCTATGACACCGCTGACAGGTACTATGTGCGCATAGCAAAATTTATATGACACTAGAAACAGGTAACTTCTGTAGATTTGCAAGGCAGGATGACACTAATGAGAGTATCTGCAGGTTTTAGAAATGCCTTAAATCTTATTTCTGGGCCAGTCTATTTGGAATTTGTCAACATGTACGCTGATGGGGGTCAAAGTTCAACTTCTGAAAAAGTGATAAATGTAAAACAATAAAATTACTAATTAAACTGCAAGATTATGAGTTGACAGGTTAATGTTGCTAATACGTAACATTTCATCTGTCAAATTGACAATTTAGTTGTGTGATTATATAATAAACAAATGGGACTGAGAACAGTGCGTGAACCTGTATGGAGACAGCTGCTCAATGATTTACTAAATGACTGGCTCTGTTGGAGTAGCAGTACTACTAATAGTACTACTAATAGTACTACTAGTAGTACTAGTACTACTACTAGTAGTAGTACTAGTAGTAGTAGTAGTAGTAGTAATAGTACTACTACTACTAGTAGTAGTAGTAGTAGTAGTAGTAGTAGTAGTAGTAGTAGTAGTAGTAGCAGTAGTAGTAGTAGTAGTAGCAGTAGTAGTAGTAGTAGTATCTAGTAGTAGTAGTAGTGGTTGTAGTGGTAGTAGTAGCAGCAGCAGTAGTAGTAGTAGTATCTAGTAGTAGTGGTAGCAGTAGTAGTAGTGGTAGTGGTAGCAGTAGCAGTAGTAGTAGTAGTAGTATCTAGTAGTATCTAGTAGTGGTAGCAGTAGTGTTTGAGGTTTTAGTACCAAGGGTCTGTGCTTAAAGTTTATATGGATTTGCCATTTTAAAGGCTGCATTGACTCTATGCTTGCATAGCAATGATTAAATTAACTTAGATTGTGTAAAAATTTGACTCTAGCTAAAAGGAAGTGATTTTGAGTTTTTTATATGATAATTAGAGTAATATTAATCACCTATTATGTCAACACCATAATCTAGTATGTTAATGACTGTTTTGAGAAGTGTTATAGCATACAGTTATCTTCACCAATGTTTCCCCTGAGGAACAAGTCACAAGACATCATTGCTGGAGAATTTAGCTCTGGAGACGAACTCTCATGTCAGGAAATTGACAGGCTAATCATGTGGTTTAATGTGATCAGAGTAAATGTCATTTGTTGGTTTCCAAAATTTCTACCTGCTTTGCATGTCCAAGTGCAGTCAGCTCATTTTATACTGTAGAATGTCATTTAATTTGATGAAGGAAAGGATTAAAAACATTTTTATATTAATAAGTTTGGGAAGCCAGGCTATTAGGTGCTGGTTGTCTAAAAATAGATCGGGTGGTTATTTTAATCACAAAATTGCTATTAATAGAAGTACTTTTTAAATGGTGTGTACTCATTAGATCTGAAGGGCACTTGAAAAAAAATACAATTCCACAATTTCACTGAAGAAAGAGCTAATTATTTATTATACAATGCAGAAATATAAAATCTTAATTCATATGGTCGCTAGTTTGAAGTGGTGCAATATTTGATGGTGCACTTTATCTCAATTTTTATTGTCAAGCATGCAGGACTACTTGAATTTGGAGATTAGCTGCCTTTGATGTAGCACTGGGACAATGTTAATTAGTGCAGAAGGGAGAGATGCACACCACCCTCTGTGCAAATATCTTGCCAGTCTGTAGCTTCTCACGTATCAACAGCCAGCAGCTAACTTTGATTACTTCCTATGGTCTTTTGGCATAACTTCAAACCTTCAACTAATCCGTGAATTTTGGAACCCGGAAATGTCTCAATTCTTTAAGGCGTTTAAATCAACATGCAGGTACAGGGGCTAAATTAGCAATACTTGACATTTATCAATTTTATATCATATTTTTATCAACAGTATTGATCATCATATGAATCAGAAATATCTATAGCAAAGTTGGGTACGTGTAAATAAAACTGGACTAATTTGCTGGAACTACTGTGATAGATATAAGGTCTTACATTTATCATTATAAGTGCAGGCGTGAGAAAGTTTCTTACATTCTGTACTTCAAGTTACTCAAAAATATCACCGAATGTCCAATAGTTTAGAGACTGTCCTGCATTCTATGGAGGTGAAGCTGAAATGTCTCAACAACTTAAACAATGATGCTAATATATTGTGTTAGTTCCTACACTTCTCAATTTAGAAGCAGCTTAAAGATAATTTTATTTAAGCTAAATGCTTGGTTGAAGGAGGACCAAACAAGGACCAATAAAACTAGCCCATTTCCTGTGAACTATAAAAGATAGAACTAGCAGCGCCAGAATTATAACTCAATCATCAAAGCAGCTTTTCCAACTTGCAAAAGTACCAGGAATTGAATCAAAAATTCACAGATTTGTATACTAGAGTTTACTTTCAACACCTACAGTCACACAATACTTATATTCCCTATTAGGGTGGTTGGATACAAGAATTAATATCCCAACATAAAATGTGATATTAAATTTATTGTTATTGTATTTTAGGCTCCAACTCTTCAAGTTTAAGCAGCACTTTGTGATTTTATTATTTTCTCTCCTTAGTATTATAAATGATATCATGAAACTACCACCCAACACTAATCCAACATTATGCTAACACCTTTTACAGTAATGGATAGACCACTCCTGGTTTTTGGGCAATTAGTGTTTAAATTAGGTGTTTTAGAGTCATATTAAGATAATATCTGAATCAAAGCTATCGAGGCTTGTCATGGAATTCTACGTTACAATATCAACTAAAAGTTAGAAGTCAAAACAAATATTTCACATACTTTCAATTACAAAATATGTTACAAAATTGCTAAAAGACGCTCCAATTGAACTTTTTGAGAGAAGAATTATACTTGAGGCTCTCTTCAACATTCTTATCAATAATCGAATGTAGCCGTCTGGTAACCAAAGTGTCAAACTACTGAAGGGTTACTAAACCCGTCCCTGCCTGCTTTGCAGATATTAAACACAATCTAACACACCCTGTCTACCTGAACCTAATGTCAAATAGCTAACATAAAATTATGAAATAGTGTATTGGTTGAGGGAACCTATAAAATTTGGCGCCATTCTTATCTAATCAGGGTTGATGTTATGACGTGGGGAGGGAGAACAGTCGACACGAGGCATATTTTCTGGCTAATTCGAAATTAGTGATAAAAACATGGGACAACTATTGGGATAGACATAATTCTATGTAAATGTGTCACTTATTCTCAAAGCAAGCGTGAAATACTGGAAGAAGAAGGGCTTGTCATCTATTACATGCCTAGTAGGCAGTTACATTATGTTGAGATTAGATTAGGCCATAAAAAGGTTTAAATGCAGCAGTGAAGCAATATTTTGTCTTTTAAAATAAAGATAACTTTGAAAAACTTGAAGTGCGCTTATAGGTAACACCCTGGAGATCATTAAAGTAATATCTCTTAAATTTGTGCTGATGGGCTACCACAACTCCCTCTTATGGATTAAGCAACTGACTGGCCAGGGTTTCAGTCACGATGGCCCTTATAGACCAGATCCAATTGCATTCTGTGGTGCAGTAGCAAGTAGCACAATTACAACCACAATATCATGCCTAGCACCAATTATCACTAAGAAACAGTAATTTATTATTTTTATGGCTCTTTCAGAGTTATTTTTAGGTAGAAGTTCCCACAAATCTGTTTGGATACTAAATGCTTCATCGAAGTGACTCAACGCCTGCGTCTTGACAGCGGGTGCAAAAAAGGCCAAGTTCTAGAATTTAGAAGAGAAGTCAGTGGTGGAGAGGCTGACACTAATGGGAAGTTGGTTGATTAACAGGCTAAGTTGAGGAAATGAGCAGCAGTAGTGACACAGTGACGATTTTCCAAACCACTTTCAAGATGATATAATGTATTGCATTTCAGTTTGCTCTTGCTTCATGAAATCGCAAATCTATTTTAAAGAATCGGTCTGAAGTTTAGCTAATTGACTTTTTAATCTTTGCAATAATTCAAAATGAAAATTTTTTTCAAAATAATATTAACTAAAAATCTGGCATTGAAAAGTAGGTAGCTATAACTGACATAAGTTAGCAAGTGATAGCAAGTGTTGACAATGTACTCAATGATAAGATCAAGTGCGTGGAAGGTTCTAGAACATGGCTATGGAGGATGGGAAGAGAGGATTTCCTGCTGACACAGAAACAGCAGTTGATTTTATATCATTTTTATTTATCCCATATAAGGTAAAAATTTTACTCCCCCAAAATTCACCAAGGACAATAGTAAATGTCGTTTAACATCCGGAATCAATTGTTATGTAATATACACACACTTAATACGCTTATGCTCCCATTTTACCTAGAAATAATGTCTGCCATAGTGTGGTTCAGTTATTAGTATTATGCAACAACCCAAAACTGTTGAACTATTTTCACAGTGCAATTAGGTTATTATATAATAGATAATAGGTATTGGGGAAGTTCTATTGCAGTTAGTCTTGAGATTATGTAACATTAAAATAATCAGTACTATAAGTTATAGGTTTTCTAGATTTCTAGATTTGACTTGGTATAGTGTTTATCTAATTTGCTGCTAATGGCATTTAGCCCCAGTTCTTAAAGCCAGCTAAAAGTTATACATATTATTATTCCTAATCTCTTTTGAAGGAGGGATATAACTAACATTAACAAAAAGCTAAATACAATATAGAAACCTACTGTTAGAAATAGCAAACCTATGCACAATGTTCCTCTGGTGTAGATGCATGAGTCCAGATGCAAGCTGTCTAATCAGAGGCCATGCTACCATCTCACTCATCCTGCAGAGAGGCAGCGTCTTCAGATAGCTGCCAAGGTGCTTATTGGACACATACTCCAAGATCAAACAGTAGAGATAGCCAGCCTGACAAACAGCACTAATATGGTCAAGTCAAATATTATTTGAGCTACCGCAATTAATTGAAAAAAAATTGTCAGTAGTGGGGTTTGAACCCTTGCATCGCCCTATGTCTGTAAACGTGCAGGTTACTACTACCAAGACATCAGCAATAAAAAAGGGCTTAATCTAGACTCAAGGTTGAAACCCCACTTCTTTGAAAATAACTTTCATTGTTTAGTCTCAAAAGCATATAATTATGGTGGCCGATTGAAAGTGTATTGCACAAGTAAGTCGCATATTGGCCAGGAATTTATCACTGAGAATTGGTTTAGTAATATACGGAGCATAGTTTTAGGTGGAGTTAAAGCTGAGATATCATAAAACCTGAACTGGCTGACCATATGGGTTGGTGACAGGCAATTTGACAAACTTTCACATAAATTGTCACATTGCCTTGTCCACATCATAACATCTTAAATTAATAGATTTTATAATATCATATTTTTACATATTTAATCAAATTTTAGTACCAAATATGAAGGGAGAGTTCCTTAAGTGTCCACCTGCATGCTATACAGTTATAGACCTAAAATCTGTCAAATCTAGAGTTGTTGAATGTATGCAAATGCCACCCAAGTTTCGGCTAAAAATTCTTAGGCTAATGGATTGCCAAAAATTCAAATAAGTTTCCAAAAAGGTAGTAGGGTGCAGGGGCTGGTGATAAACCAATATGTACTTGGCTATTGTATGCTGAGTAAATTCAATAGGAATTAATTACATTCACCCTGATGTCAACGCATAGCAAAATAATGTATATTGGCGGTATATTACCAGTAAAACATGTTGGCAATGAAGACTTCATATTTTGAGCCAATTTTAAGTAAATTGAATAAATAAAATATGCAAAACTTGAAGTTTGAAATATTTGAAAAGCAAAAGTTAATTTACTAACTGTGACGCATGATAAATGAATTTGTTGGTTATAATCATTGAATTGTGTTAATGGGAATTATTAATGTAAATATTGGTATAACAATGACATTAATTCACTATTAATTAGCCACAAATATTATTGAGAGAAAATTAATAGACATTTCTAGCTCAGCTATTCAGTTCTGGTGAATGTGTGAAAAAAATAGTTCTAATTTATTGGATAACTAAATATATAGCTGCATGGTTGGGTTTTCACTTATATGAAGATTTTTGCAGTAAAATTAATAAAAAGCTCTATCTTGATATTTATGTATACATCAGCTTTAGGTTTTTGAAAATAAGGCTTGGCTTTTTGGGAGTAAAGAATGTTAGCTTCTCATTTGGATATTTATAAACAGAAGAAAAATTTTAATGCGAGAAATATAAGATGATGATAAGAAAAAGACAGATGGGCTTATAATACTCAGCTAGAGCTTTATTAGAGCAACAAAGTATAGCTTAGAAAATAATGACATAATTATTCAGTGAAGTTATATATTATATTAGGAAAAGAAACAGATTATGATGTATTGCCACATAATAATTCATGTGTACTCACACATAGATGTAACCCCAGTTCATATTAATTATAAACTGGTTATAATAATAACTGTATAACTAATATAATAAATTCTAGAGATGATGAATGACTATCTTAGACATGTGCTCTGACAGTCAGTCACTCATCAATCAAACTCTCTCAGCTGTTCCTATGGCATGAACAGCAAAGTGCCCTTTACTTATCTGGATATAGCATGAACATGCTGCGACAATATCACACGTATTAAGTGCAGAATCAACGGCAAATTAGCAATGAACTTATAAACGACTTTCAACCATCTGGATTCCATTTCTACCATAAATAAAATGAAGAGCGAAAGTTGCCTTTTGATAAATGAGTCGAGAGTAAATAGTCTTCACTACATCAACAACCAGTGGAACAAAGTAATAAGTACAAGACTAGAAGATGTAGATTCAAGTATTAGGTAACAAGTGATCCGAATGAAAAAAACTTCTAAATAAAATATTGGATTTTGTTAGCTTCTCTATTGATCATAATAAAATATTTAGTTACATACTAATGTTCCCGAGACGAGTTAAGTAAAAGCTTACAGTAGAATAAAAGAGAAGTTTACATAAACCAGAAATATCCTTTACACGATAATAATGTCTCAAAGAGAAAACAAATGAACCTAGCAGACTAATCAATTATACGAACAGTTTTTTGCTAATGAGTGTGTAAATAAAGCACAAGTCAAATAAGCTTTGAATTCAATGGCTTCAAACAGGAGCTACCAAAGAAATGCAAATATAGTTTCTACCAACTCAACTCAACTTATGAAGGCCCAAGAAACCTGTTGAACATATTGCAGAAGGAGGCTAAAATCCTATCAGAGATTTGCAGCGGCTCCTGGAACTACTTTTAAATTGCAAATGTTGTTCTTGCTAGGCTCAATAGTCGAAAAACAGTTTCTGAAACAGCCAAAATTTTTCATCATCTTTATCAGTGGAGAAAGCATACTGGAAACAGAGTTAAATAAGCAAAATGACTGTGAGATTCAAAATTATCTCAGCGGTGATGTAGCAATCTGCTGCCTATACATCTATGAATTAATTAGCTGCCTCCCTCTCCTCCCCATCTATTGTTGTACTAACATTTTTAAACTATTTGAATTCAAACTTTTTAAAGAGGTTTCCTAGAAAGGAATTTTAACTTTGAGACCCAGAATTGGCTTTAAAAGGCAGTTTTCTAGTATAAGTAGCTATGTTTAGATATTGATTGGTTTGTGTGGTTTAAAACTATTGCACTGATAATTAGGAAACGGCTAAAAACTGGGTGTCCCACTGAGATGTAATTAAATGTTCATAGATCATTTCCAACCTCTAGGCCACCATATCAAGTGTTGACACTCGGTTGCAGGTTTCTCTAGGTACTTGGGTCACTTATTTCAACTGATTTTCTGCAGTTTATGCAAACAATATTTAAAGTTTTTAGTAGGCCACAAAACCAAATCCATGTTTTTGAAAATGTAGAATTAAATTATTAAATATTACTTTGACTTGCAAAAAAGAAATGATGTTGGAGCATATTAAACAAGTGCATTTGCAAAATATTACTAAGCTGAAATAAAGATTCATCATCATTAAATTGAGTAATTAAAAGTGTAAAAAACCAAGATAAAATATAACTTTCAATGAAAAAGTTCAATAAGCTAAAGTGACCTTAACTTTCAAACAGGCTTATGCGAAATCTTGCATCTCAACTAAAAGTTTACTCTTAAATTTTAGATTTTTATATAAATCAACCGGAATGGCAAAAAACTTTGCTTAACATTCAATAGTGTAAAGAGCAAGTTATATATATTGCAGGTTTCATAGCATCTTGCACTTTTAGATAATAATATATAATGACTCTTCATCCTCACAGATTATCATATGCATTTATATTCTTGCACTGAATTACACTAGGCAAACTATTTCAATAAAATATTTCACAAGATTATGTCCATTAAACACATTTTTGTAAGAATAAAATAATTGTTATACTTGATGAGAGTTCAGTGCAGTAAAGAGCTACAGCAAGTCTGACAGTTGTTGCAGAATTGTTTCCCAGTTTAGTTATTGACATAGGAGGTTACAGATTATGAAGTGGATACTAGAGTGTTTTAAAGCAAATGACACTGATTTTATGATTTAGATTTGGGCCTAATTATCACCATTAAGAGTTGTAATCCATGGGCCTTGAGGCAAAAATGACAGATGTTCTCTCCTTGAAGATCAATCTCTCTAATTCACTTTACTTGACATCTAAACCCTACTAGAGTGGATACGCCTTCAAGGGTACCTTACCGGCCCAATTGGCTAAAATTAGCTTCGTAGAGTATACGCCATTTAAGCACACATACTAAACAACAAATCCCTATCTCCACAAAAAGGCCTTAATAACATTGTTTGGTTTATCAGCTATTACCAGCATGTTTGCTATGAGTAATAAAGCTGAAATTTGTTAGCAGCTGTGGTCAAATATCCCAGCAGACCTCTCGGGTTGCATAGCTTTATTTTTTGGCACCCCTTATATTTTGAACGGTATTATAGTTTGTATTATGCAGGAATGCTCCCGTGACGGTATACTTATTGTTGCCCCAATAATGCTACTAATGTATGTGGTGGCTGTGATTATATTCAGATTTATTTTCAAGTACATGAATACAAAATACATATGGAAAATGTTTTTATACAGCTTAGAAATGTGCAATAAGTTTCATCCACATCAAACTAGCAAGATTCTGATGACAATCTCCTTTAATTTTTTGGTACAAATGAAAATTTTCCACCATCTTGTATTAACAGCAGATTATGTGCAGTGAGATTAGCTCACAACTAGCTCAACAGCCGAGAGCCAGTCACTGAAATCATCTGACATATTTATTGAAAGCCCAAAGAGCTTATCTCGAATTAAGTCGTTCCATATCACTTCATCAATACGCTACTTGGATTTTAATTAATTTCTAGAATATTGATATGGCGATATGGAACAACATTTCATTTTGTAGATGAGAAGATTTAGTTGAAGGTAGATGTGGCTGTGAGAAGAAATTAAAGCAGATTAATGGAAGCAAGGAGAGATAGTTGCAAGTATCCAATATCAAAAGAAACTGTTCAAATGATTGTTATTTCAACATTTACAACTGGATAATAATTTATGTTGTTCTAGCAAATACTTATATCAAGATAGAATAGAGCGCACTGTTGACACGTACTTCACCTATTCAACTCACCCATTCTTCTCTAAATAATGAAATAAATTTCTATTTAAATTTAGCGTAAATTGCTAGCAGTCCTCAACGCATCAAATGACACAGGACAAGTTGAAGCACTTTCAATGGGAATAGAAAAAGGTTAAGTAAGACTGAATTATGCTATTCAACTGTATTGGTGAAAAATCTCCCACAAAAGCTGATTAACACTCAAGTAGTTGGTTTGTGACCTAAGTTTTTTCAAGTATATCAAGTTGTTGAGAAGAATTTTGAGTGGAGGTATGGTTAACGCAACAACCTTGAGTCATGTTTCACAAACTGATTCACTTTGGTAGAAGAGCAGCAGACATTTATCAGTTTCTCCTGAGAATTTTAGTCGATCCTTTTTCTAACAGTTTTGTTTTGTCATTCTCCATAACTTTACCATGATGAGATTTCCAATTTCTAAAATATTCCAAAACAGCAGCAATAAAGCAATCCAACAACATACTAATGGTTAATCAAGGCATAAGCCAAATGAATATTTTAACTCAACTTCCATTAAAATTGGAAATGAAATAGCTGGGATTAGGTGAATTGAAAAACCAATGAGATAAAGATAATGTATTCCACATATTAAATGTTACATAACAATACCTTGCTTCAGTGCATTGACAAATGGGCTTGGATCTATTCCCATAAACCAAGGTGCCAACATTCTTGTAGAGACATAACTGGTCTCCTTCAAACTGCCTTAACATTAATTATACAGAAACACTTCTAGCGTTACAGCACCAGATCATCAATTAGAGGAAAGTTATCTTGTGGATAGTGACAGAAATACAATGGCAATACATCTGAAGTGTTCCATTAGTTTAACCAGACGAATTCACTGCAGTATCAAATTACTGAAGATGGAACCATGTCCGCTAAGACCTGGTTCTCAATGGCGCTCAAGTTCTAAGCAGTGACAAGGTCATAAAAAATAAACCGATGCTGGAAGTGAGACCAAATCTCTTTAACCCGATGTTGTAATAATGAAGTTATCCCCCCATTCTTTCGAAAATTTAAATTTTTCAGTGCAATTAACTCAGGGCAAAGTCCTGGAATTTATCATTTGGCAATGAGGCTGTTAGTAAAGAACAGCTAAGATATTTGCATGCAGCAAAGTACTGTTGAACTGGGCTTACAATAGCTAGACAATGTCTAGACTATTGAGCACCAGTTACTTTTAACAGCACGCTTCTTTTCAGACAAGAATGCAAAGTAGTTTAAGAATCAACAGCTTTTTATATAAGGAGATAAAACAAAAACTACGGTCCAATATAATTCGTAGTATCTCATGTTAATAAAATAAAACTCCATGACTTTGGCTAAAATTTGCAATGGACCACTGGTGGCTTATGCATACATTTCAACAACTTCATTGTAGCTTACACTATACAGTATACTTCTCCCTGCTGAAGCAGTAAAGCTGCTTTTTAGCTACCTACTAGGAGTCAAACAGTTAGTCTGACGCCAAGTAGGCCCAGACACAACCCTACCACATCGTAGGGACAGTACCTTCAGCGTCTCGTACATTCTCACAACATGAGGGTGCCGAGCTCTGGCTAGAACCCTGGCCTCTCGGTATAGGTTATTACTTGCATACGCAGTGGAAAGCTTTCTAGTGTCTATCACCTTGATGGCAACCTGCAAAAGAAAGCACCAACTGTACTTAAAGCATGATATTTTATTACAATTTAGGGAAAGGTAATAAGAAAATAGTTATTAGAGACTTTTGGATGTTTATGACTGGAGTTGGTTTGTCAGTTGATGATTAGCAGATGTGTCCATCAGAATCAGTTAGCACTCAACGGCTGGCCAGGCAGCATGGTCTGATACCGGTGCTGATTCTACCTTAATTGCATAAATATGGCTTCCTGTTCCTATGTAGTCGCTGACTTTGACAGCAGAAGTGCACAAGCATGTGTAGCTGGCACTAATTTGAGACAGAGGCAGCCACTGCTGGCAGCAGTAGGTAGATAAGTGGAATTTACTCCAACTTTGAGTACGAGATAAACAAGTTCTTGCACTTGTTTGCTTTTAGCGCAGACAGCGTTCACACATAATTGCCTGACTTTGTGACCCACGGATGATGACAGACTTAACCTTTGCAGATTCATAGGATCAAAAATAAACAGCCACTTAAAATAGCCACAGCGCTGAAGTTAGCTAATTTCTGACAGGTTGTGAAGGAGTGAATTCTTGAAAAATCCAATTAATATTTTGGTCAGTGAATTGAAGTGAATCAGAGAGTTTCATGAATAGATGGTGTTGTTAAAGAGGGCTATCAGCCTGTATCTGACAGATATAGAATTTCAGACACTTGGGTACTTCAGGGTGAACCAGTCTACTTGTAACATTCTAATTAAAATACACATCAGTTAGCTGCAAGACAACAATTATGTTGTTAGTAAGTGTGAGATAGTTCAAAACCTTGACCCCTATGCAGAAACAACTGAAATTCACATATCATCAGTTGTGAACATTATTATATACATACAGTATTTGTGTGAATGCATGGCGAGTAATATTTAAATTAGAATTTTAGCTCAGTTATAGAAGACCTTTTCAATCAAATTATTTGAGAAGTGTAAAATATTTCCCCCCACTGGGATTCGAACCAGGGTCCTCTGGCTTGCACACTGAAGTTGCTATCCATTGCACCACAGAGAGCTACTGGGAAGGGATCTCAGTTAAAAACAGACTATTCTTAGAGTTATGAGAAGGCAATATCAACTAAACTAGGCCAGTCGATTAACAAACTAATTCTATTAGTCAGTTCAGCAAATTTAATAGCTTCTACAGCATGAAGGAGAAGTTGAGGAAGATGCATGCGCTCAGCCTAGATTCTAGAAGGTATGATCCTCTGATAAGATGAGAAAAGACTAATTAACTAAGATATTATGTAACAATAGCATAAGACCTAAGTAACACATACCCCACCAGAAAAAACTAATAGCATGCCATTGTGCAATTATATACTGGGAAATTGCAAAATGTACATTAATAAACTGCATAACTAATAATGTACAGAATATATTACAATATACATATCTTGAAACATTTTTAAAGATAATGAGAGGAAAGGTGGAAAAAAATGGAGATTATATAGGAAGAAAAACCAGTATAAGAAGGATGCAAAAAGCAAAAAATACGAGTGGAAGTAAAAGTCATCACAAAACGTGGTAGGAGCAAGAGGTGAGAAAATGAAGCTAAAGCTGATTGAAGATGATGCAGGGAAAGGAATACA
This sequence comes from Bugula neritina, assembly GCA_964035545.1. Taxonomy (NCBI): domain Eukaryota; kingdom Metazoa; phylum Bryozoa; class Gymnolaemata; order Cheilostomatida; family Bugulidae; genus Bugula; species Bugula neritina. The sequence continues at coordinate 1,956,605 of OZ037765.1, read as the reverse complement.
GAGAAAAATACAAGTTAAATATAGCAGATATGGAAGGCCATAAGCTCGGAGGTTGAACTCTGCTCACCACAAATTTATCTTTCTAATAAACAAATGGTCTCGCCAATTCAGATAATGAAGTGCCAAAAAAACTTCATAAAGTGATAAAACCAATGAAAATTGTCAAACAACTGTTAGGACCAAATAGGCTGGGCTCCAAAGATATGAAAACTTTTTGCTAGATGTGGGGCTAGGAAGCCACCCTTAGTATCAGAGCAGGTCTGATAAACAAATTGGTTGCTGTAGTTATCAACATTACGTTGATGGTTAGTTTGCAAAATGTATGCGATTTCAATTATCTTTATCTGGTAGAGGCCAACAGTTGAACGGAAGAACTTAAAGATGCATGTGAAGGTGGTGTAAAGAAGGGGACTCAAGGTAACTCAAGTATGAAAATCAAATCCTTGCATACAATGTACTCGTATAGTCTTATTCCCCACATTACAGCCATGTGCAACATGTTGCTTTAATGCTGTGCTTCTGGTTCTGAAGTTTTGATTAAACATGCTGAGTTGGCAACCAGGAATGAGAGTTGAATATAAAAAACCAACTGAAATTTCCAAGCCTACACATGATCCAGTCTTGTTCGTTCCAATCCTAAAATGAAACTAACTTACTCCAAATATAAAGCTCTTCAACCATCTACATTTCTACACTAAAAGGACCCTAAAGGAAATTTGAGTGAAGAATAAACTTTAAAATAGCCAAAAGTCCTGCAGTTTTCAAACCTTAACAGAGAAAGTATATATTCTACAGAATTACTACTATGTGACCATACTAAGTGCCACTTGAGCAAGACTTGGAACTTACTATGTACTACTTGAGCTAAGCTCATACAGTATGAGGAAGCTCTTGTACTCGAACCTTACCTTAACGTTAGTGAGAGTGTGAGTTGCTAACTCTACACGCCCAAAATTTCCACACCCTAACGTCTCCCCGTCCATATTGTATTTCCCAACTGACAGGATTTTCCTCATCCTTAGGATTTTAAAGAGCAAACAAAAAGCTTCTTTCTATTTCAGATAGTTACGACTAGTTATAGCGGCAGCGATACACTTGCGAGTACTCCTACGAACTAAAAGCTATTAATTTGAGTAGGAAAAGTGATAGACTCCAGAGAATTTGTGTGAGTACGAGCAAATGAATTGCAACTTAAGCTGCGGTGACCTACACACAGTAACTATTCATTTAGACTACTAGCACTACAAGCTGTGGATATTTTATTCACCAATAATTTTTATTGATTTCTGTAATAATACAAGCATGAATCTAATGCAATACGTTCTAATTAAACTCCTTTGCTCCTCTGTATCTGCGAATGAGTTTCACGCTATAAATTAAAGATATTTTCCGTTTTAGCGATTTAATGTAAAACAATATTATTAGTACATAGTCGCCTACTTAAATTTGGCACTGGTACCAAGTTCATTTCATTATGTGACTGTTGGCCTTTAGTCTTGTATTATTTGTTTGTATTATTTGTTTGTATTATTTGTTTGTATTATTTGTATTTAACTTCATGTATTCCAGTAGCTAATGTTGCATGGAATGGGAAACATCAAACCCTTTAATCAGCGTTAGTTGAGAGTCTTTAGTTAGTCAACACGTAGGCCTACCTTTTATTACTCAACTCAAAACTATTTCTACTCTATTGGTGAGTAAATACAGTAAAGTATCAGTTTCAACAGTCTGTGGAGCATTATTTACACTTCTCAAGAATGTTACAGGAAATGAGCCTAGAATAGAGTCAGATGTGTTATTCAGCTACAGTTGATAGTAAAATAGGTTGTAGATCATGATATAATACTGTGATTTTGTGACCTATGAATATGCCAACTTATGCCATGAATCAGACATCTGAAGATTACATTTTTGAATCATATTTTATTAGTGGTATACTTTCATCTTATTGTTTGCTTGTGGTATTTCAATTTATCCCTTGACCTTTATAGACTAGTATGCAGAGTGATAATAGATATAGAATTGTAAAAGAACCCAAGCCTTAGATTACCTATCTAAATAAACAGGGACTAACCATAAAACTCTGATGATATACCACAAAATAGCTCCATGTGGTGGCCACAGGTTTTCCAACAGATATTATTTACCCTTGAAATTATTGAGTATACAGTAATTTACTCAAGAGCGGCAATATCTTGCAGTTATTGCACTGGTGCTGCAATTATCTACACAATAACCAGATTTGTATTTAGAGGATCATAATTCATTTATTATTAAATTAAAATAAATGAAATTTCAGGCGCATAAATTCTATTACTGCACCAGGAAGAATTATATACTATAAATATATACATATACTTGATTCACACATCTACAAAAAACTAAAATCCTATAAGGAAAGATGGGGAGACAAGGCAGAAAATAAGTTTTCTATCGGATTGCAAAAGTCCCAAACTATAATGTAATTTAAATGAGCAGTTGAGAAGATATGCTATGCACAAATAGCATCAGTGCTTTCTCATTGATCCCTTCCAGAGAAAAGTGCATAATATAATATGGAATACTAATATGGTGCGTGTGTATGTATATACAAAATACAGCAAGGTATATATTAATCTACAAGTTAAAATATATTATGGTATTAGTATCTACAAACGATATACATTATATACATAAAAATATTATTCAAGTGACAAAAAGTGAATTATTCATGCTGAGCAAAATAAATATGGAATATTTAAACTTGCAAAAATAACCCTCATGCAGGTTCAATTTAGGATGTTTAAAGTTGCTGAATTGAATATGTTGCATAGGCTATATAAAAAGTATCGAATGTTTAAAATTTGTTAATCTATCTTGGGAATAAGTAGAGAAATAAAAACTAATATAATACTATAAACTATAATGTGAAATCAACATTGTCCTCTAAGGGGCTAATGATGCTCCAGTCAATTTGAGCATGTGCAGGTGTTACCATGCTTTCTTGGAACAGGTTATGGTCTAATTCAAGGCTATCCAATTCCTCCAGTCCAACGGAAGTCAAAGGAATGGAGAACTCTGAAGACTCCAGTTGAGGGGGCATCACCACCTGGTTGCAGGGGTTTGCCAGGAACTGCTGATTGCTGTATTGTTGCTCTGGTGACGTGTAGTAGTCCATTTGGGACGTATAACCGTAGTTGTTGGAGTACATGCTGTAGCCGTAGGAAGATGAGCTTACGCTGTGATCGCTAAAGGGACTGGCAGCCTGTCTGTCGAAGGGACTGGACATGGGGCTGTCAAAAACACTGCCTCCATTACTGCGGTCTGTTGGGGGTGCGTACGAGTAGTCATCGTGCCAGTTGACGGAGGCAGGGGAGCCTGAGCAGTGGCCGCTAGAGGCTGGTGTGATGGGACACCCAGGGGAGAGGGAGGATGCACAGGTCTCTACTGAAGACAGTCTAGCCATGTTGCCACTCTTTGCAATGATCAGCTTTTTAGGCTTATTAGCTGGCAACTTCTCCACATTTTTACGCTTAATTGCTTTGGGTTTACCTGAAATATAATAAATTTCAATTAATCATTTGATAAATTCTGCTAAACTATTTGGTTGATTATGTCGCTTACACCATAAAACAAGGTACAGAGTTGACATAGCACGGCTAGCAGGTTATATTTCCATGACAACCTGAATTAAAAAGTCTGGTAGAGGATTGATTGGAGAAATCAGAATGTGCAACATGAATGAGTGAATAATATTTAATTTTAATAATTGCAACATTTGAAGTTCAAGTTGAACATATGTTGATAACGATATCCAAGTTTGTTTTTTGAGTCATGGAAATAATATTAATAGAATACTATAAATTTAAAATTACGTATTTTTAGAGAACAAAATTTATATTAATTGAGCAAAAATTAAAAGAAAATAAAAACTCACCAAGAGTATTATTGTTAGAATCCTCAGTTGGTGCTGTCTTTTTCTTGGGTTTATATTTATAGTTGGGGTACTCTTGCAAATGAAGTTGACGCAGCTTTTCTGCCTCCTCGATAAAAGGTTTTTTCTCGTCCTCTGTCATAGATGATTTCCAGTACTCTCCCAGTCGTTTGCTTATTTCAGCATTGTGCAAGTCTGGCTGAGCCTCCGTGATGTGTCGTCTGCGAATTTGAGACCACACCATAAATGCATTCATCGGACGTTTAACGTGACCGACTACTTTCTTACATTTTGTGGCATCTGTGTAGGGTGTTGCTGAGTCAGGTTTAACAGTACTACTTCCAAATACAACGTCCTTGATGGGAACTCGAATCCCAGCTGATAGCGTTAGCATGTTGCTTGATATAGTTACGGATACTAGACTATAAATGTTCACTTTACCAACTGATTTACACTACATCCATAGAACTAATTTCTACAATGAGGTGCTACTAGGCGGTCAGCTTATTTATATAGGGTTCGCCAGCCACTGCGACCAACTGATCAATCCTTATTGGTGGGCAATTAATAAGGGGCGGGGCTAACACGACACGCGTGTACACATTGGCGATTGTAGGCAACTTAATTTAATGGTGACAATACCACCCCAGTCTTGTATCATTTTTTACTGCAAACTACTAGGTTAAGTTATTTTACTTCATTTCTAAATAAAATCAAATAGAATTTCAAACTCTAACAAAGTTCCCATGAAGTACTCATTATGAAGCTTCTATTTATAATAAATAACAAATTTCAAATGAACTGTTAGGAGGGATAAAACTACTAATGGTATATGCAACCTAATTTAATTGAAAAAACCAAAATGGATACAATATTTAAAACAAACATGTACAAATTATAAACTTTCTAGAACCAAAACCTTTTTTGAACTTCAAGCTTAGTTGCCAAGAAGTTTCAACAAGTCACAAAAAGCTAAAATGGGAAGCACAACTCCAATGTGTAATGTTGATTTATGACTAGGGCATAATATTATTAGTTTGCAATCAGTGTCCCTATATACTAGCTACTTGCATACTGCTATTAGCACAGTTTATAACAGAGTCGTTAGACTAAACTCTTATAAGTGACTAGCTCACTAGCTGCAAATAAAATGTAGAATTCTAATATAATTGTGCCGTGAAGCATTTACCTTAGCTCTTTATGAATAGAAAATAGCTAATTAACCATCACATATTCTACTAGTAGTCTAATAATAAATATTGGGCAGTGTCAATTGGTTTCTCAGTTTAAAAAATCTTTGAGATTTTCTAAAAAAACTAAAGTCATCCCAGAGCCATAACAATATTCAAAGAAGCCAAATTGAAGATCTACTAATGGCTGGTGACAAGCACACTAGAAATGCTGCAAATATCTTTAAAATGAGAGAAGCTGAATGACTTTAAATATGATATATAAGGTCTAGCATACATTTAAAGTATTGGCTCTTTATTTTATTTTAAATACAGCCGAAAAACCTTAGAAGTTTTCTACCGGAATGCATATTTTGCCTAACCAAAGCAACCCAATTGAATACAATGCAATAAGACAACATTTACATCAGATTCTGATGCTAAATTTTCAATCTGAGTGATAAGAAGCTGTGTAGTTCCTTGAAAACTGAATTCTGTTTAGAATAGTCAGTTTCAAGAGGACATGGGTACATAAACTTATCAGATAAAGTATATAAAACTCTGCATCTACTTTTTAATTTAGCTCAAAGCAAACATAAGGTGCTGTATATGGAAGGAGGTGAGAGCTAGCATCAGTATTTCACTAAGCTCACACAAATCTCTTCACTGATAATAATGCACCGAGGTGGAATAAACCTGAACTCAGTGAAAATCAGCAGGTGCTAAATTCTAGATACACACGCGACAGGCCGACAGATGGCCGCACAAATTAGCCAATCAAGTGCCCACTGCCACTGGGCCTGTTTACATTTGAATCAACAGCCATCACTGCAGTTATTGTAAACTACATTGCAAATAGTAGAGTGAAAACACTTTTGGATGAAATTTTCAAGTACTTGGGGGTAGGTGGCCGGGTTTCATAGCTAAGTTACTAAACAAATGAATGGATCTGAAATCCAATGTCCAAATCAAACACAACAGTCTCCAGAAGGAATCTGTATTGGTTTCAGTGTACAGCTACTGGGTGGTAAATAAGTTGTCATAGTATAACTGAGTTCGAGTCCTATTTAGAGCAGAACCATTATAGTATTAGACAGAATTAGCTAGCAAGAAAGGACCAAACTGCTACCCATAATTACCGTTGCAAGCCAACAAAATTAACTATAATTACAGCTTGCTCTAGGTGCATTCGGCTAATTCTTGCACCAGGAATAGGAGACAAGATGCTGTAACAACCACCCCAGTGAGCTGGCGAATACAGCTGTTGAAATGCTTCGGAACCAACGGCAGAATATTACTAGTTTGACATACAAAGGCACCAACCTACATCGAAAAAACTAGGACTTTCGCTTTTCCTAAACTTAGCAGCAAAATGCACAGTTGTAACAACCACCACTAGGCAATGCATTTCTTCTAAAAGCATCTTTAATCAAAAGTATTTCTAGTTTTCCAAGTTAAGTTGCTGTGGAATAAAAGGGATAACTTGGGTAGTACTGAAGGCCAGGTGAGGTTGGCAGGACTATTTTATTTTTAGTCCAAAAATATCACCAAAATTTTTATTCCCAAATGTTTAAAGGTAGAAAATTGGCAAAGATAGTAAAAGTGAAATCCCATCACAGGAGTCTAATTTCTGGAACTAATAAGTAAACAGCAGCTAGTAGATGTCTATCTGATTCAATGTGCTTATCATCAAAGGGAAGGGTAAACATGAGTGCAGTGTGTAAGGCCTGCTGCTCGTTAGGGTAGCTAATTAGTGGCTCTGAAGTGAGGGTCTCACATGACATACCTGCCTCACCTGAGCTTCAGTACTACCCAACTTATACTTCCATGTCAACTTCATTTGGAAAACTTAAAATATTTCCGTTAAGAAATGCAGTTACATAACAATGCTAAGGAATGCTGTGCCCATCTTGCCTTCAGATTTAATTCCGTGATGGTTTTATTTCTAGCCGGTTACATAATGCACCGCATCGCAAAGGGAAAATAAAAGGATAAAGTCGAACATAAGTGGATATTTCTGAGAATGAATTTTCTTTTCTCAAAACAAATTGCAGAGCAAATATTGTAACACAGTAAGAGTAAACAGAACTATGTGATGTGTTATATAATATACGGAATCTCCTGGGGTGACATACAGGTAGCCGTACCAGGTGGACATGTTGGGCAGAGGATCAGACACAGCATGAGCCATCTGTTAGCCTAGTGTACTTGATATAGCCCCTAGCAGCAGTGAGGCAGCAGCGTGGCAGCAAGTACAACCGCACAGCTAGATAAACTTGTAATGTGCACCAATTTACACGAAAAGCATACTTGAAATGTAGTTGGAATCTTTTAGCAAGTTCCATTTTCTTTAAAAATTGAGAAATCTTTATGTCCATTTTCCTTCAATAAAAATTTAGAAATCTATGACAATTTAGTGAAATTTGCCCCAACAACTACATAATGGCCACTCCTAATAAAATACTACCAACTAGTAAGCATATGGTTTACATTAAGTGACAAGATAGCCACAAAAAACTGAGTTTCTATTCTCTAATTCAATAGAAACTTTAAGAGAATTTTACCACAAGTCAACAACTTTGTGACTACTTTACAGGGACACATGCATCATACATGTAGATATTGTAGATAGTGATATAGTAAACTTGTTGTATAGAAAGTATTCTCTAAAGACTGGTAGTTCAAATGCAGCTATTAAAATGCAGCCACATATTTTAAATAGTTTCAATAAGAAAATACAAAAGCCTAAATCTCCTCAGTAATGTTTAATATTGAAATTATAAAATATTTGTCATAGATAGGTCCAATAAAAGTGTAACTTTGTTTTGTATTGCCTTCGTGATTCTTTAGTTCGGAGGGTAGAGAGAGTGAAATACTGAATCTGAAGTGTGTTAGCTAGTTTGAACTTTCTAGAATCGTCAACATTTCAAGTACCTCTAAAGTGGATACGCTAAACTAATGGATCTTAATATATCATACAAAGTAACACTGAAGCTTCAGAAAGTGAACATAATATAATATATTTCCCTATAGGCAGCACTATTGAACAATTCAAATCACAGGTGTGAACTTAAATCCACTCAGCCTAAAACTTAGCTCTAACCAATTCAACACAATTTAAATTCAAGCATTAAAACCCATCAGGTGTTTGATAAATCATGGACACGTCTTAAACTCCCATGGAACATGGCTGTGACAGGAAGTTCAACTGGTGTGACGCTACAATAGTTATGAGTCATCTAACACCAGTAAGACCGTCTTACGGGCATCACACCCCTGGGACCTCAATGATTAGTATTCACAACACGTGCTCCCCATTCCCAGAGTCCTCGCATTTAGAGTGTTTAATTTGTTTGCATTCTTCTCTACTGCGACAAGTTCAGTACCTGACAAGTGAACTAATCAATAGCTAGTGTGTGAGTCAGCCTTAGTTACGATGAGTCATGCTGCCTAGCCCCTGCTGCCAGAGGGACACTAGATAGTCAGCAATTTATTGATTAGTACTAAGGTGCCTAGATGTACATCAACTAGTGGAAAAGGCTCAATATATATGAAAAATTCAATCTCTAAAATTCACAATTGGAAATTATAAAGTTTATCTTCAATGATGTTTGTGTTGAAAGAATGTTTGCCTTACTTTATTGACAGCTGTGTATAAACACTGCTAGGTCAGAATTTTTCTAGCTTGGTTGGTGAAATTACCCCCTACAGTGCTACACCATAATACACTATAATTACCTTCTACAACTACGTGGAATTAGACAGGCCAGGGAGACATGCTCCTGAGAACATTTGGCTTGGAGGAAGACTTAACAGATAAATGGAGAAGAAATTACAACCTACACCCAGTAGAGGGTACAGGCTACTGGCTAGAGTCACTAGACTATTATTTGGGTGCGTTTAAGTTTAGAGCACCAGCTAGCATGGGCCATGATTCACATCACAGCTATAGCGGTGATACTGTGAATAGAGCCAACAATAGGTAGCATGGTAAGCTTTGCTTTGCTTACAACTCCATTATTACCAGATAAATACTTCAAAACCAACAGCTGGCCAATTTTAAAGTTCCCGAAAATTGTTATTGACAATTAGGTGGTTTGAGATTCTATGGGAAAGATTACACTGCAAAAGCATTTACGCTTTGCCTATTTTATAACACCTCCAACTTGCAAGGAATCCTATGGGAGATTTTCAATTTCAAAATTCTTTAGAAATCATCAGTTTTATCAGCATGAAAATCAAGACAATTACTTATCCCTGGGTAGGAGTTTGAACTCTTTGGCCGTTGAAATTATGAAATATTGCGTTCTGATATATTTGCCATTTTAAACCAAATGTGAAGCAGAATGTCAAGTTTTCAGTCGTTGCTACTTCCCCAAGTCAAAGTTGAACTTCCAAACAGCTAAATGAGACAAGTAAACACTTGTTTCATGGAGTTTAGTGAAATGACTTGAGACAAGATAATAGGGAGGTGGATTTGTGCAGCCATTTGCAAATACATGGTGTGAAAAATCCACCTTTATTGACATATACCTAAAGTTAAGGACATCTCTTACTCATGTTGCCACAAAAACAATTCTTTAAATGTTTGGATTTTGTATGCAACTACAAAACCTACATTCAAACAAGTTTATTCTAAACCCAAATACATCCAACTTGGTGGAAAATAGCAATTTTCAAAGTCAAAATTTATATAGCTCATTTGCTGGTCCCATAATTAAACCACAATTTAGGTTTACAAGTCAATTGAAAGAGTTGAAAGACAACTCCGAAATACAACAGAAAAAATAGTGGGTTACAGTTGGTTATGATGATTACAGCAGCCGTGCTACTAAATGTTTATGATGGAAGACATCAATTGAAATAGCATAGCTAGCATATGCTGTTAGTAGATGTATTAGCAAATGTCACAGCCACATGTCAGGCACACTTGCAGTGGCATTACGTTTCATTAACACAGCCATAAAATCCCCTACCTGGCGTCACATAATTATCAAGTGTGTGTTTAACAGCACTGCTTGTTTATCACTAGGCACCATCAGCTTTTAGAAGTGGGCAAACACAACACCGCCCCAACATAATTTGAATAGACTTACAAAACCTCGGGCCACCATTACTGTTTACCTTTAACTGGAGCAAATTGTGATATTTATTTCTCAATAGTCAATTACTGTTGGAAGAAATGTTTTTGATCTTTGCAATAGGTAATTATTTATATAAGCTAGTAAACAGAGAGTGTAAATAAAAGGGCTGTCTTTAGATGATACATTCCAGACAAATTTCACATTTACAACTCCTGAGGATAGTTGGTTGTTATGGCAATAATTTCAACTACTAAACTTTCTTTTCCTTTGATGTTAAAGTGATTGGCTATTTTAGATGTAATAAAAAGCTCTTTAAACGTCATTATACAGTTTCCTGCTCTATTCAGTCAAGGGAGATAACTCTTGAATTAAAAATATGTCAATGTTTTTGAATAGAATATGCAAATCCAGCAGTTACTACAACATTTTCTCTACTACTCAAATATTAAAATACTTTACTATGTGGGATTTTTGCATAAAATAATTTAGTAGCAAAGTGTGCAAAGAACTGGGGGTCTAACTCTAACATGTATATTGTATAAGGTAGATTATTATATAATACTTGTAATATAAACTGGTGTATTTGTTGTGATACACTATGCTTCCTTATAACATTATCTGAGTTTAAATTTAGGCAAAGTGATTTCACCAAACTGACGTTGAAATCAGAAAATAACAACTCACGGTTGTGTAGTTCAATTCAGGCCGACATTTTTAAGATAAAAGTAAATGTGGTAATACAGTCAATATTATGTATCTCTTTGCGTCTAAGGAGAAGAGAAATAATCTCTACGCAAATATTTCATAAGGCTGTTGTATGACACACCTAGATAAGTGAGTAAATCAGGGTGGTGTTGAAATGCAGTATGGGACAGAATAAAGCCTGAAAATAATCCTGGAAACCAGCATATGGTGTGATATGGTGAGAGAGCAAACATATCACAAAATAGCACTTGGGGCCTGGAATGTCGGGAAATCACAAACAAATCTTCCCAAGAGAGCAAAGTTTAGTGCGAGTGCATCAGAGATTAAAGCTATGATATTATTAGCAACTAATGAAGGTATCGCGACCATCAGTAACAGCTGAGAGTTATCCTTCCAGAAGTTAGAGATTTTATATGGCTCACTCAACATCTTCAGCTAAATCAGGGGTTTCTAACCTAAAGCATTAGTACCCTCAGGGGAGCATTAGTGCCCCCAGGGGCACTGGCATTACCCTCAGAGGCACTAGCATTACCCTCAGGGGCACTAGCATTACCCTCAGGGGCACTATTACCCTAAACTCTAAAGGGAGGTTTGATATAAAATCAGGGAATATTTTGTCTATTTACAATCTTCATAGAGTTGAATCAAATCATTAATATCTTAGTGTTCCAATATGTTATATAACAGTGAGGAGGGGAGGTGCTGGAAACGCCAGAAATATCGAAAATTCGGGAGCCACTGGGCAAAAGGCTGCATTATATTTATATAACAGTACAGGGCTCTGGTACTATTGTAATAATATCATGGTATAATAATCAGGTGTTTAGTGTATAAGTTGATCAATATTATCCATAGTGGCAGTTTTAGTATACAAATTATTTACCATCATTTGGAACAATAAAATGGATGTTTCATTTAGAATTTTAGATTTCTGTACAAAATATTTACAGTGAAAACATTTTAGTTTAATATATGGGTGCATGAATACTCACAGGTCCCTTGATGTCTAGTCTCATAACCAGTGCAGCTTTAGAATCTGAGGCTATAAGCTATAAGCTGCTGTCAATACTGTTGGATAATCTTATGTCATGTAATTTAGACTTTCCCTGATGTAAACCTTACATAATAAAAAGGAAATATTGATTACCGTAACGCAAATAATAACAAAAGCTCAACAAGATAATTACACTTTGAAATATAATAAATCCCAGTAGTGTTTCAGAATGCAATTAGATATGAAGACGGTAAAGTGTTATTTGTGTGAGAAAGTTTACAATTGAGTCCCTTTGAGATTTCTAAACACGTCTTGAGTGGAAAGTGAAGCCGTGAGAAGGTTAATTTCACCTTGACCCAAAGCAATTTGAAAATAAAATTATCCTAACAATAAGACGAATGTTTGGTACAATCCTTGCATCTTGCAAATTGCAGCCTGCAATATATGTTATTTCATATGATATATATTGCATATTATGTATGTTTTATAACATATATATGTCTTATATTGCATAGATAATATAATATATTATACAGATATTATATGTTACATATCATATATCTGTTATTAATTATACTTTGTGTAAAGTCTAAGTATATGTTTTACTATATCAATTAAATATTTTTATTGGTAAATGAAAGCTTTTAGATAAAATCCCCAACCAGTAGCTTAGCTTTACTTATACTTGAAATTTTGTGAAGAGGGTGTATTGAATGTAACACAGCCTTTATATTTGTGGGATCTGAAGCTATACTAAGGCTATTGGTAGAGGTAATGGGTCCTGAATATACCAGGTGCCTCTATAAACATCTGCGGATCAAATTGCATGCTAGCATTTTGTTATATTATTAGAAATAAAAACCTTATAATAAGGCTACACAATATCATTGCACATTATTTGATATGTTAGCAGACTCAAAAATAAACACACACCTTCCACCACCAGCTAACAGTTGTTGATTCATACTTAACAGGCCTTTGAATTGCTTCAAAGCGAAGAAAATAATTTCTATTAGCAAATGATTAGTTGCATTTTGAAGCCTAAAAGGATCGGTTTACTGTTATTCTGTATTAAGTACGCCCATGTGGCTCTGAAATGTTTCCCCTATCAAAACAATCATTCGTAAAGTTTAATTATACAGCTAGAAATTTGTTTTCATAAATCACAAAAATTCAGCAACAATGCATAAAAGAAAATATATGCACCATTCAATCAAAAGAGAAAATGTTGACACAGCCTATGGGGTTGTTAGATCATTGAAGCTGCATTTATTAACGGTTATTAACATAATTGATATGCTATAGGGAATTAAGCACTAATTGATGCAATTTTATGAGGCTTTAGCATTCCTAGACCGTGTGTCATGATAGTGTAGTCTTAGGTGAACGTGTTTAGTGCCTACTCACAGAAATACTATTGAAGAATTTTGTATAGTAAAAATGCAAAACATTTGCCTATTGCAGGGGTTGTAAAAACAGCATACAGGTATAGCTTAGTCACCACCTCGAAGAAGAAATTCTATAAAGTAAACACTCAAAAATATTTACATCATGATTTCATAAGCTGTAACAATTCGGGATAGAATTCGTCTTGGATGAGTCACGATTTCTTAGCTATAAACTTTAATAAAGTGTGTCAGCTTTCATTTGGGGCACGGTGTGTTATTTCCCCTAAGATTTCAGGTTAGAATTTAGGCCTACTATAGTCCTATGTACATGTTCCACTCAAATCAATATAACATTTTAAGAGTTATCTTTCTTCAAATTAGATCCTATAACGACTACTATGAAAATTGTGTTTGCCATTTTCCATCATAGAAATATAAGTGAAGCGCCTAATGAATAATACATAACAAGGACACTAACTGCCGTTGCAAGAAAAGCAAATTAATCTATGAGCCAAACATAATGTGGCAGCAACCGAATTAAGGCAGTTTAAACCTTCTGGAAACCTCTATTTAAAGGTGATTTGAAGCTGCTTATGTTAGCAAACCTACTGCTATTAGAATAGGAGATACAATACTATCCAGGGAATACAAAAGCCAGAATAAATCTAGGATTGAATCAGCTATAATTATGCAATTACATGTAATAAGTATAACAGCATAACTGATTCCTACTGCTACTGGAATGAAGAACAGATGGTGAGAGAAGAGATAAGCAGGAATTTACAGGGCAGAAAGAGTGTTAGTGTTAAAGAGCTAATTAAGCACATTATCTGGTCTTTCATCAATAATATTCTACGCTGAGAAGTAAATATGCCATCACAGTGACTGTTGGGAGAATTGCGGAGGTGGTAGCTGCTACTACTTACTACCTAGACAGGGGTCAACCAGATGGGCCACAATCTTAACTGCAGGATTCTCTCCATATTACATCTGATTACTGAATGCTATTTCTCAGCAGAAATGGGGGGTTTTTGTAATTAGAAAGAGTTGTCTTTCCATGAACAAGCATTTAGTTTTTCTTAATATGAGGACTATAGCTTATTTAGTATAGCATGGATAGAAAGAAGAGCAGCAATTAAAACAAGTAATTATAAGTATTGAACTAGCTTTTACCTACTGGCACTAATAACTACACAAATCTATTACTAAAAGCTTGTTATATTTACATTATTTCATCTAGTACAGTTTGGCAAGTATTTGTAATTTCAAAATTCTAGGCCTCTTTGCTTCTTAGTTTTGAACTAAATGACAGCGTCTAACCCACCTGAGGCATGGATAAGAAAACATTAGAAATCTGATAGGTAAACACATTAGGGGCACGTGGCCCAGCTACTTCTCTTCATGCATCATATAGTTTCCATACAATCCTACTAAATGCATATTTTAAAGTCATTTAGATGAGCAGTCATGGGTAATGCTCTGTAGATTTGAATTATTATATTTAACTAGGATAATGTGACACACACTTCTGCAGTAATTAGAATATTATAGGTCTACAAGCATCTGCTGCGCCCTGTCGCCCAATCTTTTACCCTATTGGCTAGTTGCACACTTCAAAGCAGACCTGTTATCTTTAGCTATTTACTAGCCATCAGTGCTATCAGGACCAAGTAGTAGTGTGATTTATGGCATTTAGTTTAAGGTGCCCGATGTCTTGTTAACAGAAGACCATAAAATTAAAACATTATTTGAATTAATATCTTACTTCCTCCGTGTTTTCATATGTTGAGCAGACGACAGCTGCAGATGAACTAAACTTGCATAGCAGATGGAAATGCAAATAAAAATTATGCAAATGCAACTATTTTTTGGCCGACTACAGGAAAAGCTGACAAAATCACTCATTCGCAAGTGTCAAGGTTAACTGATACAATCTACAACCTCCGATATGCTGGTAATGCAATACGGTTGAGGGTTGTTGTACACGTATGTTTGTAGATGCAGTGATTTAATGAGCTAAATATACTGGTAGCCTCAGTGAAGCTGGCGTCCACAAGCTTCACGCTGTATTCATCAACCTACAGTCTTCACATAGCCTTAAATCTTATAATTATGAATGGATATGCTAGCCGATTCCGATAATCAAATCTTGAGATTGTTTAGACCAGTTTCTACTCACACTACTTATAATCTTCTGTACTAAATATATTAAAGAACCCAATGCATTACTGTATTCTAAAATTTAGTTTCAGTTTTTGTTAAGTCGCAGCAAAATCCAACACAATAAATACAACCAAATAAACTGCAAATGTGAACACATTGTTTAGTTTTAGTAGAAATTGAGCTGCCAATTCAATCTGAACTTGGATACTAGACCAAACTAAATTTAGGTATACAATATTTTGCTAGCAATGAAATAAAAGAACACTATTTCACATGTTTCCTGTCTGTATTTCTGTGTGTCTGTCTGTGTGTCTGTCAGACTGTGAATTCACTGACACATGCTGCCGTGTCATAACAGGTTTACTATAATCCTGCAGTTGAATTGCTGTCAGCTGTGTGAGTCACCATTGGCTATTATTATTACTGCTGCCAGTTGGGAAAGTCACTAATTTGACAGTTTAATGGCAAGTGGAAGTTACTGGCAATTATGCAAATTGATTTTAATGAAAAACACCACAAATAGACAATTGAATTGTCCCCCTTAATCTTCAAGTCTCTATAAGAAAAATATTATTTACAAATGAGGAATACTGTAGACTTTGGTTGCAAGATTTAGAAAGGGATTGACTTACTGATGGGTATTTAACACCCCCCTCACCAGTAGTTACTAACTAAACTATAAGATGTTGAGATAATGTGAAAACAATAACCTTACAAATATCTCTTAAATCTTATTATATTCTACCCTTGAGGATTGACTTTGCAGTATTTCAACCTTCTGGTTTTGGGAACTGTAAACTAAAAATATTAGTTTTAAAGTAGAGAAACCCATTATATTTTGCTGGAGTTCTGTGATAACATTGCTATTGCAAAAGGACATTATAAAGCAATATAGTAATAATATTATGGTATTTTAATTCCATTCAAAGAGTGGAATTTTCCAAATCAGTTAAAATATTTCACCAACTTTTAACATAAAATGTTATTCTCACAGTATTTTAGTTTTCTTTGAAATGTATCAATGAAAGCCCACAACAGAGGCAAAGCTATTTTCAGAACTGAGGCTAAGAAAGACACCAACTATCAACTCGGAGATCTGCAACACTTACAGGGTCAGCTAAGATGGGAGACAAGCTTACAGGATGTCACCAGATGTAATCTACAGAAATAACACTAAACAGTAGTATATCAGCAGCACAAATCAGCTGATAGAATAACAGAAGAGGACAGGAAATGCGAGGCCAGAGGCAATAATATTCACAGATTTAA
The DNA here is from genome assembly GCA_964035545.1 of Bugula neritina. NCBI lineage: Eukaryota > Metazoa > Bryozoa > Gymnolaemata > Cheilostomatida > Bugulidae > Bugula > Bugula neritina. Next base: position 1,939,920 of record OZ037765.1, on the reverse strand, counting down.
AGATAGGATCTCGAGCTATAAACAGCCGAAGCTGAAGCTAACAGATCACGAGGGAAGATTCTAGAAGAAAGGGTTAAGCTTTGCCAAAAAATTATAATCAAATAATGAAAGCCAGCCGCCTCCTTCCTTTCATATTGGAGAGTTTGTGTACGTTCTGGTAATAATATTTATAACATAGTAATGAGTTAATATAAGCATGAAGTGTGCTGTACAGAATTACATATACTAATGACAACCAAAACCTATGGGATGCTGTGTTCACAGGAAACAGGGTCAAGCACTTTCAATAAATACAGCGTGTCGTGTCTAGAAATGACTGTGATTCACTAATTTTCATTCATAAATAAGTCAGCAGTGACATTAAGATCAGGCAGCATTTACTCTCCAGTAGTAGAGAGGCAGCACAACAGCCATGTGTTCTTATTTATGACTTTATTACAAACAGATATGCTTTTCTTTGGTTATTAAGTTGTAAAATATTAGCCTGGACTCAAACTAGGTTCTGCATATGAATAATTTCACTAGCTGTGGAGATGAAAGCAGCTGGGAGGGGGGGGGGCTGAACCCCAGACCCAGATCATATCTGCAGAGCAATCATATTTCACCCTCAAAGTCTCTTATATTTTGTTGCTCTTATAAAAGAAATATTGTATCCAGTAATGTAACATCAATCCCATTGAAGACAGATTTGGAAGAGAATTTTGGCGAGTTTCAAGCTTACAACACAGAAAACTTAATGCTGCAAACAACATAATATGATTTATAAATAATGTGTATTATACTGAACGAGTTAACTTGCTGCGCAGTACAAATGCATAGAATATTTATTATATTACCATATTTATAAAATTGGAGTATATCTGTGAAAGAAGGGGAGACAACCAATACATTTCTTTTTATTTACCCTATGGATATGACTTATTCGAATTGAATATTAACCTAAGATCATAGCAAATCTAGTCCTAACATTATTAATTACACTAATTAAATGAAAATATAAGAAATAAACACTGAATTAGCAATATTTTTACCAACTCCAAAAGAAAATAAAAAAGCTATCGCCAAATTCAAAATAATTAAGACATGCAACTAGAAACAACACTGCCATGCCCAAAGTACATGCAACCTGTACAGCTGTAGTATACTTGAGTTGGCACCAGAGATGAAAAGGAAGCTAGATATAATAGACACAGGACTGGCAGCAAATGTTAAACACAGGCAGCGACTTATGTTGTGCTGACCTTTAACTAAAATGTTAAACATTTGGAGCATATTTATCAACACAAGCTATAGGCAGATGATTTCAACACAAATATACTATACACAACAAACTTCAACAAATATTAAATTACAAAAACAGACTGGCACATGCACGATGATATTTCCACTGTGTATACACTGCAATTGTGCTTAAATTTCAAAATAATTTGTTATGAAGCTTGATGGGTGAATGAGTTGACAACTGATTATAATGGGAGACGCGAGGCACACAAACACCTGCCCAGTGTATGAAAATTCAGCCCATCAAAGGTGGATTACTGAGGTATAGTGTGAGGGTTGAGTAGACAGAATGGGTAACTAGCATGGGCTAAGGTAGAATAGCTTAGCTCTAGAGTGTTATATGAAACATCTGCCCCTGCTTTCAGCTAATAGTGAGGCATGAAACTAACAGCTGCTCACCTATATTAACCCACAGGGAATAATAATACGTCGAAAAAACCTTTGCAGTGTAGTGAGTTGATAAAATTTGCTTAGCCTAAAGTTCTGTCATGTCTATGCAAGGGTGGGAGGGCTGTGCAGCCTAAATGAAGTGAAAAAAACTAAGGTAATGATTAAATAATGGTGGCAGATGTTACATAAAAATTCAATAATAGAACTTTTTTATTTGGATAATCAATGATCAGTAAACAGATTAAGGAGAGGAGACTTGAAAGTCTAAAAAGTGTGAATCATATTCCAGTGCACTGGAGTATCAGATAACCTGACAGTATGTGCCTTGAGTATTGAGACCCTATAGCTGATGTATGCACTATACCATCATCAGTATACACTCTTTTGTAATGGCAGCAGCAAAGGCAGCGCCATTGAATTGCTGATTATTTTCAACACGATAATAATGAATTTATATGAAAATCAAATAAGTGACTTACAGATACTATTTCTGGTAACATGTTGAATATTGTATGTAGGGGGTGGATAGAGAAAGGATAGGAAAAGGGGGTACGTAAGTGAACTGAGCTTGGTGTACACTCCTATACAACCAGTAGACAGTGATGAAAACTTTCCCGATATTCAAGAGTCAAATATAAGTTTGTCTGCTTTAATAAACAGAAATACTAGCTGAACTGACTGAATCTAACAGAACTACCATTGTAAGTAATTGCCTTCTCTTTCTGCTGATAGACAACTAAAGTTAGCCTAAAATCCTTACCTCTCTACACACAGCATGCGCCCCTGCCTATCATCCACATAACACATAACTCGTCTTTCCACTAAAACGAAATATATTTGTTGAAAAATAAACATAAAGTTGTACAGAAAACTCACACTAAATAACAATACATAATCTAAAGGTTCTTTCAATATTATCCAAGAATAGCCATATCCAGCAGTATTAAGTGATTCATAATCCAAGAGAAATATTGCTGTAAACTGCAAGCAGTGTATCCAGTTCAGAAACAAGTGAAACCAGTGAATCGAGTTTAGAAGCGAGTTTAACGAGTGTAGTAGTTTAAGAGCGAGTATAGCGAGTATTGAGCATAGCACAAGAATAGCCAATACTGAACTCATCAGAGTTTATTAACCAGCATCTATTGTATTGATTGGAAGCTAAAACAATGCTGCCGAGAAGCGCCATCTACCAATACGCAGTCAGTTGAATAATTAATTATCTCTCAAGTAATTGCTAGTCTAATTATCGGTAATAATTACAACTGGTTGTGCAGCACAGTAGAGTGGTTTCGGGAGTTAGCTAGATTTCTCACCTTAAAATTGTATTTTTAATAACTAATATTTCAAAACTGTAATTTTTTATAGACTATTTAGTCATACAGTGAAAACTTTGGGCTTATGAGAAAAATCTATGAAATAAATAAATTTTTAGAACCAAAAACTGAGAGTGCCCTCCCCTTGAAGTCTCACACTAAGTCAATATACTTACCACCAAGATGTCTTGAGTCCGCCAACATCTATGCCAAGAAGTTGGTGTACCACATCCCAGGCTGATCTTTTACACATCCTAGAAAATGCATAGAGTAATTATTTATAACTTTATGGAAGAAAATTTAGAAAAAAGATATTTTAAGCATTGTGCCAGGCCAACATATACTTTTTAGCAGTTGTATTCTCAAAAAGTATAAACTTTGAGAGAGGGCAACTCCAGATTATAATATAACTACAAAATAGCTTGACTGGATAAAATTGGCATTATAATTCCAGGAACATTGCTATTACATATAACACTTAAGCTGCATGAATTTTTATATGCATATTCTATGCAACACCTAAAATTAAATTACCAAAAAGTAGTAAAAAAGACAAAAAATCAAATTTCATATATGGGTCATTCCACGCCAACTCAACAAGGCCAAAACCGACCCATTTCAAATCTGAGACGGGTCGGTGAAAATCCTCAAAAACTTTGTTGAGTTGACGTGGAATGAACCATATACTGTAACTTTAAATTATCTTCTTCTGCAAACAAGTGCCCTTCCATTGCACCATAGCATTATCAGTGAATAGCAATATATTGAACTAGTAGCATTCAACTAACCTCCAATTCTGCGTTTAAATTTTATTTGAAAACATCAAATGCTCATAAAAAAGGTTTTATTTATCAAATTATTTCTATATTTATTTGGTCTCCTATGAACCTATTTTTGCATGTAAATAAGCTGCAGACTTTTGCTAACCTAATTGAAAGTTGTCTTTTCTATTTAATTAACAGTTTGCGCTAATTCCTTTCAAGCATTTTCAAGTATCTTTGATTTTGACAAAAAAGCTCAAGTTTGGACTTTTGTAGCTGATAAAACTCTCTAGTGCTAAACATTCAAAACAGCTAAGAATAAAACTACCCTTCTAGTCCTAATCCCTATAGGCCCCATAATATATTATATTTAACCGCAGTTTGATTTTCTTCACTTAACTTACAAAAAAACTCACGCAAGTTTGTAGTCACTATCCCTGTGAGAAACCCCTGATGGAAAGGGTTTTTGTTAGATAGGGCTAAGGACTTGTTAAGATGAGGCACAGGAACAATTATGACCGGATGCTCTTCCTAACATCACCAATGGCCATTGTCAGGGCTCAAACCTATGACTTCGTGTTCACTAAGCAAATGCTCTAACTCTAGACTACAGCTGCTCCCTCTCCACTAAACTTACAAGCCTGGACAAATGTTTTGTGTGATAAAATGAAATGTATTGACTTCCAAGCATATATTATAAAATCCATTCTCCTACTCCAATAATGTTTCATTGTTTCTTGCCACCATTCCATTCTACCTCTATCCACTACAACATGTCCATTGAAATCTTTAGCAACATCTAGCTTCTCCAATGTGGGCATACTTTTCAATCCGTTCCCATAATGCTTCCTTTTTCAGCTTCACAATCTTGTGGTGTGTAAGCTGCCATAATGTTATAGGTCTGCCTAAGCATCATTAACATTATCTCACAATTACATTCGATTTTCTTGGTACTTCAATCACTTTACCATGCTATTCCTCCATAAAACAACTATATTTCTTGGTCTTTTCCACCATTATAGTACAGTTTGATACCTTCATTATTACTTTGTGTCTTCCCACCACATTTTCTACCTGTTCAATATGTCTCCCGTCAGCTTAGTATGTCCATATTTTTTTTATCATCAAATCTAATGTCTCCCAACTTGTAGTGGATATATATAGATTATTACATCAATGTTTAGCAACGTTAATCATCTGTAGCATAGCTGCATTTTTCTTACAGAACCAACAAGGCCAGCTAACCTCTAAACCTTAGAGGTTATTCTATACCTTAATATCTATAAACAACTATGGCTTCAAGTGAATAAAAAAACATATATTAACCAATAATTGCTATACTAATACTAATAGTAACAGTAAGGGAACCATTTATTTATTAAACTCAATACTAAATAAAAAATGTACAATCAAAACTGAAATTAAATAAGGAGGATAATCATAATTATTATCATAAAGATCAAATAGATGAGTAAGATTATCATCATATTCATCGGACTCCGTTCATTCGAACTTACATAATTATACTCATTACCTCAGTCGAGGTAGGACTTCGGCAGCAACTGGAATGTCTATAGGAAAGTCTCTAGTGACAACTTATATTAGACCAGGGTTAGCACTTGTTACAGCATTTGCTGTTTTGTAATTAGTTATTATATTTTCCTCGCATCTCACAAATTGTTTGTGGCAGAAAACTAGTGTAGAACATGCTTTTCCTAGCTGATATCAAAATAAGCGCTCTTCTGGCAGCAGCTCGGGTGGTTACAGTTACAAGCTCCCTGTCTTCAATAATCTTGTCATAGGTTCTAGATAGAGTTTGGTGCTGATTCTTATTCTGAAGAATTCAAGTCAGTAACCACAGCCGATGATTTTTTCTTCTATCTTCCAGCGTACAGAGTCCTAACTCATTCCTCGCCTCAGATACAATGTCAGTGCGTCTCTTCAGATTGCTTATGAATCGTATGGCGCTGTTCTGGATCAGCTCTACATCATGCACTTTGCTTCTAATCTGTGTAATCAAGTATAGGCCTGCATAGCCAGTAGCTTAGTCTTCTTAGGAGAATCAAACATCAAGTGCTTGATCCCTCCAAGGACTTGGAACACTACACTTGGTACTCATAGAGATAGTACTAGTACTAATAGTAATAGTAATAGTAATACTTATATTAACACTAACAGTAGTTTAGTAAATTTAATATTAAATTATTTAATTATTTAGTTATTTAGTTTTACTGTAAACTTAAAGTCTAAACTAATACTAATAGTAATAGTAATAGTGAAAATTATAAAAATATAAAATTTAATTATTATTATGAAACTAATTTATATAACTTTAGTTTATTATTAGATCATTATGATTATTATTATAAAAAATCATTATAATCATCATGGTGATCATAATCATTATCATTATGACTAATCATTAATGAAAGATTATTACACTCAATCTCATACTCATGTCTCATGGTCATACTAATAGCGATACTCATTCTGATAGTGATAGTTTAAGTTAGACTTAGAGTTAGGGTAACATTATCATTATGATTAACTTTAAAATTAACATTTAGTTTTACTTTTACTTTTAGTATTGCCTGGTGTTTGGCGAAAAAATATTATGGAAAAAGCTCGACTTTGCATTTATTGCTATATCTATACATTAAAAATCAAAGTTAAAATACACAATAATAATATATTCAATTAATTGAATTTGATAATTGGAAAAATAAGGAACTAACTATATGAAAAAGGGGCAGGCTTAGTAAAGTTAAGGCCGTCACCTAGCACAGACTTAAAACGGATTGGGCGCTTCTGCGAGTTAATAATGGTGTTTGATTTACGACCGTCCGGACTCAAAAGATAGTTTGAAAACCTTGACTTTTAGCGCACACATACACAAAAACAGGTAAATTTAAAACAATATATACTATCCGCCAACTACCGCCTGCAGTCATCAATTTTACAACAAAACAACTCATCATCTTCATCCGACAGATTTAATAAAATAAAAAATTAATTCAATTTCTATTAAAGTTACTTAATTGATTTTCAACTGCTTTTTCTTCTTACTGACTCATTAGTGAAATTTGAAGGGAAAAAATTGTAGTTATAAGTTGTAGCACTTTATAAAGAATCTTGAATGAAATTATGTTAACATCGGAAAATATTTATGGTTTAGTGTATTGTTTTCTCTGTCTTGTTTTTGTCATTCCACCACAAGAAGTCGCTGCTGCAGGGCTGACCATTCAAAATTTATTTGGAGGACTTTTGGGCGATGAAAGAGTTGACTTTATTAAATATCACATTAGAAGGGCCTCAATAACTCTAGTAGTTCATGCACTTCTTCCTTTAGGTTTGTTAATAAAGTTATACTTGGATTTATTAACCTGGTTATCAGTTTTAAATTTAATATTATACTTATAATTATTGCATTAAATTTTAGTATGTATTTATAATAATATACAATCATTATTATATGTTTGAGGTATATAATATAGTACTCATATGTATAGTATAAATATTATGATAACATGGCTAACAAATGAATATAGCCTACTGTCTAATAGCAGTTAGCATAATATTAGATTTAGTGTGCTATAATCTATCTTAAAATTTTAGTCACAAACTATTCTGTAGTCTGTAAACATAAGATTTTATTTTTCGATTAAATTAAATGTTGATGAAATGGTTAAAGAATAAGAAATGTAATGTTAATGGTATTAGCTTCAATTGTAGTTAGAGACAGAAAGGTAAATTAATTAAATTCAATGCAAGTTAGAATGTGACTGTAATTAAATTATTAAGCCAACAATGCAATTGAAATGTTGCATTGTTGAGCCATTAACAAATTAAACTACTAAAGACACAGCTTTTAGTTATATAATAAATTATCTGACTAAATGCTAACATATTTTCAGCCTGCAAAGTTCCAGGATCTTCCAGTAATATCACATTAAAAATGATTGCCTAATGGTTACTCACTCAGCCTTTTACTTGCTTTAATGTTATTCAAACACATAGTTATTATACTGTCTTCCGTGTACAGTTGTACATTGGTATAATGCTGTTTTATAAGAAATATATCCTTGTTTTTAGGTTATGTATTGGTTCTAGCTTGGACTAATGCAGAACAGTACATCTATCAGTTTAGCAGTTTGGCTCTGCTTATTCAAATAGGGTTCATAGGCTCAATTGTATTGCCATTGGCCGCAGTAGGCTGTGTTCTGTTATGGAGCCAGGATGGGTGGGCACACCACCCTCTTATGTCAAAGTTGAAAAATCTATATCCTTCTAATGAACCCAGCAGATCAAGTGTAGCTGTTGCTAATGCTATAAATGTAGAAATGCGAAGGCCAGATTTATTTAGTAGCGGCCATTATTCTCAAAAGGTAGAGTCTTTTTTTAATTTTGTTCATCATATATTTTCATAAGTCTGCCCTCTCGTTATTTAGTTTATATCCACATTTTTTTGTAATAAAGCAAATTAGTTTAATTAAGATTTTTTTCTCCAATGAGAATAAGCTGAATTGATTTTTTTATTTTGTTCTGCTTATTTGTAATATCTCAGGGCTCTTCATAGTTCCTAGTAAGAACATGATTTTCAGAACCATAGATTTCTTTGTTTTATTGTGATTGGGTGACCTCCCTTTTATAGGTTCATGTGACTGACAACTGGATAATAAAGATAGGGACATATAACCTTGACATTGCCCAGCAGACCAACTGCATACTCAGTCTATGTGGGAGTGAAGAATACACTATTTCAGAAGAATCTCCTCATGGGGTGCAGATGCTAAAAATAGACGTGCGCCCTGTTGATAAATCTCAAAGCCCATTTATTATACGGTAACATTGCCACTCCTATTACTGCATTAAACTCATTTGAACTTGATATCATAGAATCACAGGAAATCACTGAAAAGGGAACAAATGTATAGTTGAAATATGGTAGAGTAGGTCTCAAGACACCTTGTCTGCTAGACAGTCGTTGGTTTTTGTATTTTAGAATCTTCTTTTGGCTTAAATTGCAATGTTAGAATAAAAGATTTTGCTAAAATTCAGCATGAATTTCTCTTTTAAACTCTAACTTAAATAGACTATCTGTTGTTTGTAGCCTTAGGTCAATTGATTACACAGAGTTGAGGAGCAAGCTACATGCCCCTGTTGTCAATGCTAGAAATATTGTGGTGAAACAGACTGTAACAGAGTTGTTTGTGGATGCATTCACTGAGACAGTCAAGGCAAACCCACCTTACACCTTCAACTCGGAAGTAGCTGGTTACGTGAGTTGCAAGGGCTCTATACCTGCTATTTAGATGACTGATTTGCATTGGACTTGCAGCATGTATTTCTTAGTCTTATTTGGCAATATTTACAAGACATTTTGAATCCAGGTGAAATAAGAGATTCAAATGTTTTGTAGAGTCTATATACCATGTGTTGTAATACTGGTTTATTTTATCTATTGCAACAAATAGCAAGACACTTTATTCCTACTCAGTTTTCGAATTTAACTTAGCCCAGCAGTGGTAATTTTTGTGGCCAGAAGTTGAAGCTCTGTTGGGACATTCAAGAACTTTGAATAAGCGTTTTATAACCTGCATGTTGATTTTCACTGTACTTTTGCTAGGAGTTGGAGCCTTGTATGGGATGCATGCAGGAAACTGCTAACGTGAAGATAGTGAAGCTATGTGCGCCCCCTGGTGAAGGCGACTGCCAAGAGTGTTACTGCAAACCTTTATGGTGTATTGACTGCCTGGCCAAGTGGTTCAGCTACAGACAAGACCAGAATAATACTCAGACTTGGTTATCTGGTAAAGCAGGGTGTCCGATGTGCCGGGCCAAGTTCTGTATGGCAGATGTGTGTGGAATAGAGCTAAGCTAGATATAAGACACTTCAGTTTCCTGAATATTAAAAATTGGTGCAGTTGGCTTGTTAGTCAAGTTTTTCGTTCCTGAGAATGTTTTTTAAATTAATTGAATAACACATTAATAAATTCTGTTTGATTGGCAGGGCAAATGAATTAAGCAATTCTAATTTCCTTTTTTCAAAGTCAACAGAATGTGAAATTTAAAATCATTGTTATACGTAACTACATGGCTATAAATGGAGCCAAATCTCACACTATTTTTACTTAAGCAAGATTTTTATTTTGCAATATATTTTTAGACATTATTCTAAAGTTATGTATTTGTTAAATAAAAGTAGACAAAGCTATGTAAAATTGTATTCTTTGAAGAATTTTTGAAAGTCCTCTTCTGTGAACACAGAACTGGATGTTGTACCACCAGAAGCGGTATTTTTATCTGATTTACGTTTCTTTTGTTTACTGGACTTTGCTTCGTGCTTTTCAGCAGCCTGGGAAATACAACATTCAACATTATGGTTGAAAAACATTTTTTAAAATGAATTTCAAAGCCATCAAAAAGTAAATACACATATTTAATCATAAAATTCATATAAATATTCTGGCACCTAATATATCAAAATATTTTTCTGCCAGTAAAATTGATCTGGGAGAAAAATGCAAAGTAAATGTATTTGTGTTAAGATTTTGAATTGTGAAAATATATGAACAAAAATAGTAAGTGAAAACCTGTAACAGTTGTTTAGTGCAACTGAAACATGACCACTGCAATCCCGACCAGACTTTGTGACGTCAAACTTACCATTTCAATAACTTTTTGTTCATCTTTATTCAGCAGACGCATGAGATTCAGAGCTTTAATATTAGAGTCGGTATTATCATGGCGAGTATAACTTTCATACAGATCTTGAAAAGACAAAACAGTGTGAATGAGCTGGGCATGTCAGTCACTTGTAAAAAGATAGTTTCTCTAAGTATAATATTGTACAGTTCAAATAATTTAAAATAAAAAAGGAAATAGATCTATTTGGAAATTGTTGGCAAAAGTATTTGTAGATAATTGCACATTTTTTACTAAACAATTTTCTAGTAAATTTCCTAATGTTTTTATAATAAAAAGAAAATAAGCAATAAATATAGTGAAAATTCACATAACAGTTTTAAACATATAAATGAAAGACTTGGTGTTGACTTTCGCTTTCATTAGGAATTTTTTACTAAGTATTTCTGCCATATCGATATCTTGGCGAATTTTTAATTGTTTATGTAGAAGAGATAAAATAAGCAATAAATTTCGATGAAAATTGACATGAAGGTTTCATTGAAGAGAAAATGTTAGTTTGATGCAGACCTGGTTGTGATTTGAGTTTTTTGTCTTTCAAGGTTGTGGCATTTTGCTTTGCTTGCAACCTTTTCAACTTTCGCCTGAAGCCTTTTTTATTGGTGCCCACCATTGTTATTAGCTCTTTTTCTGTAAGTTTCTGTCTACAGTGAGCTAAAACATATATATCTTCCACATAGAGATATCTGCTGCATACACAAGGTCATAGGTCATATATCCTTAGGCCTATTCATAATGGTCAGTTGATAAAAAGCAACATTGCAAACTTAAAAATCATAATTTCAATTTCAACAGACTAAAATGCCAGATAGTAAACATTTATGTCAAAAATGATATTACAGCATATTATTAACTTGTGCTTCGTGCATCATTTAAAAAACAAAATAATACACGCATGCATAATGGAGAAATTGAGAAAAACCTGTTTTTTTAGATAAAGATGTAGCAAGAGGTTAATTTTTGTTGTGCAAATTTGAAGTTGAAAAGAATTCAACAGCTTAAGCGATTAAATTTTTTCTTTACTGCATTTGTCTACTTTAACTTGTAGTTGTTAGGTTTGAATGAGTCATTTCTATTATTACTCGTGCAAGTTGTGAGTTGTCGATAATCAGAGGTTTGAGATAGATAGAACATCGAATATAACAAAACTATAAATTATATAAGTATGTGACTATATGCATGAGTATATGCTACAAATATACATGAAATTCACTAAGCCTTAGAATCATGACTATATGACAGTGATACGGATAGCGATTATCATTATGACATTGCAAAACTCAATGTGAATGTTATACATAATTGCAATTGGTAGTTTAAGCTTTCAGTCAATTAAGGTGAAAAGGCAGTTGAAGTTGTCAATTTGAATTTCATCTCAATATCAACATGATGTTTAGGTTCAATTTGATTTTAGAACTTATAAAAATAAATTTTAAATGGAATCACATACTTAAACTTGAAGTTAAACTCTTACAGTAAAATGTTTGTAAAAAGAAACAAAAACTGAAAAAATCAAAGTTGAATGAGAATGACAATTAGTGAAACTGTGAGTATCACTATTACAATGACAATGCCATAAAGGTAATCATAATTATAAGCAGATAGTCATAATGATAATATTAATTATTATGATAATATTGATAAAATAAATAATATTATATTATAATTAATAAATAATCATAATCATAATGATAATGATAACCATAATGATAATCATTATGATAATGATTAGATTTTATTGAAAATGACATGAATTTGAAAAACTCAAAATCTTACATATTTTTCTAGAACTGTCAGTGTTGCCCTGTAAATCATCTTTGTATAAATCAAGTCCTCTGCGAATAAGAGAGTGTGACATTTTGTAAGCCTTCAGGTGTATCAGAGTGAGAAAACTAACAGAATTTGCTTTTGGGAACGACTAGGTGTAAGGAAAGTCCTTGACCCTTTAAATTTCTTCTTCTACACATGTTAATAATAGTGTCGTATTGGTTGGATAATACAGGAAGATCTCGCAGCGGATTGGTTTCAAGTTAGCACGCGCTGTTTTCCGGTAGATTGTCGTTCAAGCTGTATCGCAGTTGCTACACAACAATGGTGGTTATGTGTGGTGTGGTTGGCGATATAATCACTATGACTATCAATATGTCTATACTATATTAATACTTTGCCATTTTTGTTAGAATCAACGGTAAAAAATGACGTGGTGGCAACTATAGAATAATGGTCATCTAAAATTTGTACAACAATAAAGTAATTATGTCCGATCTTAGCTATCAGATGATACGCTCTGCCAATCAAGCTCGCGAAGCTGTAAGTTTGAGTTTACATTCGAATGTTCTATAAATAATTTATAACTCTATCATCTCTGAAAGAGTTAACGTGAGCAACTGACTTGTATTGTCATTATTTGAATTTAGTTAATATTGATAACTAGTATTTTGTTTTGACCCTTTTAGTTTTTCTAAAATAATCTTTTGCTTTGGTATTTGCTCATAGAAGTTGCTAAAAAGATATCAATTAATTCATTTATTTGAAAAATAAGTTGTGTTGTTTTTTGTTTGTTTTTTAATTTTAGTTTGAGTGTCATTTTTATATTCAACCAACTGACTTTAGTTAGTTTCAAACATGTCTTGTCATTGTTTTTGTCTCCAGAAATTAGCAATTTAATTTATGATCTATTTTGTAACTACTGCAATAGCTTTTCACTTTTGTTCTGAATTTGCTCTAGATAAAACAAAAAAAGTTGCCAACAAAATCACCTATATTTAAATAATTGTGTTTTTTCTTTTTAAGGATGAACAGCGTACTGAGCAGAGAAGACGTAGCTTATTGGTGCTAATTCTACACTATCTCAGTGAACAAGGGTAATACTATATGACTATTTTGTCCAAAAATTAAATTTTATCTTATTTGTGGAGTTATATTACATCATTAAAAATTTTAAAATATTAGAGTCCTTATTGAAAAGCTCTTAGCTGTGCGTAAAATGTATTTTTATAACTTTGTGAAAATGTTGCAAGTTTTCACAGTATCAAGATATTTTTGGCTCTAGTCACGTTGTTTAGAAATATCATGTTGTATATCTTCAGTCCTATATTTTTTTTATTATTTATATGAATAAAGGTGCTACGAATATAGTGATTGTTTTTTACAGCTATGTTGAGTCGGCTAATGTGCTGAGTAAGGAGACAAACTTAGACATGAGTAAGTATGATGTATGTGACAATATTGATCTGGAGACTGTTATTATGGAGTACGAATCCTACTACTTCGTGAGATTCCAGAAATATCCCAAAGTCATTAAGAAGCTTACAGAAACTGGTATGTTGAACATAAAACTAATATTCTTAATAGTTTTTATCTAACTCCATATTTGGGTTTTATTGTAATAATAATTAATGTAATAATATGTCTTGGTTTGCAGTCTAGTAGCTGGTACTGAAACTTAGATAATGAAATGAAAAAAAGTTTAGTGGGCGACTGATTTTCTATTTTGAATGATGTTTACAATGTTGGCTTTATTGTTTAAGAAATTGACCCCATGACCTCATAATACTAGTATATAACTTAGTGAATGCTTGAAATGCTTTACCCAACTAAATGTGGTTACTCTTAGGTCGAAATACCAGTGGACTGCACAAGGGTAGCTCTGCAGTACAAAACTCTACCAGTATTAAAGCTAAACCAGTTGCAATAACCAATGGAATATCAAAAAGCCACAGCACACCTACGCTGCCTAAAATCTCAGCACAGAGGCAAACTAGTCCGGGTGCTAATGGTCGCCCTCGATCCAGACAAGGTCCTGCCTCTTCTAAGAAGGAATCTAAGCCGGTGAATAGTTTTAATATTTCTGTGGCTGTTTGAATTATTGGCATAATGTTAACATCTTAAGCTTCAAAGATCTCTAATGTCTAATATTTTCTATATTAAAACATTCTAGTATTTTCTATTATACTTAGCTTAGAGATATACATGCTGCAAAAATTAACATCCATAAAATAGAAGCAAAGCTGCTGAAATGTTAGCTTTTAGCGACATTTTTAATTTTTTTATAAATATCAGATTTGGTGTTTAGTAATATACTTTTTATTTCCAATGTACAATTTTTCTATTAACCATATAATATAGAGTAGCATAATATAATCTTTATGGTAGTTAGAAAGCATGTGCAAATTTTTGTTTACTCAATAGTCTGTTTTGGTTTTCTATATTGTGAATGAAGAATGTAGATAACTTTGATGCCATGTATTACATAAGAACTTTATTCAAGGCTACTGGGGAGGACGAGCAGCTGCTGAATGGTCTGATGATTCAAGGCAGCAACCAGCCGACAGCAGAAATCAAGAAAGCGGCAAAATCAAAGGTGAACCTTTAATATATGTTTGTTGTTTAGAAAATAAAGTAAAACGGTTTATTTTATGGCAAAGATAATAATTTATAATAAAAGTAACTTTAATTTAATAATTGTTGTTTAGTAACAGGAGGCATAAAAAGTCAAGAGAGAAGAATTTTACAATAGTATTATTTGATATTTTTTTCTTAAACTTTGCTCTCTTTTGCTGAGACTATAGTGATATTGTGAACATCATGTTAGATTTAAATACTAGGTGTATTTGAAAGATTCGATGCTATGCACAACAAGTTGGCAGAAAGTTTAGCAACTTGTGCAGTGCCTATAACATAATTTATACTGTATTCACCCACATGCAGCTTCAATAAAAGGAGTGTAAACACTAAGTCATTGTATATTTAACAAGACTCTTTTTAGTTAATTTGAAATTTGCTGTAGATTTGGTTATTAAAACATATGGTTAAAATAATAAATTCCTTTGCAACCAAAATTACCTTTAGGACAAAAAACTCAGGTGTGTTGTTAAACTTGCTTTTTGCCAGTCACAGATGAATTAGATGCACCATTATTTTCTTACATAATTTTTATTAAAGTTGTATTTCTACATTTGATCTGTTATTCTAACAATTTATACTCAACTTCTATTATTGGATTTATCTTTCCAGGCTGGCCCTATCATAGATTTCCGGTCTATGATAAATGAAGCTACTCGGCTAAATGCTGAGGAAGGGCAGGATGACAGACTCCTCAAACCTTTAGGTGGTTACTTAGGCTATAGTAATGAATGGAGAGAGTTAGCACAAGTCATATCTAGGGTAGGTAAATGCTAGACACATTGTAATGCAAGAATGTACGGTCCTATCTCTACTCTTTATACTTTCTTCTCATCATTAGTAATATCTAAACTAACATCTATTACACCTTTTCATAAAGAGTTTGTTGCTTGATATGTAATTTGTATAATAGAGTTTTAATGTTGAATGACTTTTGCCTGATATAGTCTGTATTAATTGCAGGATATATTCTCAAGTGACCCGAATGTAAGATGGGATGATATTATAGGTCTAGACAATGCTAAACGAATCATGAAGGAAGCCGTAGTTTATCCTATAAAAGTGAGTTTTGAAATTCTGTAGTTAAAGTATATTTTAGCTGAGTAAATTGTGAAATATTTGTTTGCACTTTTTTAATGTCTCCTTTCTGCTAGTCACACTACAGTTTGATTGAGTTTAAAACTAATGTGTTGTTTAGCAGCCCTATGTTGTAGACTACAGTTTATTCTATAATGTGCTGGAAGATATGCTGGATTTGATAAATTAATTTGTTAATTTATTCATTTTGCGTTTGACATGCGGTAGATTTATACTCGTTGAGTTGGCAATTACTTGTTCATAACAGAACTGACCAATTATGTAGTTTGTTAGTAATATCTCATTTTTGTTTATTTGTTATAATTTCATTGTTAATTGAACAGCTAGAATCCAACGAACCGTGATAGTTACTGCATTGTTAGGCCTGCATCAGGGCATATAATACTATAGTTAGCATTTTAATGTATAGAATACTTTAGCACTGTCGGTGGTTTATGCCGGGCTCAAAAGTTTCAGCGTATTTTGTGTATGTGCACTGTTCATGATGTGGAACCATGTTCGAGTGATCATCTACAAAACCCTTTGAATAATTCCTACTTCGCGTTATTATGTAATTTAAGCAAAGCAGTTTGTTAGATTTATAGTCTGCATTTCAGTGTTCTATATCTTGCAGTACCCACAGTTGTTCACTGGAATATTATCTCCTTGGAAAGGCCTCTTACTCTACGGACCACCTGGTACAGGTAAAACTTTGCTTGCCAAAGCGGTAGCTACTGAGTGCAATACGACATTCTTTAATATCTCTGCTTCTTCTATAGTCAGTAAATGGAGAGGGGATTCAGAGAAACTAGTTCGGGTAAGTTATGACTCATGTACACGATGACTCATCTGAATATGTGGTGACTCATACGTTTGATGAAAATTTGGATGTCACCAAATTAATTCTACCTTTGAGTTTTATTTTTATTTTACTTTTTTCTTCATAAAAATAACTTTTGTGTAGCTTTGCAACCCTCACAGTACATTGCAATAAAATTACAAATAATGCTCAGACACTATATAAGCAAGTTACTGCTTTTTGCCTCTTTTGATTAATTAAGCCAGGTGTGTGATTGCAGGTGCTGTTTGAATTAGCGAGATTTCACGCTCCCTCAACGATATTCCTGGATGAGTTAGAGTCTCTGATGAGTCAGAGGGGCTCATCTGGCGGCGGCACGTGAGTTTGAATCAATGCATATCATATGACCTGACACTTGCGGTGTTTTTGCAAATTCACTGTTATTTTAAAACTGTTGCGATTTTACCAGCAGAATTTTATTAATTTAACTGTTGATAATATTATTTACTAATTATAAAGTGATAAAAGCAGGAGCTTTGCAGAACAAAGCCAATATTGTACTTTTGTCAAGAACACTGATTTGTTTCTATCACCATTGTTGTAGTGATCAACAATGCATTTTGAAAATAATTTCAGTAATTTTACTAAAGCATTCTGTTGACACTTATTTGATTGTTATAATATCTTATATTTCATTGGTTGCTTAGCAACCATCAATTGTTGTGCATAAGGTAATACAACTATTCCAGAGAACATGAAGGCAGTAGGAGAATGAAAACAGAGCTTCTGGTGCAGATGGATGGTCTGGCAAAGACGGATGACCTGGTGTTTCTCTTAGCTGCTTCTAATCTCCCTTGGTTGGTGTCTAGTAATGCTTTACATAATTCTTGGACAGTGAAATATTATGCAGCACATCCAACAACAGTTCTTTTGTAACTTGAAAAGTCTTTAAATGTGTTTCAGAATATTTTATTGTTAGAATTATTAGCAAATTTTGTTGTAAAATCTACAGAGTTTTTATATGTTAAATTCTTATCTTATTGTTAAATCATAAAATGAATAAAATAAACAATGTTGATATTTTGATGTTTTTCTTGTAGCAGCTTATTAGAAAAACTTGTTTTCCCGTGATGCCTTGTTTTAGTTGCAAAGTATTTCTTATTGCTGAGATTCAAATTAATGTGTAAATATTAGTAGCTCAGGTTTTAATTTGAGGATAGGCCTCATTTGTGTAAAGCAGCTTCTTCCGCTTCAAACTTTTCACTGGAACTGAGGCTACACAGTCATGTCTAGTCTCATGTGTATCTCTCTTTTATCACATATATCAGGGAGCTAGACCATGCTATGCTGCGCAGGCTAGAAAAGAGAATACTGGTTGATTTACCTACGGAGGAGGCGAGAGAAGCCATGTTTAAGCACCACTTGCCTCCCCTCATCACACCCGAGTCTCATGGACTCGATCTGAGAGCTGAAATTGATTACAAGTTACTAGCTGCGGTAAGTCAAGTTGTGATAAAATCAAAATTATTTTATTGAATAAAAACAATTGACTAGTTTTGTATTTTTTCAATGAGGCTTTCTCTAGTTTTTGATTTTTTTTGCAAAATCTTTAGATTAATGGTTTTAAATCATGAATTTTTTTGTAGAATATTTCTTAAGTTCTTATATAGTATTTATTTGCTGTTTATATAAAAGCATGTTGTGAGTTCATGTTATGACTTGACGCAGGCTACTCAAGGTTACTCGGGATCTGACATACGACTCGTGGCTAAGGAGGCGGCCATGACACCAGTTAGAAAGGTATTCCAGGTGCTGGAGCAACTAGCTGAAGGTACGTAAGGCATCATTGAACAAGTCGATCAGTTTGGTAAAATTTGTGGCTGAAATATTGATTTGGGTTATTTTTAGCTGTGCTGACTGCTATGTCAATGTTTATAGAAAGAGGAGAATATTTGCTAAATTTCTATTGGCTAAGATCCTTAGAGAGTAGTAAAAAGTTTTTAATGGATCGTTTTTGTGTGCCCTTCAAGAGTCTTTTTTTCAATGTTTATACGTTTTAAAAATGTTCATGAAAGATTTTGCTATTTAAAAAATGAATAAAAAAAAGAATAATATTAAATTTTGAAAGTAGTTTTTTAAGATTTTCGTAAATAAACACAAGTAGAGTTTACCTTTCTATATGCATTGTTGTATACACTGAACTGAAACTATAGTTCAATTGTTGTATATAATATCTGCATAAAATCAAGTTGCTAGGTTTGTGTAAATAATTACACCGAGAGTTGTCTTCTGCTAGGTTTGTGTATATAATTAGCCATGGAGTTGTCTTCTGCTAGGTTTGTGTATATAATTACGCAGGGAGTTGTCTTCTGCTAGGTTTAAAATAATTACACAGGAAATTGCCTTGTAGCTGAAGAGCCGCACATTGCCCTTGACCCTGTAACCACGCAGGATGTCCAGTCAGCAATTGCTCACACGAAGCCCTCTGCTAGACTCCTCACTGAGAAGTATAAGAAATGGCAGCAGGAATATGAATCAGTTTAGCCCTGAATCCATTGTCTCTCTGTTCTTATTGAATGGTTGGTGAAAATACCGTCTCCTACTCTATCAGTTTCTACATGAATGTCTTTCTCAGATGTAACATTGAATTTGTATATACCATGGTGTGTTTTGTATTGACTGAAGTTGTCTTGCCTTGTCATAGTAAATTAATAAACACGCTACAGTCTAAGTATGTATGCGGCGCAGCTAAGGAAGTGTACATGTAACAGTTTGTGTGAATGATGCATTTATTTCATGATAGCAAAACAAAGTTTTGCATTATGAATTATCTATTACAAATCATTGTTATAACATATTTCAGCCTTTGCTCAAATGAGACATGACTTAATGCTATTGTTTGTTAGCAATCTTGTTATTGTGACTTCTGACAATTGCCTCATAAAGTAAAACAAACATGCATCAAATGTTTTATTTTTGTCTTAAAATTATATTAACTTTTTGCTGTCCGTTTTATGCTTCAAGCTTTCTTAACTGCATTTCAATATTCTGAGGATTTTCAATTCTAATTTATTCCCATTTTTTCCTAAATTTTTAATTTTCACGAATTATTCTATATATTGTTTGTTGGAAAATTGAAGTATTATATTATTTGTTTTATTATTCTGTTGGTTTATTTCATATCTATTTTTTTCATGCGCCGATTGTTGATGTCATATCTACCTTTGTTGCTATTTCTGTTTTTAGTGAATACGTAAAACTTATTCTGAAATATTTTCTTACAGTTTTCTTCAAAACATGCCTGTTTATTGAATATTTTTTAATGTTAATTTCAAATTATAAAGTTTTAAGCTTTTATGTGAAGGGATTAAAATGGAAAAAATCTATTCAGCGTATTTTTGACATTTTCAACTGTATATACTTGTGTTTCCTTTTTATAAAAATTACCAGTTCTGCTGTTTTTCTCATTGGTTGTTGACTTTATAATCAATAAATATAATTTACTTTTTAAGTTCTTGTCGCATTGATTTATTTCTTGGCTTATAAAATCACATAAATATACATTCTTTTTATTTCAATATGATGTACAAAAAATATATTTATTTGTAAAACTTTATTATTTTATTTATTGTGTAATAGTTGATAACAACTATGATAATAGATTGTCTATAGAAGCCAAAAAAGTATAAAGTTATACAGTTAGTGGGATATAGTTGTAATAAGTACCTATCTACTTCTTACGGTCTCCAGGTGATCAAATTCACTGCAATGGTAGCGTGTTTCACCACAGCTGGGTTCTTATCTGTTGTTAGCTTAGATATCTGTAACAGATTCGTTTTCTTTTATTACAAACTGAGCTCAAAAGATCTAATTTATTGAATATAAAAATGAAATTTGAGGTAGGTGCAGCTATGGAAAAAAGAGAAAAGTTTGCGGTTTTAAATTAAGCAAAAGAAGTTATGTTCAACCCTCGTCCCAAACTAATATTTATTTGGTAAACTAAACAACTTAACCTATAAAGTAGTTTCTACTAGTGCACCTAGTTAGGTGGTTTAGATGAGCGATATTATGATGGTGCAGGTAAGTGAGACTGACTATTGTTCAGTATGCTAATAGTTACCTGCGGTACATGCTGACCGAGCCATTCTCGACCTTCTGGAGCTTCTGACAAGCATGTGATAGCTTTAAGGGCGTTGACTATAACCTCACTAGAACCTTCCTCACTAATAATCTTTACTAAAGGCTCTAAGGCTCCACCATTGATAGCTGTGTATTTACCTTTAGTTGTTATGGTGATCCTGCAGAGAATGAATGAAGAGAGTCATTTCTGATTTGGTAGCTGATTTAAAGAATGTTGCAAATACTTTTGCGACAAATTTACAATAAGTTGTGCATTACTAAGATATTTGCTTAAAAACAGTTCAGCAAATGGCAGCGATTTAATTTATGTTAGAAAAGCTAAAGTTTTCAGAATTCATAGATTATATAGAAAAAATGCTTCAATAAATGACTTGCAGAAATATTTTGAAATAGAGAATCAAAATCGAATTTATGCCCAAACGCTGACTTACATCATCAGGGCTCCGGCAGCATTGGCTTTCACAGAAATGTCTTCATCTTCAAGCAACTTCACCAGCTGTGGTACTGTCTCAATTTCTACTGCTTTGTTTTTACCAGCCAATGGAATGCTAGAAATATAAGGAAAGTTCAACTCTATTTAGCCCAATCAATCATACAGACAGTAAAGATTTGTTCCAGTCATCCTATGAAGTCATTTTTACAGCGTTTTGCAATATTAAACGGTTTATATTTAGCTAGAAAGTTGTTCAAGCAAATGGGTACTAAATATTGTTGATGATTATTAAAATTATTATATGTTTTAAATTATATTACGATATAATATAAAGTATACAAAACTCTGTATAACCGTGACATACTAGGTGGTAATTGTAGTGTTGAGTTTACCCAGTGGCCTCCGTGGTGTAATGGTAGCACACTTGCTTGCAAGCCAGAAGACTCGGGTTCGATTCCCAGTGGGGGCAATTATTTTACAGTAATAATAAGATCAGGTTTTGTAATGCAAACTTTACATAAATGTACTTTCAAAAAGACAAGCCTAACTTGTTGGCAGCAACGTGTATAGTTTACCTCAGATCCATAATATTACGAGCCGATCTGCTTTTAATCTCCGGGTCTGAGTGTTGAAGAAGAGCCGTGAATGTGTCCATTCCTTTAGTGGCCAGTGCATCTTTGGTCTCTATGTTCATGCAGAAGTGCAACTCATCCAGAATGAATATTTTAATCTCATCCAATTCTGTGGCAAGTTTCTCAACTAGCTTTGGAACGAGACCACTCTGTACCACACCCTCGGCGCCTAAGGGTGTCTCACAAATCATTTTCAATGTTTGATGAGCATTCTTCCTGACAATATCTTCGGAGTCATCCCACAGTTCTGATACCGGTATTATAATGCCACAGTCCAAAAACACATCTCTTCCAATAGCGTGTTCTATAAAGTATTGAGATTTGTACCATATATTACAAGTTGCATGCTACATACAATTATTAGATTATGAATAACATAGTGTGCTCAGCAAAGTATTTTATTTGTATTTTTTGTTTTTCAGTTTGTATAACATGCCAACAAAGTAGTTTGAGTAAAAGAAGTTATTGAAAACTCAATATCGTTTTTGAAAAGAAGTATTATTCTTACATTTAGTTTAGATTAAATTGCGGCTGTTGTTGACTTACGGG
The DNA here is from genome assembly GCA_964035545.1 of Bugula neritina. Taxonomy (NCBI): domain Eukaryota; kingdom Metazoa; phylum Bryozoa; class Gymnolaemata; order Cheilostomatida; family Bugulidae; genus Bugula; species Bugula neritina. The sequence continues at coordinate 1,917,436 of OZ037765.1, read as the reverse complement.
CAATAATATGCAAGCACTCTAATGATTTTTCTCTGATCGTAACGTCTGCATCAGAGAGCAGCTTTTTTAGACTTAGAGCTATTCCTTCTCTCAGTGATGTTGCTATATGTTCAGGGTCGTGTAGGTAGTCACTCAATGACCTTACTGCTCTCTGTCTAATTATAAGGTTTTCATCATTTAGCTCTCTGTTCTACAAAGTTTACAGATAATTAGTTAACACTTAAGTATGGTTTTACAACTACAATTACTTAGAAGAATGATCACTCATGCAGACACAAATTTATCAGTCAGTATTACCACTTTTATATTTTAACATGACAATTAATTACCTATAATAAAAACATATAATCTACTTTTAATCTTGTAATTTATTTTATTTTATTTTCTATGCTATTGTAATGGATTTTCACCCTCTTTTAGTTTCGAAATAACAGCGTGCAACAGTAAATTATAAATACTGTTGCGTATCATTCTTAATTCTGTAATTATAGTTAAGTAAGTTAGCTTGCTAATGCCTAAGTATGGTAATTACTGTTAAAGCTCAACATAATGTAATTTTACTGAAATACGCATTCTGAAGTTATGTAATATTTCTTTTACTAATGTTGCTTCTTTTGTGTGTGTCCTTTGTTGCTGAGATCGGCATTTCGGTCTTCCGAAATGCCGATATGCCGAAAATCGGCGTTTCGGCATTTCGGAGTCCCGAAGTGCCGATATTCGGCATTTCGGAACCCCGATCTCGGCAACAAAGGAATGTCTTTGTCTCGCTTGTATATAAAAGCCAGCGAGTTCCAGTGTAGTTCAGACTACTACTGGAGCTCGCTGGTAGTAGGACCACATAAGCTGTATTTGATGCTAATAAAGTTATCTTCATTCGTATTCAGAATACTTGGCTTATTCTCTCTAGAGCATGTAGGCACTAGTTGCATTCAAAACCCACAAGTTTACTACATTGGTGGCAGCGGTGGGATTTTCGAATAACTAGTTGCCGAGCGGCACGCAATGGCCCCAGGGGACACAGCCCCTGAGGCAGCAACACCACCAGCCCTCACTGTTGAGGCGCTGGTCACAGCCCTCCAGGGATTGCGGGGGCAAGGACAGGCATCACCTGGTGACAGGTATCGCCTCCAGCCCCCGAATTTCGGAGGAGAAGGAGACGTAGAGCAATTCATCAGGGAGTTCCAGGATGTGGCCACCATCGCTGAATGGCCAGTACCGGTGCGCATCCTCCAACTTCGGGCCTGTCTGACAGGCCGGGCCAAGAGCTTCGCTCTTGGGCCTGATGAAGAGCACATCATGCGGGCTCTCAGAGCCCGGTTCGGCCTAACAACCAAAGAAGCAGCTGATCGTTTGCAGATCATGAGGAGGGACCGGAGGACTCCCCTGGAAGACCACGCAAACGAGGTAGAGCGCCTGGCTCAGGCTGCTTTCGGTCACGCCACTGGCAATGACCGGAAGCGCCTCGTTTACAACGCGTTCTTCCGGAGCGTGAATCACCCGGACCTGCAGCGATACTGGCTGGCCGCCAAGGTCAACAGTATAGAGGAAGCGCTGGAAATGGGGAAGGCTTACTTCCAGGTGGAAGAGCCTAGGCGACCGAGCTATACAGCCCGCCAAGTGGTCGAGGAGCATGAGGAGACCACCCCACTTCCAACTCCACAGGTAGCAGCAGCTGCAACTAAATCACCCGAGCAGACGCAGCTCACCATGTTAATGGACATGATGAAAGGCCTGCAGGCTACGGTGACGAAGTTGCAGAGCGAACAGGCGGATAGGCGGGCTCCCCGATCACGGGACAACCCTGTCCGCCCATCTCTGCTAACCTGTTGGGGGTGCGGGGCGCAAGGGCACGTGAGGAGGCACTGCCCTAGAGGCCAAGGGCCTTTAAACACCCAAGGCTCACGGTAACTTCCACCAACCGTGGGCCTCACGCCAATCCCATCCGGGATAGGACTCAAAGAGGAGAAGAAGAGACCTCCACAGGGTCTGCCGATACCGAGTGGCAGAGGCCACGGAGACCTCGGAGACCGCAAGGTCTACCCGATCCTCCGGCCGTGTCACTCAAGACCCGGATGCAGCTAGAAGAAGCAGGATGGCAGGCACCTCGGAGATCTCGGAGACCGCAAGGTCTACCCGATCCTCCAGCCTGGCCACTCCGTAACCGGTTCGCGGGGTTGCCCGAGGAGGTTGTGGAGGAGAATTCAGCTTACTCGCAAGAGTACCCCAAGCTACCCTCCCGACCTCAGAAAACCCCCGTTGTCTCTAAGACGAAGAGGAGGCCCGCTGTGCGGACCCAAGTTGTGTCTCCCCCAGAGACTGACCGCTCCAGGAGCACCCAGCCGTATGGAAGCAGCTACTTCCTGCCCGGAAAGATTTCGGGTAAAGCTGCCACATTCCTACTGGATACTGGGTGCACTACCAACCTGCTGAGTAGGCGTCTCTTTGACACTCTTGGTGCACGAGAGCGGGCGAGCCTCGAGCCGTATGAAGGTGCGCATGGTACGTTGGCGGACGGATCATGCATTCCTTTCTACGGCGTCATTTCACTACCTGGACGCGTCCGCGATCAAGCAATTCACGAGACGTTCATAGTCAGCCAGCTGAAGGAGGACGCCATCCTGGGAATGCCGTTTCTGGAGAAACACCAGTGTCACATGGATTTCCAGAAGTCAGTGGTGGTGATGGCTGGGAAGGAGCTTGTCTGCGTCGACAAGTTCGGAAGGCCCTTGGTGGGCGGAGTCCAGGTAGTGCGGGACTGCACGGTTCCGGGGAGATCCCAGGCAACTCTTCGCTGCAGAGTCAACTGCAAGGGGATCGCCGGCCTGGGGGTGGTTGAGGGAACGCACGGAGCGATCCGACTAGCAAACAGCCTGAATCGGCTAGATTGTCGGCAGGAGCTCCTCGTGCAGTGCATCAACCCCTTCACGGAACCTATCCGATTATCGGCTGGAGCGCTGGTGGGGAAGTACCACTCCATCCAGGAAGCGGATGTGGGTCCGGCACTGGAGACAGTGGCCGACACCCAGGGTAAACCCCCTCACACCAGACGAGGAGCAGTCCCGGAGCATGTGGCTGACCTATACGATGGAGCGTGCGGAAACTGTACCAGTAGTACTGAACGCCAAGTACTGGCTCAACTACTTGCAGAGTACAGTGATGTCTTCAGTCGTGGCGATGAAGACATGGGGCTGACCAAGGTCATCTCCCACGAGATACCCCTGGCAGCCGGCACCACTCCCATCAGGCAGCCTACCCGGCGTCTAGGCCCGGAGAAGGAGAAGGAGGTGAGCCGACAGGTACAGGATCTTCTCGACCGGAATCTGATTGAGCCTGCCCACGGTGCGTGGAGCTCTCCAGTAGTCCTGGTCAAGAAGAAGGATGGTAGCTGGAGATTCTGCGTGGACTACCGCAGACTCAACAGCGTTACCATCCAGGACGCCTACCCTCTCCCACGGATAGATGAGTCTCTAGATGCCCTCGCGGGTAGCAAGTACTTCAGTACTTTGGATCTGCTTAGCGGGTACTGGCAAGTACCCCTCAGTCCTGATGCCCAGGACAAAGCAGCATTCATCACTCGCGACGGGCTCTGGAAGTGGAAAGTACTGCCATTTGGACTAACGTCCGCTCCGGCAACTTTCCAACGGCTCATGGAGCAGGTCCTCAGTGGGTTACACTGGAAGACCCTCCTCATCTATCTAGACGACGTCATTGTCATTTCCCCAGACTTCTCGACTCATGTCAGTCGTCTGCGGGAGGTCTTTGACCGTCTCCGGGCAGCTGGACTGAAGCTGAAGCCCTCCAAGTGTGCACTCCTGCAGCCGGAAGTCACGTACCTTGGCCATGTGGTTGGCCGTGATGGGGTCGCTACCGACCCAGAGAAGGTACAGGCTGTGAAGGAGTGGACTGTCCCCCGTGACCTCCCTGAGTTGCGCGCGTTCCTGGGCCTAGTAGGGTACTACCGGCAGTACATACCTGGCTTCGCAGGAGTGGCTCAGCCGTTAAATCGGCTGACCGCAAAGGGGGTCCGGTGGCAGTGGACACAGGAGGAGCAGCAGGCATTTGACCACCTCAAGCAGCGGCTAATGGAGGCGCCAATTCTGGCGTATCCTGACCCAGCCCAAGAGTACATCCTGGACACTGACGCCAGCGACCACAGCGTGGGAGCTGTCCTGTCTCAAGTCCAGGGTGGAAGTGAGGTGGTCGTAGCTTACTACAGCAAGACTCTCGCGGCCGCCGAGAAGAACTACTGCACCACTAGGAAGGAACTCCTAGCAGTAGTCAAGGCGGTCAAGCACTTTCGGCCATATCTGTATGGGAGAACGTTCCGTTTGCGAACAGACCATGCATCACTGATATGGCTGTGTAAACGTGCAGAGCCCTCGAGCCAGGTGGCTCGTTGGCTAGAGATTCTTGCCGAGTTCTCTTACCGGATAGAGCACCGTGCTGGCCGGAAGCACGGGAACGCCGACGGCATGAGCCGCCGGCCGGTAGGAGACTGTAAGCAGTGCCTGCACATTGAGAAGCGGGACGGGGGACCCGCTCGCCTTGACGTGGAAACAGAGTTAGGGGAGGGCGCCGTCTATCGGTGGGAGCACGGCCATCTTCGGACCGAAACCCACTCAGACGACGTCCAGGCGCTTCATGCCAACCCCACTCTATACCAGAACGTCAAGGAGCTGTGCCGACTCCAGGAGACGCTACCCGGTGCGGTAGCGGACATCTTCCGGGCCAAGAAGGAGGGCCGACGACCTAGCGAGGAACAGCAGCGGCAGGGAGACGTTGAGTTCCAACTCCTCTGTCGTCGCTGGGACGCCCTCAAGGTCAGTCCTGATGGCCTCCTGATGATAACGTTAGCAGCAGACAACCGTCAGCAGGAGAGGGACCGCGTCGTCTGTCCACGCGCCCTCCGACGGGAACTGATCTGGGACACCCATAAGCAGGCTCATTCTGGAGTCAGCCGGGTCATCAGGTGTCTGCGGCTGCGTTGGTATTGGCCCGGAATGACTCGGGACGTACGACTGCGGGTACGGCAATGCGAGGTCTGCCAAGCTAGTAAGCATGGCCGCCCCACGGAAACCACTGGTCGACGCCGGCTATACGCTGGTCGACCGTGGCAAGTAGTGGCGGTGGACCTCGTCGGGCCTATGCCGTTATCCGCCAGAGGGAACACCTGGATACTGGTGCTCACGGACCACTTCACCCGGTGGGCAGATGCTCTGGCTATTCCAGACGCAACAGCCCCCACGGTGGCCCGGACCCTGGACCAACATGTGTTCTGTTACCTCGGTTTACCCGAGCAGATACATACGGACCAGGGTGCCCAGTTCCAGTCCCAGCTCATGGGAGACCTCTGCCGGATATGGGGGGTGAACCAGAGTCGGACCACCCCATATCACCCGCAAGGGAACGGAGTCGTCGAGCGGAACAACAGGATGTTGGGTGACGCCCTCAGGAGCCTGCTCCTTGGCCGAGGTCAGGAAGAATGGGACGTGGTGCTGCCGCAAATCATGCGGGCTTACCGCAGCACACCACACTCCGCCACGCAGGAGACCCCAAACTTCCTGATGCTAGGCCGAGAGACGCGGGTTCCGGAACACCTGACATACCATGTTCCTGCCCCCGAGTCACCGGTACACGAATATGTGGAGGGTCTGATAGACATCATGGGCAAAGCTCATGATGCACTGCGTACCCAGCAGTGGCAGACCCGCACAGAGGACTCGGAGGAGCCCCCGTTGTACCAGGTGGGAGACTGGGTCTGGATGGTGAGCTATCGTAGGCGACGCGGACAGTCGGCTAAGCTTCAGCCCAAGTTCGTCGGTCCCTACTGCGTGGTAGAGGTGCTGCCAAACCATACATACCGTGTGGAGCGCTCTGGACAGGTCTCAGTCCAGAGCGAGCAGCGCCTGAAGCCGTACCAGGCCAGCCCAGACGCGGTGGGTCAAGCCCCACCCCTCCTGGAGCCCCACCGCCAGCCCAGCCGTCGAGGACAGGCCACCCGCCCTCGAGAGGTGGAAATTGTGTTCCCCAGAGAGGCGGACCAGGAGCAAACCGCCCTGTTGGAGCAGCTGGAGCGACAACAGAGAGAGGAGCGGGAACAAGAACGACAGCAAGCCCTAGGACCACCACCCCTCCAGGGGGAGGACACCCCCACCCGTGTTACGGGTGAAGGCGGGGACCCCCCTTCAGCGGTAGCTGAGGAGCCACCGGCACCAGCAGCGCCTATACAGCAGGAACGGAGTCAGAGGGCCAGAAGGCCCCCCAGATATCTGGCGGACTACCACGTGGGACACATGGAGATGTCCCCACAGAGGAGTGGTACACCCAGTACGGGTAAAAACTCCGAGCCTCAGTTGCAGAACAGCCCTGGCAGTACCGGACTTCTCCAAAAGCAATTACCCCCAGACCAGCACAGTCACCTGGACAACAGGTACCCAGCTCTTTCGGGTAATGTTGGCCGAGGTAGGTGGCGATACCCCATACCTATGACTGACTTGGACCCCCCTCCAGAAGAAGAAGATGAGGCCACGACCCTACTACCCGCCCAGCTGATTGGAGATGGCGCTACCGCAGCCACCACCCAGCCTCTACGGGTAGCGCTGGCAAGACTGGGCAAGGAGCCTGGAGCACCAGGCAGCCAGATAGAAGAGAAGACCCAGCCGACCCACTCACAATTGCCCCGTCACGGGCAGAGTATGGCACTTCCTTACCGCGAGTGCGTCTTTGATAGTGCAATCCATGCCTGGTCCAGTATCCTTGACTGATGTACCGAAGAGATAGAAAGCCTGGTGCACCACCTCCAATGACCAAACCGAACAATTAGGCATTAGCCGCCCGAACTGTATATATTATGGGTGCTACTACGATTGTTTATTGTGACACGCCTGATTAATCATAATACTTTTTCTGTTAACCACATATTTTCTACTGTTGTGTTTTATTTTTGACCTGTTTGTACAAACACCTTGTCTCTGTTATTGAAAAGGGGATGCTTTTCGATGGGGGGAGAATGTAATGGATTTTCACCCTCTTTTAGTTTCGAAATAACAGCGTGCAACAGTAAATTATAAATACTGTTGCGTATCATTCTTAATTCTGTAATTATAGTTAAGTAAGTTAGCTTGCTAATGCCTAAGTATGGTAATTACTGTTAAAGCTCAACATAATGTAATTTTACTGAAATACGCATTCTGAAGTTATGTAATATTTCTTTTACTAATGTTGCTTCTTTTGTGTGTGTCCTTTGTTGCTGAGATCGGCATTTCGGTCTTCCGAAATGCCGATATGCCGAAAATCGGCGTTTCGGCATTTCGGAGTCCCGAAGTGCCGATATTCGGCATTTCGGAACCCCGATCTCGGCAACAAAGGAATGTCTTTGTCTCGCTTGTATATAAAAGCCAGCGAGTTCCAGTGTAGTTCAGACTACTACTGGAGCTCGCTGGTAGTAGGACCACATAAGCTGTATTTGATGCTAATAAAGTTATCTTCATTCGTATTCAGAATACTTGGCTTATTCTCTCTAGAGCATGTAGGCACTAGTTGCATTCAAAACCCACAAGTTTACTACACTATTACTTAAAAATGCTTAATTAAGCATTTTTAAACAAAAAATCAACTTACTAAGCGAGGTACAGCGCGATCTCCAAAGGCGAGTGGTGTTTTTGTTACATCTATATGTGGTGGGTATTTGGCTGATATCACTGTTTGGGCTGTCATGATTTATTAACCTGTAAGAAAAGCAACTGCAAAATTTCAGTCGCAGTAATTAATGCATTTAAATACAAGCATGTAAAATGACTTAATTTAAACCTATTTCATTACATCAAGGAAGTAATCATAAATAACTGTACACTTGAAACTTTGGATTGTATATTTTAGTTTTTATAAAGTATAAGCTATAGAGTATACTGTATAGATTTATAATACATTTTACAATACTTGAAGTTGGAAAGTTTTTTACAAGTAAAGTTTACTTTCATTCTGAATTTACAGATAATTACAAGTCTATTTAAAAAATTATTTGGTAAAGCAAACTGAGTAATACTAATAATAAATGTAAAAGTAATACTAAATCTACATTAAATTTAATAGACTAAAAAAATTAAAACTGAAAGCCCTAGGCAAAGCAAAAATCTAGCAGATATTAGTCAATTGTACATCGTATTGCAGTTGTCTCATTATGTTGCACTACATTTTACCTTTCTTCTGTTTGCTTTAATAGATTCCTCTGAGTGAGTTTGAGTATCAGTGTACTATTAACAATAACACAGTGACTAGTATGATATCGATGCTATACTACTACGCGAGATTTGCAATCCCATCCACGTTGTTACTAATGACAACAAGTATGGCGGCACAACAAACCTTTTAATTGGTTGTTCATTTGATATTGCTTGTTTATTGGTTATAATAGGCGTTTTACACGCTTATATGAAATTAGTAAATGCGGCAGAAAAGTGAATTTGTAGTGCTTCAACTTGTGTACACCAACGAAGTTTAGGTGACAACTCAAAGTGACGTACAACTTGAAATAAATACTGTTATCTTCATAACATAATAATTATGATGAATTATGTGCAAATCACATTGGAGTTGTCTTATAAAAAGTAATTTACTGAAGTCTGCAGCAGGCCACGTAATATAACCAAGCATAAATTAATTGCGAATCTGTTTACATACTGCAGTTGTTAGTTACTTTCTTATGAGACATGAAAAATGCCGGAATGTCTTACTCAAATTACTCAGAGCTGAATTGGTAGAATTTTACAAATAGGTATCACAAAAATGATGGACTTTGTAATTTATTAAACGTAAAAATTTCGCCATTCTACAGTATTTATTAACCTTTTATTTATAAGAAAAAATATAAAACAGAAAATCTAAAATTAACAGAATTAAAAAAAGAAAGCTGAAATATAGCATTACCGACAATAAGTTAGACTACAATAATTGATAATTACCAATGAATTGTAGATACATATATGTAATAATCTTGAGGAAGTCATAACATAATGAAATGAGAAAATATTATGCAACCAGCAAAAGTGAATGTTCAGCTTATATGAAAGTTCGACAACAAGTTGTTAAACAGTTCCGTATTTTATTGAGTATCTCCGCAAGCCATGTTCTTCACATCCTAGAAACACTTTGCCTCTATACACAACCAAATCCCGAACTTTTTCTTTCACACCTAGCTCTTCACGCGGAATATCTTGTATCAGTTTACCTGTTTTTAAAAACACATTAAAAAGTTGCAATTTGCTCTCAATTGATGAGAAATATTACAGCTTAATAAACAGTTACTCCGAATAATAATCATTTATAGTTTTGTTTCAACTATAAGGGTGTGTTTAGATTGAGTGTGCTAGGTAACACAAGCAGCCTACAAATATTGTTCAGACCAGAAATGGCTCCAGAGGCGTGGGTTGAACACTTTGCCACACCCAACAGTTACCATCTGTTCATTATATCATATATATGCAGCAGATTTCTCTACTATCAAATAGATGTCATCTGCATAAAATTACAAAATAACAAAACTGAATAAAATGACTGTAGTATTCTTTTACCATCAGTAGAAACAATCATGAGGGGTCCTCTCCAAGTAGAGATATAAATCCGCTCAGTTAGAGGGTCATAGGATATACCAGAGGGATGTGAGATATGCGATATTCTCCACAGTTCAGTGAGCGTTGAATCCTCTAATATATATCTAGTCACTTTACCACGCGCGCTTCTGTCCCCTATTAGTATGCTGGAATCTGGAAGGATACACACGCAGAACGGAAACCTAACCCCAGCAATAGGTATATTTCGTATTTTGCCATCTAATAAAGAGCAGACCACCAGCTGCTTAGCTGTATTGTCTACAATATAAACTAGAGACCCATGCTGAGCTATCCGGTAGACAACGAATGACTTCACTGGTTGGGAGTAGAGGGAGCGCACCTTTTGTAGAGTGCTTGGGTCAAGAAGGACAACTTCTATTACTTTCTCATTCTGCTTGTAGCAAAATGCTACCATCACATCTTTAGGTTGGATTATCTCCCCCCACGTTGTAGTTTTAGTGTCCTTCAGTGTTCTGATAGTATTCAAACCTTCTGTATTTTTTACTTCGACACCGTTATGTGTTTCACACATGAGATGCCCATCAGCCGCCATGTTAACCCTCCAACATCCTCTACCTACAGGAAGTCCATCAACTTGCAGGCGTACTGGTAGCAGCAACTCCAGTCCCAGACTGTCTTGTCTGCCTACGAGAAAAGTGAACAGTTCTATCCATTCTATTCACAACACACAGCCAACATACACTTGATACGCACAAATCTAAAGTTATATGAGTTGAAGCAAGGCTTGTGACCATGTTATAAAGATACACACAGCCAGTACAAACAGCTACTCAAGTTAAATGCTATCACATACAAGTATGGTATCCCACTTTGTAATGTTCCAACCAGCATACTTCATGGCTGATAGTTTATGCTAAACAATACCAGCTGCATGTTTAAGTTATTCATTCATAAAACATTCATTTTATGCTGCATGACGTTATGGATTATTATTCATTTCATATGAGGGTTGCAATGCTTGTAGCACTAGTAAGCGAATCAGTGAGTCAAAATGAGACGAATATATGTTGTCTTCCAGCTATCTTCTTTTAGACACACATCATAGTAATAAATGTTTTGGAAACTGTTTCACGAGATAGCAATTCTCAATATGAAGTTTACTTTGACCTAAAACATGTGATACTCACTAGTAGGAACTAGAAGCTTGTGAGGGATTGAGCAACTCTCAATCATACTGATGTCTGATGCAGCCACCATGTCTTCGCTTGTCTTTTTGTAAGTCTTGACAATCTCTACATCATTGAATTCGTCAACCATATGCTGTGCAGAATCTAACAAAGTCACTTTGTCTAATGTCTTGTTCCAAGCTAAGTCTATTCTGTACTCATCTACTAACTTACCACTCTTTCTCATGTACTCACGTATCTCTTCTTTCAGCTTCTGTGAGTGAGATTTGATTTCTTCTATCTGTAAATAGTTACCACAGCTGTGCCTCTCAATATCCTCCTTCCAAATAACTCACTGACTCACTCACTGACTCACTCACTGACTCACTCACTCACTGCACATACATGCAACTTTGATGATCTTTTTATTGAAATGCAGTTTACCAAATGAAACTTACTTCGAACTGAAAACTGGCTTTATTGTTACTACAAGATGAATAAGATTTACAAAGACATGTTAAGCACACATGCACTTTCATTACATATTCTGACAACTATGCTTGCGTCAGCATATCTGCAGGTCATCTATTGCTGCCTCGACGGAGAGCTCATGAAATGCTATGTCTGTCTATCTAATTGTCTGATTTTTACATACTTCAGAAAAAAGGGTGGTGTTACAAAAATTACTGCTAGTTCGATTATGTTGATTCGTCTGATTAATATATGCTGAATTAATTAGCTGTGTAGCAGATTAAAATAAATCCTCTGTGATATCACATGACTGAGTGAGACACTACCAAGTGCTCAGGTTGTGCTGTACCTTAGCATTAGCTATATCATCTACTCTGGCAATCATCTTCTTAGCATCCTCTTCAATTTCACTCACTTCTTTCCAGGCATCCTTTGACATGTCACTCAACACTGAAATCTTCTCTGATAAAGTCGCTATCTTGTTAGTCAGACTTTTTCTCATCTCTGCCGATAACTTAGAGAGTGACGTTATGTTGTGGGGAGTTGTATTTCCTTCTATAATAACTAGACTAGGTATAAAAGCTCTAGAAGACTCGATAATTTAAAGGTAGACTAATTTCTATAACAAATTCCAACAAGACTTAAGAATAGAGTCTACCCACAGGCTGTGCTAACCACAATCTTAGGTTCATTATAAGTGACCTATCTAAGAAGTATTCAACACTTGAGTTGGTAGATGACATCCATATACGGGGCGCATCGAAGTTAATCAGGCATTTAATTACATTTTATTTCAATATGACCAAATCATCAATGTACTAAATACTTTTAAATGACATTCAAATACATGATATCTAGAGAAAGAATATGACCCAAGTAAATACCTGTTGCATTCTCACATTGACCTCTCCCATCACAGCGAATACAGAATCTCTGGTGACACTCAGAACACGCCTCTATCAGCGGATGATGTTCATGATGTTCACATTTAGTAGTAGTATAGCGTTGTGGAGATGCTACGTAGACATCAATGGGAATAAATTGATGTCTCATGTCTGTGTAGGTAGACATGTGCTCCTCATGTTTCTAAAAGTAAAATAAACTATACAGTTTTATCTATTATATATTAACCAAGAAATTTGACTTCATTTGAAAAAAGTAAACTTTGAATCTCCAAAAACCAGAATATATATAATATAATATAATATTATAATATATATTTCACTGCTATGGTATGTATGTATATAGTTCATGAATGAAAATCAAACTCTCAACTAATTTTATGTGATGATAAAGGAGCCTACATTGTGAAAGCTTAGGCACTATTGACAACAAACTGATCTCTTTAAACAAAAACCTGCACAAATAAAATCGGCAAAGTTGTATTACTTGAAGTGACTGCCACAGCCACTATTCTAATACCGTAGTCACTACTCTGTAAATAACTATAGAGCTCACCATCTTCCTTCTATGTTGACAAATTTACTAGAATGTAAAAACAAAGACAGTTAAAAATTCCAGCTCACCTCCTGGTGCTGTGTACACAGTTTCCTCTGAATCTCCACACAGAACACAACAGCTCTGGCTTGACCTTCACACACATCACAAGAAATGAGAGGAGGTTTAGGTGGAGCTTTGTATTCTATTGGATCACCCAACTTAGCTACAGGTAAAGTTGTTGGATCTGTAGTGTCATGGAACTCCTTACTAAAATTTTAAATGTTTCAATTCATGCAACACTTCTGGGTGTAAATAAGAGAATGAACAATAAATAAGTGTTTCGAAAAGATTCAGTGTACATTGATAAGGTTCACTAAACATTATTTTGTTTGCACAAGATACAACAACTATAATATGGTACATAGAGTTATATAATCCCATCATGAGTCAACTTATTCATGTGACTTATGCATGAGTGAAATTTATATGGCAAGAAACAATATGAGTTCAAATAACTTAATTTGTAGACATATGAAAGACTTTGAGTAGAATCATTAAAAGATAGTAAATAATATGTTCTTGTAAAAAGGTTAACTCTTGGCCTAAAAATTAGCTTATTTTTCTAAACTACAAACAATTTTAAAAACTATCACATAGATTCTTGCAGCTTATTCACTCTCTACATGTGAAGTTGTAAAAGCACATGCGCTTCTGTACTTTTGGATTAGTATCTGAAAAATAATTGCCCCCACTGGGATTCGAACCCGAGACCTCGGGCTTGCAAGCAAGTGTGCTACCATTACACCACGGGGACCACTGGGTAAACTCCACATTACAGTATCTGCAACATACCCACAATATGCACACTTGATATGAGTCTTCCTGTAGCCAATATCTGTAACCAAACAACCCATACAGTAGACATGCAGACAGGGGAGGGTCCTGGGATCTTCAAGTCTATTAAAATGTTGTCTGCAGTATCCACATCTGTATGAGTCGTTTAGCCTCTTTTTCACAACTCGAGATTCCGCCATTGTAGATAGAGAAACTCTCTGCAAAAATATAAACATACAATTATAGCATAATTATATTATATAATTATTATGTTATTATAACTATTAGTATTACTATTAGTATAACTATAACTATAAGTATACGGATTAGTAATAGTACAAGTATAACTATAGGTATTGCTATTAGTCTATTAGTATTACTATTAGTATTAGTATAACTCTACAAGATTTAGTATAACAGTAACTAATAGTAATACTATAACTATAAGTATTACTATTACAGTATGATTATTATTATTACTGATTATTACTATATTAGTATTACAGTATTAATATTACTATTAGTATTACTAGTAGTATCACTATCTGTATTACATTTTGATTTACTGATTTACTTTTAGAGATTTACTATTAGTATTAGTATTAGCATTACTATAACTATTACTAGTAAATGTAATACTAATAGTAATACTAATAGTAATAGTAGTAAAGTATTTGTATTACTATTACAGTAATACTATTACTATTAGTATAAGTATTAGACTTAGTATTACTATTACTAGTATTACTATTAGTATTAGTATTACTATTACTATTACTAATACTAATAGTAATACTAATAGTATTAGTATTACTATTAGTATTAGTGACTATTACTATTAGTATTAGTATTACTAGTAGAATCACTTAGCGTGCCTGTAAGTGTAAATAAGCAATGCTAAGTTCTAGTTAATATATTTCACTTATTTTCTGAAGTTAGAAGCAATAAATATTAGACTAATGATTACTTTACCAACTTGCAACAGTTGTTTTTGTGGTATATTCATCATATTGGTATGGCTTTTTCCTCATTGCTCAACCCATGTGTCGGAAATACCGTATGAAACCGAATAAACCACTTTCTAGTCTATAAATACACGGCGTAATAGATCAATATAACATATACTTCGTATGTTTCTAGGCAGGTTTTACAGTACAGTGTTGATGACCCGGTCAAACAACCTTGTAACCTGTAACACGTGGAATTCGTTCGATGTCTATACAAACATGCGTACAATGACCCCCAATTTGGTGCTGCTTATAACTATTGCCGTAGCACGCAAGTGTTCCTATCTGCTGCAGTAATACACATCACCATCATGTAGATGATATAATATTTTAGTTGATAACTGGCAGTTATACAGTATTACAGCAGCTAACTAATTTCATAGTCTCAAAACTAAAGCTCACGCAATAATAAAATATGGCTAATAGACAAAAATTAAACATTTTATTGTGTATATTACATGTCATAATGAATAAATATCACCAGCTAGCAGCATAATACGAATTTATATACAATGTTGCTACACAAATGTGTACTGGATAAATAACACAAAGAAACAGTATGTAATCACCGGTATCATTATTTCATATAAAACTCATCCAAAAGATATTACTTTTAACAGTGAATTTTTAATGAAGTGTAGCCTGACACATTTAGGTGATTTTAAAAAGCAGTAAGGCATATACACTATAAAATCTTGTAAAAGGCATTAGAATTTCCAAAAGATCACATAATTATATTGGACTCTAATTATTACAAAGTATAAAGCTGTGAGAAAAACAAATCACAGAGTTTTACTAAATTTGTCAATTCCATACAGGGGCTGCATATAAGCTCCCAATGTTTATCACATTAACCTAGCAGCAATATAAGGTAAAGTTGGCACAGAATTAGGTGAGAGCCTGAGATAGTTTCTTTACGGTGGCTCCTATTAGCCCCTCATTATAATTAGCATCACCGTCTATGGAGTGCAAAATCTGCAAGGGATACATATATTATTAGAACACAGTCTAAAATAGATAATATACAGTGCAGAACCTATATTTAATTTCTATACTTACAAATAGAATTATGTGTAAATTATATCTACATGATAAATAGGATGTATATGCAAAGAGGGCACAACTCTTAATTATAAATTGAAGATCAGGGATACGTGAAAAGGGTCTCTTCAGCGCAAAGTATATAATCTAACTTAAGAAATGTTCTCAACTGAAAACCATCAGACTCTTTGAAGTTGATATGATTAGACGCCATGCAAATACTTGAAAATAGTGAGCATTAGGAGCAAAACAGCAACCTTAAGGAAGTCGCAACAAGTTCTTAGTTTAACAATGGACTTTCCAATGCCTATTAGCTAGCAGTTGCACGTGTATCTGCTATTGTATGCATTTCTACAGCTGTACACGTTTCTACAGTTTTACATGTTTCTACAGTTGTAAAGCTTCAACATTGTAGTAAGACACAGAGCGTATATAAATAATACAGGAGAAATACTGCAGATCAAAAACTGCGCAGAGAGCCAAGAAGGTAGAAATTACTCTAAACAAGTAAGGCTGCATGTCGGGTATGGAGGTATCGTATACACAGTCGTGATCTTTCTCTCCCGGCTCCTTTGGCATATGCAGGTCGTTGTCATTCACCACTCTGATGATGTGTTTAATAATCTCAGACAGGTCTTGGCGCAGTTTCTGTGAAGAGTTCTGACGTTCTATAAAATCCAGCAGTTTAACATCAATGGCTAGAGAAAAGTTTATTGCCTTGTTTAGTGGCTGACAATAATGGTTAATACACACAGAAAATTGAAAATAAACAAATATCGTAATATCATTTTTTGTTGAGTATATTCAATGGTAATTTTTAAAAAAAACATGCGCACAGGACAAAAAATTAAAAATATTATGAAATTTATGTATTTGTATTTGCCTTATGCAGCTACGTAACAAGACATTGGTAATTTACAGCTATAATAGTATTTCAAAAAATCAAACTTTACAATTGACATCAAGGTAATTATCACACGCCCCTAGTCTAAGGTGATGAGTGAGTAGATAACTCCTAAAATATAGAACTTGATTAGCAAACGCTAGCCTGTGCTAACATATTGTCCTGTTATAGAGCGTGTGAAAAGATTGTACGACTGCTGAAAAGTAGAAATGTGAGAAAATATAATTGATTTATTCCAGTGATGGTTCTGCACCATCATTGGTGAGCAGCAAAGTTTCCTTCAAATTACATTTAATGACAGCAGAGTTCGAGCATATTTCGGTTAGATTCAGCGCGAGTACAAATTAGAAATGTGCATGTCCTGTTTTTTGCTAGATATAAAGTTATTTTTATTTGTGAACATTTTGTCTTTAAAAAAAGCAACTCTCAAAAGTTACTTACTTTATAATAAGCACCAATAAATTAAAACGCCAGTTGTACTCAGAACTGACCTTATACTAAACAGAGTAATGTAACAGTGGCTAAAGGATAGCCATTATCTGCTATAACTATTTACCATTTTCATTGGCTAAAGAAACGAGATTGACTGTGACTGCCCAGTCTTCCCACGGAATAACTTCTGGAGTGCGAGGCCAGTTGACTTTGCTTTTCACGTAAAACTGTAAGTTGATCTACAATACAATATAACAGTGTATATAAAATCATCGTTTCTATAATAGCACTGTAATACAACCATACGCACTATATATAACTAAGAGTATTGTATATTATCAATAAAGGTCAATATAATACTAGTAAATATTAGTAAGTTTATAGAAGATATGCCCCAAAATGTTCGTTCTACTAAAATGTTAGCAAGTTTAACTATTTTCATCTTACTTGTGTAATTTAATTTTGTATTACAAATAAAATAGACACAAAGTTTTAGAGACAAAATGCATGTAAAGCAGAAATTACGACGGCCAAGATTATCCAGGACTAGTAATTACTGACCTGACCGGTAATTAATCTCACCTGACCGGTAATTGTCTTATCTGTGACATTAGCCATCTCCTTTTCTCTCAGGGCACTACAGAATGATCTCAAGTCATTCCCAACTTTAGCTATAAACACCTCTGAAGGGATTCGAACCTGCATCAACAGTTTATATTTAGACACAATAAAATATAATTAATTATATGACCTCATTAATTCACATTATGAATGTGCCTGCATTCCATATGTGCAAAACATTATGCAAAATCTAAGTTTCATGGAGAAAAAAATTTAAGATATCTGAAAACTAAAGGTATTACTTTGATTAGGTATAAGGTGAGAAACCTACGTAAGTCATGTTGATTCGGTCACAATCTACATCTTCCATGCCGATAGCTCCAATAGAATATCTCCCTTCGGATTTAAAGGTGTACTAAATGTAGATAGAGCAATATAATTATAAATATAGTAATTCAAATACAGTAACATAAATATAAATACAGCAATATAACCATATTAGAAAAAAAACTGTAACTGTTAGAGCTAGTCTGTTTCAGTAGAGCTTTTCCCTTCTAAGTGAATTCAGTAAATGTAATCCAGTTTATATTGAATTGGAACTGAACTAGTTGAAAAACTTAGCCATATTGCATGAAGCAGAAATAAGGTGGGCTGTTATACCTTCCCTGTAGATCTGTGGAAGAGTATGGTGTGGAATATGACTGTAAAATATAAACAGCATCAATTTAGACAAGCATATTATGCTATAGTGAAAAGATACAATACATATTTTACAAACATGCTTTCTAAAGTTAGTAATAAAAAGATACTGGAGTTGAGGTAAAAATCATGTGAATGAAAAATGATTAATAACCTTTCACAATAATAACCACATGGTAACTTACCATTCAAAGCCTCTTCTAATTGATGCCCCTCCAGCTCCTATATTAACAACAGTCAAAGTGAAAAACCAGCAACTGCTAAAACCTTGGATGACTATACTAATATAAATAATAAATTCCATCATTATTTCACTCATTATATGTTCTAAAAATTATAAAATATAAAAGCACTTTCAGTTTACATACAGTTTACAGCCTGTGTCCATTTTTGATAGGTAAAAAACTTTATTTATGATCAAAATAGTTACAAATTACATTCAACGAAAAGCTTATAATTTAAACGAGTTGTTGACTGATTTTTATAGCAATATTTTAAACATGGAAAACTGCTAGTGTTTACAAATGAATTTCTATTGACTCGTTAATATTTATCATCAAGAATCACTTACTTCACAAAAAAGATACAACTGATTAATACAACTCATACTTTGAAACCTCGAATTTTGCTAATCTCACAAGCATATAAAAGTGTACTAAAATATTTCCCGTTTCTTAAATATAATGTATATGTTTTGGTACTTGTAAATAACAAACAATTACTTAATATTTACAATAGAATTTATAATTTACTAACCAATGGCTTCAAGTCATACTTTGCACAGTTCATGCTGATTTCTAAAACATAAAAAAATCCTATAAATGCAGACCATCATAGAAATATAAACCTAACATTCAAAGATTACAACTGGGTATATGTAATTTTAAAAATAAAAGTTTAATAAAATATGAATATCATCAGCTAAGTCTAATCTAATGTCATGATTTCAAAATAGGTAACTTGGTTTTATTTGATAGCATTTTATTTACAACTACTTTATTATTTTTCAGATATTCAATTTCATATTGGATCATGCAAATTGCAACATTCATATTCATATGGATATTATAATATATCGAGTTGGGTTCAAGTCATGTTCATGTTGACTCTACTTCTAGACTGCTTGTAGGTAGTTGTTTAATCAATGAATTGAAATTGTTTTAATTCAACTAGTAGTAAGTAGACTAGCTACTTTATACTACTACTATAGTAATACTAAAAGTAATAGTCAAACTCAAAGTTAATATATTGGACTATTAATTACAGTATTGGTATTACTAATACTAATAGTAATACTAATACTAATAGTAATAGTAATAGTCTATTCCTTATTATTTATTACTATTACTCTAAAGACAATTTAATACTAATAGTATAAGTATTAGTATTACTATTAGTATTAGTACTATCATTGCTATTACTATAACTATTAGTATTACAATTTACATATTCATATTGATATTCATATTCATATTGATATTGATTATTGATATTCATATTGATATATGATATTCAATTTATATTGATACTAAATGCAAATTTCAGTAAAGGTAAAACTAAATTCAATACCAACACAAATAGTAATGGCAATGAATATCAATACAATAATAATTGGGCTTAAAGTTGATATCAATATCCATGTGCATGTTGTAAAGTTATAGTTTTTTTATTATAGCGAAAAGTACAATCGTCGAAGCAGTAGTTGTCAGTTCGTTTACTTTAAAATGTAAGCAACAGGTGTACTTTCTTTTAGCGGCTCAAACATTCCCAAAGCATCGCACATCCGGTTATTTATCAGCTCCGTTTGGAAGTAAAACTATTCAACTGTTAGTGTTTGGAATAAGTCCAAGGTGTTGCAGTTTTCTTTCACTAAGTGATGATTATGTGCGTAAGTCATGCTGAGAATTTTGCTAAGCAATTTTATTTCCAGTATTTTTGAGTCAAAATTGCTTTACAAATATTGATATTATATGGATTTTGTATTTTAAAAAAATCATTTTGATTTTAATTTTTAAACTCAGACTGTAACTATTATTAATACTAATAGTAATCCTAATCCTGTAATCTTAATAGTAAAAATGGGCTTTAGTTGAAAATTGACTCTTATAGTGATAAACGCGAGGTTAGGCATAATAATACTGACGCTGATAGTCTAAAACTAAATCATTTTAATTCTAAGGCTGTTTGATTATTAATTTTATTACACTAGCTGTAAGTATAACTTAAACTACAGCTTCATTATTATAAATATAATTATAAGTATTTAAAGTTAGATAGCTACAACTATAAGGCTTTTAGTTTCAGTCTTTAGTTTTATTTTTTATCCGTCAGTATATACCTGTATAAGTTGAAGTTAGACAATGTCAATATGAATAAGTATTTTCCTTAGTTTCAACTTTGTTTAATATCAATTCTAAACTTAAAGCTAAACAGTTGACATTCAGTGACAGGTGCACATTGCTATTCAGTTTCACATTGTAGTTTCAATTGCTTATTAAAGACAATAGTTGATTATCATTATGAGTTCCTAATCACTCACACCAACACTTTTATTGCAACACAGTTAAATTTAAAGTCTTTCAGTTACTGCAATTACAATTAAGTCACATTAATACTGTTCAATACAAATAGTATTAGTAGTTCCTTCATTTTCAAGATCTATTGTAATTAGGTATTACTCTCACTTTCTTGAAATATCTATTAGTAGTAAGACCATTGCTATTTTTGCTTTCTCTGAAGTATAATACCAATTTTAAAAAAAAGAACACTAAAGATAAAACTATAAAGAAAATTAAAATTTGATTCACATGATTTTTAAAGTTAACAAATACATAAAATTGTAATTTTTGATAAAGTAAAATATAATTGGTATTTTGCTTACTTAGAACCTTCTGACATTTTAACTAAAACTAGTCCTGTGCTTTATAACATTGAAATCTGTATTAGCTTTAACTGGTCAAGTAGCCTAGGTTATTTCTTGTTTTGTTTATTTCTGTTCATCAATAATTTTAATCAGAAAATAGAAAATATTGTTTTGTCGCCCAAAAAGAGGTAATTTTGTTTTATCCTTATAGAATGACACTCTTTACTTTTGCTTTAGAGTGACACTTTAGCTTATACAGCCTGACTAGGAATAGGGAGGGTTTTAGACGTGATCAGAGTTTATTTGAATCACCAACGTTGATCAAATACTGGTTGGGCTAATTTTAGGTTGATGATATTGTGCGCGATTGTACTATGTGTTATATTTCCCGTAAACATCATGCATCCTATTTCGTAACATTACAATCCTCAAGAGATGTTTTTTTACCATCATTGAGCATTGATTTTACTGGATTTATCAATTCAGCTTCTTTAGTGTGATTAAAAAAATCTAGCTTGGATTAAAAAGCTATATTTGTTGCTAGCTACTATACCTGTGAAAGTAAATCATGTAATGATAACTTTAATTCTCAGACAATGGCAGCAAAATAAATGATTCAATAATGGAAGGGCGTAGGGGAGGAAAGCGATATTCAACTGAGCGTAAAGAGAGGCAGAAGAATGTCAGACCTGAAACTCTGCCTTCATCACCTGAAACTGCAGAGTCTCAGGTGCAGCCAGAGGTTTGCAGGGAAATATATTATTAGATTGCTGTTTGAACTATTTAGATTCTTTATATAAGGAGTTTTTATGATGTGTTTAGACTTTAGAGTCTATGATAATACCAGTTACTAATTTTCTAGAAATAGAATTGCCAAGTAATATGTTATTAGCATAGTGATGGTAAATATATTTTCAAAATCTGCAAAATAATGCTGTTGTGACTAAATAATAATGTTTATTCAAAGTTTCCATTCCTGTGAGAACCCTCGGCAGGTAAGGTTTTTTAAGGGTTTTTAGGAGCATCTATGACATAATGTTCTTTTTTACTAGTGTTTGAACCTGTGACCTTAAGCTCACTCAGCCAGGACCTCTTTCCACTTCTCTGTATTTATAGCCTTAGTTTTTGACTGTTATTTTATAATGTGAACTGCTATTGAGATATCTTGTTCTGTGTTTGTAAAAATAACTAGTAATTTTTTATGGTTTTCAGGTGAAGTGTGAAGATGCTGAGCAGGCAGGATGTGAAAGTCAAAAAGAGGATGAGAGACTTGCTAAAGAAGCTGAAGAAAAGGTAAAGTTGTAGTCGTTAAGTCTCACAATAGTCTAAGTTCTACACGTGATACATCGAGAATTGCTGGTCTCTGAAGCTAAATTAGATAAATGTAAACATTGCTTTGTTTCTGGAGCATCACTCTTGAATTAGCAAGTCAGTGAGTTTAGAGTATTGGGGCTAATCAATCCAAATTACTGATAACTTTAAAAAACAGCAAACGTCATCAAAAAATTATAACTGTTGGAGTTGCTTTTCCTTTTTTACTTTTCATTTATATTGTAAGCAGCTTTTATTAAACTTGCTTTCACAAATTTTAGTACAGGCTGTTATGTTTTCTGGAAACTAGGTAAAAAATTTTGCAACAAAATAGTTATTAACTATGGAAATATTAGCTCTGCATTACATTTAATAGAGATTTTCTATTTATAGGTCATCTTTTTGAGAAAAGACAACTCTAAATAGTTTTTATGAAATTGGTGTCGATAGCGGGAGAAAATTTTGAATTTTTATTTTGTTTGAATTATTTTAGCAACTCATTAGTGATTATGTGAAAGAAATGGAGGAGAAATATAAAGTAAGAAAGATGTACAGAGATAGAAATGCTAATATTTCCGGTGAGTAAAGTTACAGTAACGCTAGCAGTCTGATCATTACAGATATGCAGCTAAACTTTTCCTGTTTGCTGGTAATAAATTTCAGCTAAACTCTTCCCACTCTAGTATGTATGCTAGCATTTAGTTATCTAGCTACTGCCTTAAGAGTTGTGTCATCTTCTTTTCCCTGAGGCACTTTGTAATCAGGTCTCTCAAAAATAGACAGTTCTAGATTTGCTTTTTAGGTTGTCTTCAGATAAATTAAACAAGTTTTATAGTTCATAGTTCAGACAGGTTATGCATATCTCCTAGAGTTACTCTTACAACAAATTATCGGCTAAAATAAGCACCCTAGTCTGTAAATACTTTGTGTTTTGCTGATTGTTGGTTTAGCTTAGTCCAATGTGTCGTACTGTTTCTAGAATATCGCCCTGAAGACTCTGACTTTGTAAAACTCGACTCAAGTCTGAAGAAAAACACGGCATTTGTTAGAAAGCTGGTGAGATTTAGTAAAGTTTATCAAATGTTGTTGTTACTCTGTCTGTAAATGAATAAATATTTAGTCAATATTGGTCAATTGTTCCTTTCTTGACAACTCTGTATGCCATTTATCTAGACCAGTTTTTACTTTTTAGTTTCTGTTCTCAACAGAGATTTGGCATATTATCTTTTTGCGTTTTTTTAAATTTGAAATTTTTCTGAATATTTCTTATAGGAAAAACTCAAATTTTCGGCACCAGTAACCGGCAAGAAGAAATGTTTTGACTTAGTTTTTCAAATGAAAAACTGGCAAGGGATTTGCTGAATGTTTTTCTTGGATATTTTCATCTGATTTATTTTCAAACGATTATTTTACTTTTAGAAAACATTTACTGAGAGTCAGAAGGAGAGCTTACTGAAAGAACTGAAAACGTTGAACCTTACCAAGTACATATCAGAAGTGGTGAGTACTAAACCCACTAGTATTCTTGTACCTTCCCCGGTCATATTCTCCTGCAGTTATCTTCTCCTGCATTATGTGCAAGTCATGTGTAACACGTGGTTAGTTTGTTTAGTGTTCTAACTAGTTGTTGCATAGATAGTTACGGTTTTAGGCGACTGCTATAGTGGAAGCTAAACTAAAGATGTCAGACATAAGCGCTGCCATAGAGTTGTGCTGCCTTCTGCATGAGAAATATTCGGAGTTCTGTGAGGTGTTGCTGGAGAATTGGCAGAAGGTGTTGCTGCAGAAGAAAGATGATAAGGTAGTTGTCTGGTTGGCTTATTATATGACTTGTTACATTTTAACTGCTAGCTAGCAGCCTACCAGATATTGTGTTATATCACTTCCCAGGTAACCAATCAGAGCAAGTTTAGAGTAGACATAAGATTCTTTGCGGAGCTCATATCAGTTGGTGTTCTGCCGGAGAAGGGGGCCCTCAACATTCTCTCCAACCAGCTGAACATCCTAGTCAACTGTGACAAGGAGGAACATAGCAACGTTTCTATCATACAGAGTTTCTGTAGACATTGTGGCAGTGACTATGCGGGTCTCGTACCTCATAAATACAGGTCAGTTTGTATCTAAACTCTAAGGCTATCTAGAGCTTATAAACTGGGAGGCATGATAAAACCCATGATGAAAAGGTTCTTTAAGCAGGCCAAGGAGTTGTTTTCTATTGTGACTCAGAATTAATTATGACTACAATCTAGACGCTCTTCCTAACATCACCAATGGCCTTTACTGGGATTCAAATCATTTACCTCATGTTTACTAAGCCAATGCTCTAACCTCTAGACCATGCCTACTTCGCTATAATTGAGACAATATATTATATGGTATAGTTACTATAATATAATGTATTTCTGCTATTGATAGGGCCTCTATAACTAATACAATATATTTTATGATATAGTTACTATAAAATGATGTATTTTATAATGTAAATAGCACAATATAAATATTGAAAACTCAGAATTTCCTCATAATTGTTCCTCCATACAATATTATGACTGGTATGAATTTCTACAGCTGTGAATAGATCAATAATGTTCATTAGATTTTTTGGAGCATTATAATAAATATAATAATGAGTAACAATTCCGTTACATCAATATACTTGAAGAGTTCTGGCTGACAAGTATGACCTCACTGTGCCCTCCTGTCCAACGCTGCCAGTAGAGAAACAGAAGGGCTGCCGGAACCTTCTTAAGGAATACCACAACAGTATCGTATCACAGCTGCTGAAAGACCACAAGGTGTGAATATTAGAGGGGTTGTAGGGGGTGGGACACAAGGTATGAATATCAGAGGGGTTGTAGGGGGTGGGATACAAGGTATGGATATTAGAGGGGTTGTAGTGGGTGGGATACAAGGTATGGATATTAGAGGGGTCGTAGGGGATGGAGATACAAGGTATGGATATTAGAGGGGTTGTAGGGGGTGGGATACAAGGTATGGATATTAGAGGGGTTGTAGGGGGTGGGATACAAGGTATGGATATTAGAGGGGTTGTAGGGGGTGGGATACAAGGTATGGATATTAGATGGGTTGTAGGGAGTGGAGACAGCAAGTGTTACAGTCATCTTTTCACTACCTGAAATGTACCACAAAGTCTGTATCTATGCTTAGAATGAGTTCTGCTGTTACTTTTGGTTTGATAATGTAAAAGAGATGTTTACATATTTATGTTGTTACAACCTAGTACAGCACAGTTCCATTACCGCTCACACAGCTGAAGTTGCTTGGATAACAAATGGAGTCATCTTCTCACAGTTTAGCTGTCAAACTTTTAGTTTCCTCTTTTCAGGCGTTGAAGTTGATGGAGTGGGAGAACCGCAGAATAATATTGACTAAAGGAGAGCTCAATGCTGACAGACAAGAG
This sequence comes from Bugula neritina, assembly GCA_964035545.1. NCBI lineage: Eukaryota > Metazoa > Bryozoa > Gymnolaemata > Cheilostomatida > Bugulidae > Bugula > Bugula neritina. The sequence goes on along the minus strand of OZ037765.1, from coordinate 1,891,717 downwards.
AGGTATGAGACGATGAAGGCAGCGTATAACAAGCTACTGTCCAATGTGCAGACTCTAAGTGTACGTATTTCATAGCTTAGTATGTCTAACTACAGTCTTGCCTTACTCACTGATTATTTCATGCCAACTTAATTGTGATCAAACTTGCTCTGTCGGATGCCGGAGGTAATGTTCTCTTCCTTTTTTAGGATCTAGTTGACGAGGAAATGTGTGAATTACCCGAACACAGTGAGTAGTTTGTATCTCAGAATTTAGGCAACTTTTCAATAACAACGCCATGTTTTCTAATGTTACTTCAAGTTAGATTAATCATCCAGAAAATAATTATATGAACAAGTTATGTCAGAATAATATGATAGACTGATTGTTACTTCTCACACAATTCACTAGCTAGTATGTATATTCATGTGTCTGTCTGTGTGTCCACCTTGTTAGAGTTCGGAGGAGATGACCTTGACCTGGAGTTCAATGCGGCTCAGCAGTTTGAGTATGACGGAGAGACGAGTCTGTATGAAGACGAGGAGATGCAGCAGTTCTATGAGAAACTTCTAGACCTGAGAGCCATAGTTCCTCAGATTCTGCTCAAGGACAGTCAGGTGTCTCAGGCCCCCTCCCCGGACAAGGCTGAAGAGAACTCTGAGGCTAATAAAAGTTAGAGTCTATTTTTGGAGTTTATTTTAGCAAATTTAAGCATCAATGGCATGCTACTTCATGGTTGCTAGCTCTAGTTCTAAATCTGTTATAAGTGGAAATCTTAGATATAATATATAGGTTTGTTTTATACTCTAATTGTAATTTATATTATTTTGCGTAGATTTTATGGAAAATATTTTTTATTTTTGTTTTTTATCGTTTGAGTAAGTTTGTTGAAATTGTGAATTGTATAGAGGAAGAAGATTTAAAAATTGAAGACGTAGAGCAAGAGCTGCTAGAAGGTGGGGACGGGGGTGAACCGTCCTCAAATGAAGCTGATAACGAGGCTGAGGAGCTCATGCTAGAGGAATCTGATCCTGCCGATATGAATGGTATACTTCATATCCGGGTCGTTAGTTTTACTTGCAAATACATCGTGTTGTGTATTTTATGCCAAAAGTTATATTTCTGAAGATTGCCTAAAAGTGTTATATCATTAGCAAGCTTTATGTTTATTAATGGTTAATACTATAAACATATGTTCTTCAATATAAACATGTATCTACAATGCAAACATGAATTATATATAATATTCTATAATTTAAACATATATTATACAATGTAGGTTTGTAAAGATTCAATGTAGCAGTTTGCCTGCAAGATGCATTTAATAAAGATCTTGCCAATCATGATTTACATCTATATGATATACATAACTCTGTGTTGGTTAGACTAACTACCTGTTAGTGACATAAGACTCACAAGATGGCGGAAGACCTGTAAGAGACGTCTGTTTGCTGTTTACTTTTTAGCTGCGGAAGACACGATGGCAACAACCTCTCAGCTGTTGTATGACAAGTTTTTATCTGATTTGCCAACCTGTGTGAACAGAGAGCTCATTGATAGGGCGGCTCAGGATTTCTGCATGTCCCACAATACCAAGTCTAACAGGAAACGCCTCGTTAAAGTCCTATTCAATGTCGCACGAACCAGGTAAGTGACAAGATTTGGGATCAAGTTCCTATTGGGATTTGAAGATTTTTCTCTTTTATATTTTTTTTAGTTTTTTCCCCCAAAATGTTTTATTTTCATCATATAAGATTTATAATTTTTCTGAACTTATTTTTTCTAATTTTTTTCTTTGAAGTTTATTGATCTTTTTATTCAGCCACTCAAATTTGTGGGATTTCTTATCGTCTATTGTCAAGCTGACTTCTTATTTGGAATTGTTTCCCCTTTTGTGAGACCTGTTAGCTACTGACTCATGTAGCATTTGCTGAACTTGTAGATATGATCTGCTGCCGTTTTATGCCCGACTGGCAGCAACACTCTACCCCTGCATGCCTGACGTCAGCACCGAACTATGCAACTACCTCACTCTTGACTTCCGCCATCTGGTGCGCAAGAAAGACCAGATTAAGATAGAGACTAAAATCAAGACAGTGCGATTCATTGGTAAGAAATGTTGGCGTTACTTGTTTAGTAGATTACATATTAGCTCATGTATGCACTGTTTGTTTATTCTATTATGTGATAATATCTGTTTAATTCATAATCATTATTTATCTAATATAAAATTTGCTACTGTGAGTAGTTGATAAATCATAAATACTTGATTGGTTATGCTTTGCTGTATTTGGTTATATTTTTAAATGTGTAGCAGTAGCTTTCATAAAGTATTTTATACCCTCAACATACCTGTATTGTTACTCTGTTGTTTTGTTCTATGCGCCATTGCAAGTTAATGAATAATTGCAGTTTTATTTAAATTGGTTTAGGTGATTGTCTTCTCTTTTGAACACTTGCACCTTTAAATAGTGTAGCTTTGAAGATTTGTCTTCTCTCCATGAGTTTATGGTTATTCTATTTATACATATTACGGTCTAGAGGCGCCTTGTGATAATCATTCAAAGTATTGTGAACTTTTTCTACACTCGGTTACCACACACAACCAAAGAGTTTCTTTGAAAAGGTGTTTGTGTTTAATGCATTACTGGTTACTAAGTGCACATTATTTACTAGAAGTAACGTACACTCAATTTGTTGTACGCCGTGTCAGTAATTAAATCCTCTAAACAACTTCATTTCCTTTACACTTTCCATGTGCTGTGTAAAGTTGTCTTCTCTTTACCGGGACATATACACTGGTAGGTGAGCTGGTGAAGTTTGGAATGTACACAAAGACGGACGTACTCAAGTGTCTGAAGATGCTGATGTTTGACTTCACTCACCACAACATTGACATGGCCTGCGCCCTTCTCGAGACTTGCGGGCGGTACCTCTACCGTAGCCCTGATTCTCACCATCGTACCAGAATCTACCTGGTAACTACTGTCTGATTTATTGTCTGGATTTGTGCTTACTGGAAAAAAAATCGTTTGGAGTTGAACACATTTGTTGGATATTAATCAATCTTGTATAGTAATTTTTTTACAGCGAGTTAATTTTTTACTAATTTTACGCAATGATGTCTACAGGAAGTGATGATGAGGAAGAAAACGGCGCTGAGTCTAGACATCAGGTACAACACGCTGATAGAAAACGCCTTCTACTACTGCAACCCTCCCAGCAGTCAAAACTTAGTTCGGGAAAACCGGCCTCCAAAACACGAGTACATCAGGAGACTCCTGTACAAGGATCTTAACAAAACTTCCACTGAGAAGGTGGGGGGCGCGTACTTTCCCTTCCGTGTAATCTGCTCATTACTAGCGACTCCAGAATGTTTATGTAAATGTTTATAGGATATTTACACGGTTTCCTAGCAACACAATGCATAGTTATATCACTCTGAACACAACTTGGGTCCTGGTGGAGCTGAACTGTGCAATGTGAAATGTCTTAGTCATATGTTGGTTAGAGATGAATGGTGAAATATTTGTATCTTTGAATAGAGACATATAATACACGCCAATGTTCAGTATTGGCTTATTAGTTTATATTCTACTCATCTTTCTAGAAAATATTTTAAATATTGTATGCGTATGGTGTTGGTATAATGCGTTTAGTGTTGTTATAATGACATATAGCTTGTGTATAATTGCAGATTCTGAGACAAATAAGAAAACTTGACTGGAAAGATCCAGATTTGAAAGATTTTGCTACAAATTCTTTGACGGCTATTTGGAACGTAAAATACGGGAATATTCACTGCATGGCTAATCTAATAGCTGGGTTAGCTCCGTATCACGTATGTCTTGATTATATAATGCAGTGTATATTATAGTGCAGTATGTTTATATTACATTGTATTATACATGTAGTGTCATCTACTCTACACTATATTATATGTAGAATGTGTATATTATTTGCTATTGCTATTTTTGCTATGCTCATTTATTATGCTGCGCTGTACATGTTTTTTGTGTATGTGAGATTATATTATATATAGTATGGCACTTTATTATGTATTACACACTAAATTCACTGTATTGTATTTTAATTATGCTCCTATTACATGCACATTTCATTGCATATATAATATGATGTATTACATGCATATTACGTTGTGTTACACACATATTACGTTGTATTGTATTTATATTATGTTGTATTGTATGTATAATAAGTTGTATTGCATGTGTATTTCATTGTATTGCATCATGTATATTACGTTGTATTACACACATATTATGTTGTATTGCATGTATATTACGTTGTATTACGCCCGTATTACAGGAGGATGTGGTTGTGCAGGTGGTAGATGGTGTCCTTGAGTTTATTCGTACCGACATGGAGATAAACTACCCGAAGTACAACCAGCGTAGAGTCTGTATGGTCAAGTACCTGGGGGAACTTTACAACTTCAGACTAGTTGACTCTGCTGTCATTTTCAAGACTCTCTACAGCTTTATAACATTTGGTGTCAGCTATGATAATGACATGCCTTCACTCTTAGGTTAGTTACCTACCTGCAAAGTATCAGTACCAAATGTCAAAATACTAGTTTAAAGTGTCGGGGCACCTGTGAAGAGTGTCAGGCAACTGATGTTAGGTTTCAAAACAAGCTATCGAACAATTAATACATGATGGCATTTATAGTTGTCTTGCGATATTTTATAATTTTTTATGTTATAGCAGGTGTCAGTTGTGACAAGCATATGCAGGTGTCTATCATGACATACATATAGCAGGTGTCAGTTTTCCTCAGGCTATGTTATAGCAAATAAACTTTTTCTAACTATTGAATTAGTATTTTTACAGAAATCTGAAAAAAATGTTATTTTTGAAAGAAATAGAACTCTTTTGGTGTAGGTACAACTTCTCACTTAGCAGTAATGTTATTTGAATAAGTAACAGATGTAAAGAGACACTGGTTTGTCTTTATTTGCTCTTTTCTGTAAGTCCAACTGAGATAGTTTGCAGTAAATAGTACAAACTGTACATATGCTCACAGCTATGGTCTACTACACTAGATTGTGCAAGCGTACCGAGTGGTTGTTGGGCTTCCCTTACTTTCTAAGATATGTTTCAGATCCCCCGCCGCACCTGTTCAGACTGAGACTCACCTGTGTGCTGCTAGACACCTGTGGTCAGTACTTTGACAGAGGGTCTACCAAACGCAAACTCGACTATTTCCTCATCTACTTCCAGGTTACTGTTTGCTATGAATAACTTCTTTCAGCTATTTTTAGTTTGACAGTCACTTGCTGACACTTGACGATGCTGACATTTTATCAACTGTTGTGTTAGGTCATCGAATGTGTTGCTATGTTATTATATTTTATCCTTGATATGATACTTTATGGTATTGTGTGATATTATATTGTCATATAGTGTGTTATTTCATGTTATATTATGCTATAATATATATTATAGTGTTGTAATATTACAGTTATATTGTATAGCATTGTGTTTGATATGATTTTATCTTGTATTATACAATGTAAAATATTTTGATATATTTGGTTATATTATTTTATATTATATTGTATAATAAGGTATTATTTTATTTCTCACCCAGAAATACCTGTGGTTTAAGAAAGCATCACCGTACTGGGACATGGACTGCCCGTTCCCAATGAGTATAGACATGATGGTCCGAGACTCTCTCGAGTTAGTTCGGCCGAAGGAAGTGTTTAGTCAGTCATATCTGGAGGCCAATCAGAAGGCAGAGAAGCTCAACGATGAGTTTAAAGAAAAGTTATGTAAGTCAAAAGCAAAGTCCACGTGTCTTATATTCAAAGAACTGTTTGCAATAATCAGATGTGATACATTGTGAAACAGTGAAAAAAGCTAATTTAGTTGACCTATTTATTTGAGCCAATTATTGGCTGCTTTAGTTCATGCATAAAAGTGTGATTGCCATAATCTATATTATAACACAGTGCTGTCTATTCTACCACCAACTTGTAATTTGTGATTCGTTTAGCTTTAAGAGCTCACAAACAGCTTGATACAAACTTGGTTAATGTTTTACTTGTTTAGTTTTGCATTAACATGCTTAGAGGGATTCTGTATATTAGACGCGTTAGAGTGCATAATAGGTTGATAATAGTTAATGCAGGTGAAGCTGAAGCGGCATTTCACCAGCAGGTGTTGAAGTTAGTCTTTGTTATGAACATGTCAGACATCTTGACAGTTTCGGGATTGTCTTCTTTTCAGATACTATAAAACTTGTGTGATAATAGAATCACCCCATTTTCCTTAAAACAAACAAACCTTTCTGTTATGTCATTCAGTTTTACAAACTGTTTAGTTTTAATGGTCTGTACAGAGTAGGCAACTCCTGTCAGGTTTCAGCGCATCAAGTTTTTCACACTGTGTTGTAGCCGGGCTGCTACCGTTCCACGATCCAGAGTGTGAAGATGAGGGTGAATTGGCTCCAATCAAGGAAGTTGACGAAGAGCTCTCTACCAGTCAGAATAAGACCAGTGAGGAGGAGACCAGCCCGTCCCAACCGGATACCCGATCTCACCCTGGATCTCAGTCTCAGGACCCCAACAACCAGCTCACCGTAAGCCAGCTCAGTCAGGGGGAGGGGGGGTTCTGTTACAGCTCGGAGAGGGGGAGGGGGGTTCTGTTACAGCTTGGAGGGGGGGAGGGGGGTTCTGTTACAGCTCGGGAGGAGGGGTTCTGTTACAGCCATTTCATACTAAGAAAGATTCTAGTTACCAGACACTTTGTAGCATTAGAAAGTCTGACACTTACTGATTCTATGTAACACAATGATGTGCAAGTTTGAAAAACATTTACACTGCAGTGAAACAAGAATGATAAGTAATATTTTCTTTAACCTTGCACAATGTTTCATAACTTTGCAAAATGCGTAAGTGTTGTATAAGATACTTTCCCCTCTCATAGTTTACAATCGCTGCTTCTGGTGTTTTTATGTTGAAAGGATTCTGTAAATCCTGCGCTTTAAAAAGTCAGGTAGTTAGAAACACTTGAAGCCTGTGTTCCTATCATTTCAGAATTCCATCAGCGATGGGGAGGATCTCACAGCGTCCCCTGAGCATGAAGTAGAGTTTGAAATGAAGCAAAAAGGACCCAAGCATGTGACGTGCCAGGAAGACGATGACTTTATGGCAGCTTTTGATAAAATGTTGGTTGATAATATACAGCAGAGGTCCCATGAGACAGTGAAGGTCACGCAGGTCAGTGGCAGCTAAGGTCAAGGTTATATTTAACTAGGTATCTATCTATATACACACACAAGCACGCGATCTCGCGCCCTCGCACTTTTAGACATGTATGTATCAAAATATTTGATAGACTGATATTACTCCCTTGTAGACTGATATTACTCCCTTGTAGACTGATATTACTCCCTTGTAGGCCGATATTACTCCCTTTTAGACTGATATTACTCCCTTTAGACTGATATTACTCCCTTGTAGACTGATATTACTCCCTTGTAGGCTGATATTACTCCCTTGTAGACTGATATTACTCCCTTGTAGACCGATATTACTCCCTTGTAGACTGATATTACTCCCTTGTAGACCGGTATTACTTCCTTGTAGACTGATATTACTCCCTTGTAGACCGATATTACTCCCTTGTAGACTGATATTACTCCCTTGTAGACTGATATTACTGCCTTGTAGACTGATATTACTGCCTTGTAGACTGAGATACTCCCTTTTAGACTGATATTACTTCCTTGTAGACTGAGATTACTCCCTTGTAGACTGATATTACTCTCTTGTAGACTGATATTACTCCCTTGTAGACTGATATTACTCCCTTGTAGACTGATATTACTCCCTTGTAGACTGATATTGCTGTCCCCACCAACTACAAGTCTCAGGTACGCAAACCCTTCGTGGCCGCTAAAGATTCGATGGTGGAGCAGACGTCTGAAGGAAACTCCCCGCCTTTGAAATTCGCTCTGATGACCAAAAAAGGTTGGAAGTTTTAAATAACTAACGAGTGTTTCATTTGTTATTGCCTCATTTTCTATGAAGTTGTCTCCTAAATTTTATTTATATAGAAATGTCTTTATGGGACATTGTGCCAGTGGAAAATTATAATTCCTTGGAGTTATCTGTTCTTAGTCTCGTGATTATAAATGTGGCTACTGCAGGTAATAAAACTCAGTTTTCGACGTTGGATCTCAATGTTAGCCAGCAGTTTGCCACGCGTTACCGAGAAAGAGAAATGGAGGAGAAAGCGGAGAAAGAGAAAATGAAGCAGTTGGTTTTAGAAATTAATGAACGTCAGGAAGAAGAGGAGCAAGCTCTGATTGGTTAGTGAGATTTGTTACAGTTGTTACAATTGGTTAGCAGCACTTGTTACAGCGTATTCTATTGGTTAGCAGCACCTGTTACAACGTATTCTTCATTTTTACTGTAGAAGCTGGGAAGTCCCTCATTCCAAATACTAACAGAGAAAAGAAAATCAAATACCAACACCAGAAAGGGGCTCCAGATGCTGACCTTATATTTGGCAGTGGGCCAAAAAAGTAGGTCTATTTTACTTACGACTTCATAATTGTATCAACTTGAATAAACTGTAGTTATTCATGTATTTAGTATGTTTTATGTTTTTAGTATATTCATTCTACTGTTTTGCTGTTAGCTGATAAGTTATTCACTTCTCGACCAATGATATTATACTTAATTAGCTTTCATGGTACAATTGAGTAAATTTTAGAGTTGAATCGCTTCATCTTTTGGCCAATCACAGAAGTGCTACTATCAAACTTCCACAGTCATGTGACCCTGCCTTACTGTCATTTTGGTTTCAATATTTCAACTCTCTAGTTGTTTGTTTCAAGTGTGTTGTGTGTAAACGGTTATTCACTGCATTGTAAGGTAGAACTAGTTATGAGGATTTAGTTACTACTAGAATTACTGTCTGTATATCCTGTCTGATGCACCAATAAGGTTCTTTACAGGGACATCCATATTGGCCCCTCATTTTGACGATAGGTAATTTTTGGTTTCAGAAATTACAAATTTCCGCATCAAATACAACCAAGTTCGTTTTTCATACTGTAAATATCTTTTTAAACCTATGTAATCACTTTTACTTTCATGTCAAATCTTCTTTTCCAATTGTAACACTGTTATATGCATGAAAGTCGGGTCTGTTTTTATACCCAAACTTCGCCCACAATACATTAATCATTAATATTTCGAATGACCCAATGCATCTTTAAATTTTCCGTAAGCTTGCAAATGACACTTTATTTGATGATGTTTCTAATTATGCAGTGTGGTGTTTGAACATTTGTTATCTGTTATTGTAGCACAACGAAAAGGTAGCAAAGCATGGGATGATAGTCAAGAGAGTTGTCCACCCTTATATTTGTATATAATATTGTATATCAGGAGATTTAGGTATTAGTAACTGACTGTAGCCTCCACAAACCATCATAGCCTAATTTTCACAGTTTACTTATGAAAATTCTTTCTTCAAATACTAAAATACTGATTAGATTTATTTTTCTTTTTTATGCCAATTTAATTGCTTTTTTCATGAGAAAAATAAATAGAATTTGCAAACATGAATGTTTGACCGTTTTCTTGTTTTTACATAAAGTGTTTATATGTACAAATAATAACTTAAGATCTAAGGCTGATAAAGGAATTATGATAACTTTGTTTCCATGGATTAGGGTGAACATTATGACTAGACATCTACTGCATACTTCTAGATAAGTAAGTGCTTCTAGTCTGCACCACATTGAGCTCTACTGCACATTTCTACATGATTAGAAAGGTGATATTCTTTAGCATAGTGTCACACATGTGTAAATACTTAAATAGAATAGTTTATTAGATGTAAATATAATATATTCTACAAGTTCTGAGGACAGCTTAAATATGGCTGTAATAATCCTACATAATATATTCACAAAATGCTTCAGCCTCCATCATTATGATGGTGCACATATCTGTGTGCTGGTTAGATTTAGTTAGGCTCTAAATTTTTACCTAGACTGTATAGTGTTCAATGGTAACTCGCAATTATATTGTTCTACTATAATTGTGGTAATTAAAGGTCTTTGCTTCAAGAAAAAACATACATAGAGTGAATTAGGAAGTTATGTGCACTTGATATGTAAAGTAGTTTGAATAATACAGTTGTTAGTCTAAATCTAAAGTACTGCATTCTTCAATGAAACAATTTATATTCAAGCTAGTTTTAGAGATTTAGAAAAGATAATTTCCTAATATTTCAGCAAAATCTAAACATAGTGGCTAGTAGAACAGTATATTATATCAACCGATGTATAATGTTAGTTTTTTTTAGGTAAGAAAGGTTTCAAATGATATGTGTATTGGTATGCCACCCAGAAGTATTGGCAGGCAGCCAATCATTAAAGCTTTCAAACTTCAAAGCTTTCACCAAAGCTACTATTAGCTGGCAGAGCTAGTGCATTCACTGTACTGCATGAGTCAGTGTATCATGATCAAACCGCCATATTTACACTCTTTGTAAGAATAAACTATCGGTTTCGGTATTGTGATGGCTAATAATTTTACCTACGCATCAATATTGTAAGTTTATTAGAATTATAATAGTTTATGTCAATTTGTTCGATTCTGTAATGTTCATGGTATTCCTTTAAATTTTGATTTATATTGTGACTACTTACTTATACAATTTCTAATGTTTCCCATTTTTCTAGGGTACGATTTGACAGCTAATAAACTCGAAAACCTGTTGCCAAGTTGGCTAGTAGTTAAAGCATATCTTGCAACCAGACACAAACACAAACCGATACAATATGCATATAGATCGTACAAATAGATAAGAATAAAAATATCAATTTTGAAATAGTGATGCAAGTTTAATGAAAGGTTTGATCTATATATAACCTACAGAAATTGTGAGCGTTTTCATAGCCTTTAGCTTTGTATAGTTTGAGTATGCATGAGTCATGTATCTCTAAACTTTGAATCATGAATGTAAGATGCAAGCTTCAAAGTCAAAGCTACTATATGATACTATTAATCAATTACATCAAGTAATGAGCTGCACAACAGGAGAACAATTACTGAAGCTCTGAAAAGGGTCAATAAATACAAATTATGACAAATAGTCTTTGTTTAGTTTAAAGCACCGGAAGAAAAGAATTGTGAGACAAGCTTTACAAAAGGCTGATTTGTAGCAGTGATTTTTAGTTGAACATTTTAAAGTTTAAACTCTGAAACAAAATTGTTTTGTAAGAAATAACAAAGCTGTAAGCACGATTATTTGTAACTAAAGGAGTTGCCTGTTCACTGTTTAAAGCAGCTTTACCAAAACCTACATTTTGCTCATTTTAACAAGTCTGAGAGAAACAGATAAAGTTGAGACTAACACCAAAATTCAACTTGTTATGAATTCAAGATGGCTAAAAAATGTCTGCCTTTTATACCATCCTCACATATTTACTTGTGCTTACTTGTGCTTACTTGTGCTTACTTGTGCTTACTTGTGCTTACTTGTGCTTACTTGTGCTTACTTGTGCTTACTTGTGTTCATATCTCAATTAAGCTTTTTATATCATAATATAATTATCATATTAGACAGCCTTCGACAGGTTTTTGGCTACTTTCCAGGAGCTGAAGTAGCTGAAGTGCTACTTATGTTACACTCGAATTTTGTCTTACAAATTTATACACTCAGTCACATGGGCAGACTCAGTCATGAATAATAAAAGCTTTGGGCGGGCCTAAGTTTGTTTTGTAATTGTATCACGACACTCATGATAGGCATCAAACATCACAATTATAGCTATTATTGTACAATTGTATTTGCTTTAACTATTCCTTTATTATAGTTGGGCAATTACCTTTGGATTATGCATGCCATGTAATACAGAGTTTCTAAATAATTTTATAGTCAGACATCTACAATGTGATATCATTATTCCAATAAACTTTGTACTGACTAGAAAGTGAAAATGGGTTATCAGTGCTAGCAGGTGCACTTTAGACAAAGCTTCCACTGATTAAGGTACTTGCATTACTATTTTAGCTGCTATTAGTATAGCCTTATCTATTTTTATTATTTTCAACACATTTTTGCTACTTTTAATACAATTTAGTTTTGTCCAAAAGAGGTTTAAGTTGAGGAGACTACAGCAATGCATAGCTGGAGTGTGCAGTAGGAAATTTATTACCTTACGAAACGATGACACACATGATGGTGATTAATGCAGTATACTTTACCAGACCACACACATAATGGTGAATAATGCAGTATACTTTACCAGACCACCCAAAGTGGTGACACATTCTAGAAGTATTCTTTAGCTTTCTAGATATATGTCATAGCTTCTCTAAAACTTGTATTTATGCTTTGTAATTTCTTGTGAATTTTAGTAACTAGATCTGTGTGCTATGGAATATAATATCTTAAAATTATATTCAAATGAAAAAAGTATATTTTCTACACATTTATATAATATTTAAGTATAAATGTAACTTGAAAACAAATATGAAAATATATGTTTTAGAAAAATGAAAATGACTACATATCCAAATAAATTTTAATAAAAGATCTGCTGTGTTTTAGAGTATGCTAATAGAAAGTGTATGGCTCCTTTTCTGTACACATCACAGTAAAAGAATGTTGGGAATTCAGCTGTCAGCTCTGCTGAAAAGAGGCCTCATAATATCTACCATCCTTTTTCTACTAACAATGATACTCCCGTCTGTGTATGTCTCAAAAGGAGCGGGCAACTCCTTCGGTATCGGTATTGACAAATACACAGTAGCTACGATTCAACAGACAAATGATGCTGTATCACGAGTAGTTGACGTCTGCAAGTCTGTGAACAAGTCAGTGGTGTCTCCTCCACCTATGCTGCTTTATTTTCAACGACTCAATCTTATTTACTGCCCGATCTCGCAAACATTCGACAGTGAGTTTAAGCAGGCAATGCTAAAAGCTGAAGGTACAAAGATGATGTTACACCAGTTTTATAGACTTTCTGAACAGGAAGCTATCCATTCCGAAGCTCAGAAACTAAATCTTAGGTCATCAGTTAGACTTCACCCTGAAAAACTGGACAGCAGTCATCACAGATCTCTAGTGGTGGTCAGAAACCCCTGGAGCAGACTAGCGATAGCGTACCATAACAGTATTGGTTCTATGAAGTACACATCTAGATGCACCAAACATATGAAAGCAGGGTCCAAAGCATTAACATTTAAAGAGTTTTTGAAGTGTGTGGTTTCCCATGCCAATGATTCATTCAGTATGAATAAACTGGACACCACTCTGTCACCGATACACACTCTGTGCTCAGTATGTAGACTGAAGTTAACGGCTGTAGGTAAGCTGTAAGCATGTGTAATTACCTGTGAATGTTCAATGTGGAGAGGCATTTAGAACTAAATAAATCTTTGCTAAATCCCCTGTGTAGTAACTTTATCCCTTGCTTGTTGCTCATAAGTTTGTATACATAATATGAATTGCATAGTCCAGTATATGAAAGCTTAGCAATGGAATGTTTTAATTAATATAGAAAATTGAAAATTAATATTTATAATAAGCTGGCATTTAAAGCCTATAAGCTTATATAATCAAGTCCCCATTTGCTATTTTGAAATCAATAATCTAGATTCTAGTAGTTTCAAACTAAACGTGGGATTTGTAGGTCAACAATAAACCAATCAAAAAGCAGAGCTTAATTTAGATTCTTGCTCTAATATATAGTTTATATAGCTGATTAAAACGTTTATGCTTTCAGAATGGGTTTCATTGAAGCCAATATCTGTACATTTAGAGCTGCATGTTAGCTATGAACAATATCCTCATTTAGTGCTGATATTACGGGACTAAATCATTAATATAATATGCCCCTGTGTGACTAACAAAGTGTATTAATTATCTGTATTGATGAATTAATAATATTTTATATAGCTTTTTGTAATAGATTACTGGGTTTACAAAAAGAAATATAATCTTTTAACACCATAACTCACACCTTATATATTGGGATAAATGCCAACCGAATTCCTATATAGGGAAGCCATTATTCATATTATGTTTATAAATAAAACCCTATAATGTTTTCAAATGAATAATAATTAAGAATGTTATGCACATAAAAATTTTTACAAAAGACAATTAAACAAACACACTCATTTCTAGTGCATCAAATTATTTACAAATGTGATTGGAATATTTTATTAGATATGCAAGCATTTGTTTAGAAATGTTAGAGAAAATTGAAATAAATAGTTCAATCTTTTATTTGGCTAAAGTTTTGTGAAATTAAAAGCAAAGCAAAGTCTTTAACATCATTTTGAAAATATAGTCTTATAAACTGATAATATATAAAAATTTTCACTGACCTCAGACTATGTAGCTTGCATTATGGTTAGAAAAGTTTAAATAAAATTGCACCGTTTAAGTTTAACAACGATTCACCCCAAAACAATCTAAATTTGTTTTTCTGGCCTAAGCTATGTTGTAAAAATTAAAGTGTTATTTATATATTTTTTAATATTTGTTGAACTATTTAGATTTCATTCGTAATTTTGAAAGTTAATTGATAAAGTTTTTATACAATTAGTTTTGCTTTGTACACTAGTAATTTTCTTATTTCAGTGAAATTCGAGTCGTTACTAGAGGAACTTCCCACTCCATTCATCGGACCAAAAACAGAAGATTTTGTGAGATTTGAAGAGCTATTAAAAGAGACTATTAGAAATTCCACTGCTGCCGCTGCTAGCTCTATAAATAGCATTCAATCATATATTGACTCAGTCGATAGACATACAGCTGACTCTATACAAAAGTTGTATGCTCTGGACTTTAAGCTGTTCAACTATCCTACCATATAATAGACAGTTAATTTTCTTTTGTGAACATACATATTTATTATTTATATATATTATATTACTTTAATGTTGTGTTAAGGCAGCTATTTGCAATATTATAATTATATTTGTTATAATAAAAACTATGATTATACTAAATTATCCCAATATGACTTTTTTTGTAAGCCATAAAATTACTTTTCATACTGGTTGTTTTTGAAAACGAAATAAAAATCTCATTTCGCAAAATATATAATTTTTATTTTTACTTATTTCTAAATGCCTGCTTTGCATATTTTGTGTAGTTGATGGACACAAATTTGAAAAACTTTAAGTTTGATGTGGCTTTTAAACACTGAAACTTATTAAAGTGTTATAGTAACTCAACATTTTATTTTATAACAGTGCAACAAGTAGTTTGCAACTGGCTACTAAAGAAAATTTATTTCAACCACTCTCTTAATTAAGTATTCAAATGCATATCTCAACTTTTTTATTTAACTACATGTTTTCAAAAGAATTTATTAGTAACATATATGTATAATATAGCTAAAATATTGTAATATAGCTGTGTAGTCTAAGTAATTAATTTGCTTTAACTTTTGATAGTAATATTTGTTTTTTTTTCTCCGATGTTTTTAGTTTTAGATCAAACAACTCCAAGAATTGTAGAGAGAAAGCAAGAAGCATTATTTACAGTTATATGAAGGATTGCAAAACAATTCGTAACTTGATTATAATAAAACAAAATTTGTCATCAGTATAAAATACCTAAAATGCTATACAAACTAAAAATAGCTTAATAAATAGTTGTTCAAATTGCACGCTAAATTTATATTAAATAACAAACATTTTCTTTCTATGAAAATTTTCTCTTTTAGCTGAAAATAACTATAAGTCTATAAATGTTGCTCAATATAATATCTCTTATATTCACTCTAACTAAAACTGACCATAACTGTAACTGCTACTCGCTATAACTATGATTATTACTGATTATTAAACATTTCAGTTTATTTTTTATTTCTGTTTTCTGTACTGCATACCAAAGTAACTACAAAAAATTCAAGTTATTTTCCTTTTGTATCACTTGTTACGCAATGAGCATTTAGAATTTAGCAGAAAGCACTTGCATTACAAAACAAGACAAATTAATATGAAAAATAATTGTATATATTTACAGAAAATTACATAAATAATTCTCTGTAATTTGGTTCATGGAAACTGTTATGAAGTTTATAACAATCAATTGCTATGCAGTTTGAGATAATCCTAACCTAATTTGAAATCAGTTTTCTTACATTAGCATATCTTAGAAATTTTGAATAAACTATGTACAGTATGTGACATTATTATTCTATGTTATCTACAGGAAGTTCAGTTTGCACGTGCTCGCTGCAGAGTTACTCCCCTTGGAACCAAATGGATCATTCTTGTGAAAACCTGCAAGCAAGTTAAACTATACAATATAATATAATATAATATAATATAATATAATATAATACAATATAATATAATATAATATAACATAATATAATATAATATAGTATAACATAATATAATATAATATAATATAACATAACATAGTATAATATAATATAATATAGTACAAAATAACATAACATAACATAACATAACATAACATAACATAACATGCATAATATAATATAATGTAATATAATATATTGAGATAATACTAAACATTGATTTGTATCGCGTTATGGATTGGTAATAAACTATAATATTGTCATCTTGACTGTAGGTCAATCTTATCAAATATTTGCAAACTATAATTTAGAAAGCAGATGAGTCATGTTAATTATCAGCTTGTTATTTGTAAATTATTATTATTGTTATTATTTAATGAGTTTAAATAATTTCAATGAAAGCACTAAATTGTTAATTAAAGTCAAAAATATGTCAAGCAAGACTGGTGTTGATTATTGTTAAATCCCGTTTTTGAGTAAAAGATTGATGACTAATATCAATAACAATGTAACAAATTATTTCGATACTTACTCTACTGAATTCTCTTATCCACAATGCATTGTTGTTTGCATATTGTTCAACTATCGGGTATGTGAATGATTGAGGAGGTTCTGTGCTGTTCACTCTGAAACAAGTGAAATCATAAGAATACTGATAGACTAACATCAAATTAAGAGTTTTAATAAAATGTTTCCAGACATTTAGGGTATACAGCAATAAGTATCTCAAAATGTTCTGTGCAAATGGCAGATTATGAACACAGCATTGGTAGCATGCAGTTATTTGGTAATAATGAAATGTGGTGGCAGGTGGTGAAAAGTAATGAGAGGTAGTGACAAGTAGTGACATGTAATGGTAGGTAGTGGCAGGTAATGACAAGTAGTGACAGGTAGTGACAAGTAATGAGGGGTAGTGACAAGTAGTGACAAGTGGTGACAAGTAATGACAGGTAGTGACAGGTAGTGACAAGTGGTGACAAGTAGTAACAAGTACTGACAAGTAGTGACGAATAATGACAGATAGTGACAGGTGATACAGCTATTACAATCACCCACAACTCCATACCTTCCAGAAGAAGCTGGGTTTATGTCTCTGACCAGACAGATGTCAGAGTTTAAGAGTAGAAAATCAAATTTTCCGTTCTTTGCTGGTCTCACCCACTGCCATTTTGGTTGGCTGCCTCTTTGCCCCACACTCACCTAAAGTATAGAGAGTACAAGTATACAAAACTAATCCTCTGCATCCAATTTTATTCTTTCAATTTATTCCACTGTATTATAGTTGATAATGTGAAAATCTTTTTTTAATCTAAATAAAAAAGCATAAAATTATTATTTATGTTTAACCTTCAATGCGCAGTTAATTAAATGGTGTAGCCTATTAAGTATTGTTTTTAACTTTTTCCTTCATTCAATAATTCTGAATGCGGTGTTTAGCTGTAAATTGAATTTAGCTTCTCTTACATTGCACATTAACCCTATAGTCCAACAGCCTAATTTATATTTAGAAGTTATGGGCGCAACTTTTTTGTTATTATGAATTCAACTATAATAATTGCAAATGTTTATACTTGAATCTTCACTTTGATATGTTATTCTCATTTATATTTCTGCATATATTGTAAAATATTGGGATAGTAATTACCTCTTTAAGAACAACAATGAAAAAATCTCTAATAAATTTTTCCATATTTATAAATTAGTTGCATTAAGCACCAGTTATCTATTTCAAAAGTTTTGGATAAAGTGTTGAATTATTGTTAAACTTTGTTTTGAGTCACCAATCAGCATTTGTATAAGTAGAATCTAGAACTTTTTTCTAACTTACAAAACTTTTATCATGCAGATTTTTATTTTATAGTCAGGAGTTACCTGCCTCCACTTTTTAGCTCTTCTGATCATGTCGGTATAATATTCATTGTCCAGCCACTGCGAGTGTTCCGTGAACATTCCTTCAAACCCAGACGCAGCGGCCTTCGCGTCTCCAAGTGTGTGAGCACCTGAAACATGATTGTCATACTGACTAGGCTATAGGTAACAGTCAGTGTATAAGGATTATACAATCTTTTTTGTTTTTTTTTTCTATCGTGCCCTTTCTGCAGTATATAAATATAAAAGCTTTCTAACCGTCTGTTTTATAGTCATATTCTCTAAAAATAATTACATATAAATGGCTGCAAGATGTATTTGTCTGAAATGACTCTAGTAGCTGCCAGCTGGTTACTAAGCTGCTACAGCCACCTCTGCTAAAATACATAAAAAAGCAACCGTCTCTCCGCTGACTAAACTAGAAGGGCAACCGTCTCTATGCTAACATGCTTAAAAAATGCAACCGTCTCTCCGCTAAAATTTTCAGAAAGATCAACCGTCTCTCCGCTAACATACCTAAAAGGGCAACCGTCTCTCTTGCACTGAAGTAAAATTTTCTTCTAAAGAATTCTAAAGTTTCTCGCAAGCCTGCTTCTCCTCTTGGAAACTGGTTTCCAGATGTTTGATTAGAGCTGGTGGGGTGGCAATCAACCCTCCCAAACTTTATTGGCAAGTAAGGTGGAGAACTGGCAGTGTCAGGATAAGGCTCTTCCAGCTCAGCGCTTGTAGGTGGCTGCCGGGCTCTTCTGGAATTTCTCAGCTTTGCTAGCTGAATTCTTCGTTTTTTATAAGCTTGTTCTTGCCTCAGTTCCTCTGAAAAGATACTAGACTAGTTATAAGGCAGCAAATATAAAATTGGCATTCAAACAGCTTCTTAAATATAATATCTAATATTTATATAATAATAATGTAACTAGTACATTGAATTTAGAGTACGTGCATGTTATAGTTGTTTATCACCATCAGAAATTACATGAATTATGTAATTATAATTACTATCTATAACAATATCCATTAGTCCTAAGCTGTAGTTATAGTCTTTCATTAAGAAACAGTTTTTAAAGATAGAATAACTTTCAATATAGATTTGGTTAAAAGACTCCCATTGATTAAAGGTGAACTATAGTTTTAAAAACTTCAATGACTTATGTAATACTAAAATGGTCAATCAAATTAAAAAGAGTGACTAGAATACAACTAACCACTTTCCTCTTGGCCCAACTTGAAAGAATGCAGCACTGCTTCATTGGCGCAAAGAGCCCAGAAGTCTGATCTACTCATATACTCCTTGACTCTTCTTAGTTTCCATGCCTCATCTAGTGGTTCTATGTACGTCTCTAAACCTAAATGAACCAATCAGAGCTAAGTAAAGTGTCACTAAACCTGAATGAGCTAATCAGAGTTGAGTAAAGTGTTTCTAAACCTGAATGAACCAATCAGAACTAAGTAAAGTGTCTTTAAACCCAAAACAGCCAATCAGAGCTAAATAGTGTCACATCCAGCTCAGCTGATGCTAAAAAATATACTGCCATATTAGTGTGTACGCTTTATACAATGCATAATCCGGAATTATATACTACTGTGTAGTATATTGTATCTGCTATGTATTATATAATAATTTACCATTATGTATGATAGTGTGCGCATATGCTATACAATATACAGAATAATATGCTTTACCTTTGTTGGCAGGTGCTGCAAGGTCTATACAACCATTGCACCCTCCTACACAGTCATGAAAAGCTAGCCTTACAAACCCAGGAGCATACCGGTTGGTTCTGAGAAGCCCCCTACAAACAGCTCCAGCTCTCTGCACCTATGTAATAAAGATATATTGCAAAATAGTAAATTCAATTTGGATATATAATTTAAATTAATTTCTCATCAAAACATGTGCAAAATTTAAAATAGTAACTGTAATAGAAAAAAACTACACAAGTTTAAAACAAAATAGAAAAGTTCATGCAAAAGGCAGAACTGGCTTTTATTAGATTCAAGCTGGCTGCATGTTAATACATTGAAAGAGACTAAATTTTAAAAACTTGCTTTACTTTGTAAATTGTTTCAATAATAGAAACGCAGGTGTTTCATAACTATAAAACATCTTTACATTAACAGCAAAGTGATCAAAAATTATGTCAACTTTTGAGTTGAAATTATTTTACCTGCGCTGCCTATATTTTGAGACTTGCAGATTTTACCTGCTGTTTATACTCAGAGTATTGTAGACTATAAACCCACCTCTCTTTCAGAAAGGTCGTACGCTCCATTGACTAGGAAGATAGTTTTCATTGTGAGTAGAATAGTCGCAATAATGCCTGACTTCATGTTTAACTAAACCTTATGCTACAAACAAAAAAATACATTCTAGTCTACAAGAATGCTTTTCATAACTGTACTTAATCTAAATAAAGCATGTCACTGTTCAATGTAAACCAACAGGTACTACAATCTGTTTTTACTAACTATAAGACTGGAAGATTATTTCTTTGAGAAAAGTCACTCATGCTTCCTTTTTTAGAGAGATTTTCAATATTTTTGACACTTATATGCATGTATTATATTAATTTACAAATTTCTTGTAAAAGGGTACGTGCAGGAGAGAATGACTTTAAGTGTGTGATTCAAGAGAAGTATATAAATGCATTAGGTGATGTGGATAATTTAACTTTAATTTAAAGTGAAGAATATTTATGAGTGATTTTCATGTTGTAGTGTATTTTTACAGTGCTTATAAAAAACTATTTTCTTTATAAATTTAAAATTTAAAACAAATCATATAACAGTTTAGCATAGAATCCTTAATTGACTGTAAAATTCTACTAATTATTAAAGTGAAAGTATTTACCTCAATTCCTTGTAGTAATTAAACTCCAAACCTGCCTCACAGAGAAATGATTACCAACTGTGTAGGAAATGCTAACTAACAAATTATTAAGCCATAGTTGACAGTTGACACATACATTTAATGATCCTTTAGGCTGTGTTAAATAGTCTATTAAGTTATAGATAACCATAGCTTTCATTTTGTAACAAACATTCTCATTGGACACTTAGCTATAAATTGCTCCTCTGTAAAAATAACAAGATGCTAAAAATAACAAATAATGTTTTACTAGCTTCAAAAATAAAATATTGCCCTAGGGAATTTTTTGAATAAATTACGCCCCCCACACACACACACGCACACGCACACTCGTGCACACACACACGCGCACACACACACACACACGCACACACACACACACACACTCGCGCACATCAACAATTCAGTAAAATCATCTTAATTGCCATTAGTAGCCTATAATGTATAACATATCTACCAAAACAATTCACAAAGTTAACCATATAACCAGTTCTAAATTAAGTTATTAATATTGCAAAAAATTAGAATTACAAGTATTTGAGAGACATTTTTACAAGCAAAGTGTAGATATTCATTTTGTAAACAGGATTTACCAGTATAATATGCAAATCATCATATATAGAATAGCTAGAGGAGAGTATAGAGTAGAGAGCAGAGAGTATAGAGTATAGAGTATAGAGTATAGAGTATAGAGTATAGAGTATAGAGTATAGAGTATAAAGTACAGAGTATAAAGTATAGAGTATAGAGTATAGAATATAGAGTAGAGAGTAGAGAGTATAGAATATAAAGCATAAAGTATAGAGTATAGAGTATAGATTATAGAGTAGAGAGTAGAGAGTATAGAGTAAAGAGTATAGAGTAGAGAATATAGAGTAGAGAGTATCGAGTAGAGAGTATCGAGTAGAGAATATAAAGTAGAGACTAGAGAGTATAGAGTATAGAGTAGATAGTATAAAGTAGAGAATATAGAGTATAGAGTATAGAGTATAGAGTATAGAGTATAGAGTATAGAGTATAGAGTATAGAGTATAGAGTAGAGAGTACAGAATAGACTGCAAAACAAAATTGCAACATCTTTACAGATTACAAAACACTGAACATCAGACAAATATATAAAAATAGCAACATGGCTAATATACACCAAGAAAAAGGCACTTTTGTAACCTCCTCATTTTAAAATTCTATGTATCTCAACACCCAATTAATTACACTAGCAGACTATACACAACAGTGGGGGAGGGTAATAAACAGACTACCACTATCATTGAGTTACTTTCTAAGGTTCTAAGTCTTGCATTAATAACGAAATACCAAGTGGTTCCTAGCTTCGCAAACAATTTAGGAATTTTAATTCCCGGTAATTGCTAATCCTCACGCATGCAACTAATTAACGTTCTGTTTACATCCTTCAAATAAAGGTTTTAGCCATTCTCAGTGTTCATGACACATTGACGGAATTGATAAAGTGATTTTCTAAAAAGCATTATTTGGTAGCAACAACAAAATAAAATGTTTTGTCTTTGTGATGACTTAACAATTAAGATTTGTTGTACTTAATCAGCACAAAGCATACACTATAAAGTTTAATGTATTAGTATGCACCTCCTTTATGATTAATCATTAACTTATTTTCGAGAAGCACACAGTTAGTTTAAGGTCATTACTTTCCAGATTCAAGCACTGCTTTATGTTATATATAAACGGTTTCCAGGGGATAGCTCGAACAGTTTTTGTCTCACATTAACAAATTTTACATGAAAAGATAGCTCTTGCATTCCTCTTTCATATACTTTTTTAATTTTTCAATAAAAAATTTTCTGAGAAAGTTGTTGCATAATAAGTAAAATTTTACACCCTCCATGTTCCACTGCTGTAGCACAGGGGATTCATTTTATAAAGTCTAAAAGTTAAACTTGACATTCCTTGATATGTTTTCTCTAATATACTTTCTTTGTTTTTTGAAATTCTGTTTATGCTCTTCACAATTTGGTAAAAACATACACCATTTTGCAAGTTTCACTGCAATTATCTAAATTCTTCATATGGTGGTTCTAGCTACGCTCCTGTGACAAAAAATGCAGCATACTAGGATTGAACCATGACCAACCAGCTTCTCGCTGACGCCTTTAACCTCTGGACCACGCAGTCATCGTTAATAAATTGCCAACTATATGAGTAACTATGAGTACATAAATATTTTGCGCGCAAATGGGTTATAATTATTAGGCTGTCAATTCATGTTGATAGCAGTCAACTGTTGCAATAGTCTCGGGTTACTAGCAAAGCTAATGGTTTTGAACAAATAACCCAAAAGTTTAAAAATAAGTAGCTTGCGTATTACTAGCTACAAAAACAGGTCTGAAATAGACTGGTAAAGCAAGCTCTTATTGTAGAGTTTGCAGATGTGCTCTAAAATAAAACTTAAACTGTATGCTATTATATAAGTATTTGTATGCGAGAAATATAAATGGACATTACTGAGTTTCTGGAAAACAACATACTTGAAGTTAACTTTGACAATGGTGTTTTCTTTTCATCATAGCTAGCCTATAGCATAAATCTCTAATCATATGAATCTTTATGAAGCCCACAGCTCATGTAAGGGTGGCAATGTAATTTGAAACGAACAATTATGTTGCTGCATTGTGTCTAAGGTATATTAGAGAGCAGAATTTGGTTTTACTAGCCTACCCCAACGGCATTCTACAATGCAGCTTATATGCTGGCAGTTGTAATAAGTACAGCCGATAGCAAGGTTACTATCACTGCTAGCTCTGTGCAGTATGTAACCTCTTGAATAATTGCGCCAATTTTAAACTCTTGGAAGTTGGCCAAGTTATCATATCGCAGCCAGCCACCGGAGACAAAGCATCAGAGCTATTCATATAATATTATACTGATGCACTTGGTAGCAGAGTGGCTAATCTAATATAGTTCATAGTTCAACACCCTTTACTTTGGGAATACAGCCTCTTTTTTTAGGTTTACCTTACAAAGCATGAAAATATCTAAACTGATATTCTGATAATTTAGAGGTACATTTTGAAAACTAGGTTAATTGCACTTGTTTGCACAACAACAATAATAAAATAGATATTATGCAGTATAATAAAAACACACATAATACTATATAATATATTATAATGATAATAATATAATATTATAAGTACCATTACTGCATTTTATAAATCACATGGTTGCCAAAAAAATGTATCACAAATTTTGTAATTATACATCAAAAATAGAACTAGCTAGGCAGCAGGTTAGAATAGAGTAAATTTTTAAAACATGAAATCATGATTTGACTATTGTTTTATTTAGGCCAACCAACCTAGGAATACAAGATTGGGTTTTAGCTGACAGTTTATAACATTTAGCTTTTGAGCCAGCAGCACTGGCACTTGTGAAGTATAGGCAAAGTTAGTGAAGCGAGACTAACAAGCACTCAAATACAAGGCATATTGAGACACAATAACAAGTCAGGAGCGTATAAATTAAAAAGAATGTGGAAGGGGGACTATGTTTTTCAACAAGCTATAACTTAAACATGAATTGGCTTTTGAAAAAAATAAAAAAGTATATTGGAGAACATAAGTTTCTTTATCTTTTCATATTTTTTTTGTTCCTGTGACATTCAACCTGTTCGAGCTATCAGTGGAACATTGTTCATATAGAACATAAAGCACCTGGCAAAGAGCCAGAAAATGAAAAGTATGACCTTAAACCAACTGTGCAATCTGCAATTATTAAACTTCTCAATATGGCTGCTCAAGAATAATAGGCTAATCTTTGAGTTTCTTTGCTGCATTGTATGTTTGCTAGACAGAACTTAACTTGAGTTGATTCCAAATATTTTAAAAACATAAATGTTTACTTTTGTTTTGGTCGCTACCCAACACAATAATTAAGTAGTTGGACGCTGGCCAGATTTCTATAGTCTCTCTCTCTCTCTCTCTCTCTCTCTCTCTCTCTCTCTCTCTCTCTCTCTCTCTCTCTCTCTCTCTCTCTCTCTCTCTCTCTCTCTCTCTCTCTCTCTCTCTCTCTCTCTCTCTCTCTCTCTCTCTCTCTCTCTCTCTCTCTCTCTCTCTCTCTCTGGAAGTGGTCAATACATAAACTCTTTCCTAAAGCTAATGTGTGGTGCACAGGCTACAATTTATAAAAAAATCAGGGCTACTGTTAAAATCAGCAAATCAAATGGTAGAAGTAAAATGTTGTATTTCAAATCATAAGCTACTTGTAGGATTTAATTTCTATTAGTTCACGTGAAATGCCTTTAAATAACATAAATTAGTTACACTTTGGTGTATTCAACATTAAAGTAATAACAGCTTACTTGCATTAACCACTAAGACTGTAAAGACAGAGTTAGCGGCTATGAAATATGGCTCATATTAACTGATCTGTTGTGTTACCATGACTACTAAAGATGATGTCATGCAAGCTCGCAAAAGGTTACTCAGACACAACTGTCTAACACCATTGTTCAAACTATCTTTTTAAATCTTATTCCATTGTTTTTTGAAAAACCTTTTGCCAAAAAGTCAAAATTTAAGTCACTATTATACAACACAGCTTAGTTTTTTGCAAACGTTAAAATTTATGGTTAGCTTGAAAGTTTATTTATTGCATTTGTGCTTTATTTTACAAACTAAGATCTGTGAAATATGCTTTTGACCTTACAATATTTTGAACAGCATTGTAAACTAATTAAAAAAAGCTGTTGTGCAAAGAATAATAGCTGGACTGTGCCCTGAGGGAAACTAGCAAGAATAATGAGCAGGACTAAGGTTGTTAAGTTAGTACTTAATGTACCCTAAGTGTGCAAACACTGACCATTTGTTTGCATACCAACGCACCGGTAGGTTAAACAGCAACAAATCTTGTTAAATTGCTGCTTTTTGTAGAATCGTTTAGCTGGAAACATTTGATTCTTTCATTTCCTGTTACATAATATGAAAACACGCCTGTAACGCAGCCAGATGCAAAAAATACTCCTGAAAACTTTCTTCGCATTAAAATGGTTTCCAATAAACAACTGGCAGCTCAAAAATTGACTTCTCCATAAGAATCAAAAAGTCAGCAAAAGCTGTTTTAGACACGTCTTAATAAATGCCCTTGTGAATGTTAAACTACCAGATTTCATTGCACCACCACTGAGTTTGAATTAAACCTATTCACACCTAATAAATTCTTGATTTATGCAATTGGCATTTGAAGCTATGTTTAGTTAAAATGTGGCTTGTGAACAAAAAAGATTCAATAAATGTTGACAAGCCTAAGGGCAATTGTTTGTAAACTTTTCACCTAAGACTATATAGCTGCTAGATTTGTCCGGAATAATGGGCTCTTTGATTTCGTAAAGGGCTCCAGTTGATCAGGTGAAAAGATTGCAGATTGCAATCTCACGTTAAAGCTGCTGAAAAAAACACTAAAGTAATGCATAACAAATTAGAAACAATAGAAATTGGCTTTTAAGTAAAATTTTCTCACATTATTGTAAATCAATATGATTATAACACTACTTTGACTTTCTTAAGTAGAATTAAACATATTGAAACAATTGTAGCAGTACTTAGGTAGGAAAAAGCTTGGAAGTAACACACAATCCTTTACCTTCTTCACCTTAGTGGACGGTATGCATTACATAAGGAACTTACAAGTCTTGCTTTGGGTGTGTTGCGCATTTCCTAGGTGAGTAGCTTTTCGTGATATTCATGTGTTCTAAATATAATAAAACAGCTTTCAGCATTCTATATAGCTTTTAGCTGTTAACTAAAAGATGTTTTTTATTAAACTAATTTGAGTTAAAGCGTGATCAAGTGTATATTTGCTATATGTATTTGCTATATGTATTTGCTATATGTATTTGCTATATGTATTTGCTATATGTATTTGCTATATGTATTTGCTATATGTATTTGCTATATGTACGTACGAGTAGATATACAAATATGTGTTGGTGTATATACAGTTACAGTGTGGCATGGCAAGAAGTCACCTCTATGGCTAATCTATCAAGAGACTTTGATTACGCTGACGAATACACCACAGCTATGTTGACTTTTCCTCAAGCAACTTTTGCGGCATTTGGCACTGGCTCTGCCAGTGGTAATGTGCGTATTTACACGATTGAAAATTATAAATCAACGATATGTAAGTCTCCTAGTACTGGTTCATAAAAAATTCAATTTTCTGCGTTATCTATAAATCATTAATATGGTGTAAACCTTCTATTATATAATAAAATGATATGACTTAAACCTAATTTTATTTTAATAGTTGCAATTTATAATTTCAAGTGACCACCTAAAAATTAAAAACTTTTTAAACTATGAAAATATTTGCTAAAAACTAAAAACATAATGGTAGAATATAAAAAAACACTGTATTTTTTTTCAAAAATGAAAAATTGAGCAATGGTTTTAGCAAGAATATATAATAATTATATTAAACATTTTTAGCATAATTGCATTTGCAAGATTTTAACTATAAAATTTTTATACAGGGTATAATTAAATCTTTAATTTTTATCTATCATCTAAAATAGATTGAGAATTCACCATTTGATATTGAAAATTCACTCTGTCTATTTATCAGTTATACACATCACAAGCTGATTGGTTAATCTTTGCCAACCAGCTAGCGGTATAGCAGTCATTAGCCAATCACATCATGGTTTGCTACAGATCTTTCTGGTGGCAATACTATTGGTTACAATGATGGAGCGAGATTAGAATTAACATTCACGGATATCAGAGATATTATTCTGGAAAGCGGAGTCATGTTTGTTGCTGAGGAGGCTTGTATCAGAGAACTTATCGTTGCAAATGGAGAGGATATCAATTCTAGAATAGGTAGGTTTTCTTTCTTTTACTATTTTAGTATGATTCAACCTCCAAAAGAAGCTGGAGTTAAGATGATTAGGATTTAGGGTCTTAGTAAAAAACACATTAGTTCTGGCTTTTGCTTGTACACATTAAAATGGTTGACTAAAATGGGCTTTGTAACTCAAAAGAATTGCGATTAAAGCTAAATACTTGCTTTTGATTATTGGTATAAATTTAGTGCAAGGTTTGTGCAAACCCTTTCTACATAGAAATAAAAGTTTTAATAAAAAGGTGATGTAGCTCAGATTTTAAGCATTGTAGGTGACATGCAGTGGGTAAGTTTGGGGTGCTTTTAAAAGTATACTTTGTTGTGTGAAATCTACAGGTAATTGTACAGATGATGGGTTTCAAGTTAGTCCTCTACGGTTGCAAGACATCAAATCTATTCATGCGGATTCCAATCGAAAGTTTTATATTTTGTGTGGAAACAGTGGAAGTGGTCAGGTTAGTTTACAATAATATAATTTCTACATTATATCTAATCATTATATATTGTACTTTAATTCTGCATATTATTGTTATCTCCCCTTCTGGAGCGCAGATTATTGACATGAACACCCACACTAATAATGTGCATCTGCAGCTGTCCATACTCACTACACCATGAGATATAATGCTATATACTGCAACATTTGTAGTTGTAATCCAATATTTAAATCTGCTAATAGCTAGTGACAAGATTAAATTAACTATATAGTCTATTTTCAACCCAAACCCAAAATACTAATCTAATTCAAAAATAATTTATGAAGCAGTGGAACATTTGTAAGTATTATAACTTTGTGATTGAATATTCCCATGTATCTCACTTGGTAAACTTGTATGATAATTCTAGGGGGGCCTTATGCACGTTGACTTTAATAACAATAATGCAGCTACAATTCTGGCCACACACGATGACATAGCTTTGAGTTCGAGTTTTCCCACTGGAAATTCTGAATTACTTGATATGGTAGTAGATTCTGGGGGCACAACTCTCTATGTTCTTGTTGGCAATGGTAAGCTGCATTCATTATTTACAATAAAATCCTTAAACAATTTTATTCAAAAGTTTGGGTTTAGGCGGCAATTATATGTTATTTTTGACTCGTGGAGTTTTTGACATAATTGCTAAATTAAATGTCTTGGTTGAAAGTAGTATATATTGAAAAATAGGCTTATGATAATATTGGTACCATCAGATATACAATTTTTATTAACAGATTTTTTAAGCAATTTAATTACTACAAAACTTGTTAAATACTTCTTTTATTAATTACTTACAATATTATTTGCTGAAATTAATAATAATAAATTTGTGGTTCATTGAATTGATGAGTTTTACTATAAATGCAAATTTAAAAAAGGAAGACAACTCCTTATGAATTTGAGAAAATTTTTACCCAGACTATAGCATTAGATCAAAAGTTTAGATAACAGTTATACATGTTTCTTGAAGGCGGGCTGGTGGCATACAATGTGACAGATGTGCCAAATGGAGGTGAGATGACTTTGTTGTATCGAATCTCTGACGTCAACGGGGACCCTGGAGCTAATTTCACCCATGACGGGCTGATCACCAGCAAAGTTAGTATGGCGATTCACATGGATGACGACTTCATTTTCATACAAAACTACAACAACACAGATCCAACAGCCAATACTCTCGTTTCTATTCGTGTTACAAGTTTCCTTAATAGGGCAGGCAAGTAGAATAACCATCAATGAATGGAGCTTATTACTTATTACTTATACTTGTAGGTTGATAGAATGGAAAACTATCCTATTCTAAATAATTCAAGCCTCTCATACAACACTTGCTAGTTGTCAGTTGCTAGTTGCTAGTTGCCAGTTGCTAGTTGCTAGTTGACAGTTTATAGTTGCTAGTTGCTAGTTGTCAGAGCATATAATTGTACAAAATAACATAACTGCTTTAAATCTTCATAGACTTTCCAACTGTCACTGATATTGAACTTGTGCATGTTTGACAGATGGCCCGATGCCCCCTTGGTCATATGCTCGCATGTGCGTTGGAGGTACCCAGTTTGTGGAGGGGGATTCTTCTACGTGTGAAATAAAAGCCGACTTGGATAAACCTCTTTTAGAAATGATGAAAGAAGATCAACTGTTGATGAACATAAGGCATTCTACTGGCGAAGTTCTCTATCTGGTTGATTTAGCAAGTTAGTTTTCTTTATATCAAGATAAATATTCCATGTTGATGCAACCATTATCTCTTATTTGTAAAAAATAGCAAATTTTGTAAACAAACACTATTACTAATATTGTACAGCATGAATAAGGCTTGTCATGAAAATCTCAAATATTTTTGTTAAAGTTTTGGTCAGGAGTGTTGAAGTATTTGAACCTTGATGTAAGTGATGCCAGTCAATAAATTAACACATTCCTGTTTTTATTTCAGCTGTAGCAACTACTACTACTACCACTACTACTACTACTACTACTCCTACCACTACTACGACTACTACTAGTACTACTACTACTACTGCTACTACTACTACTCCTACTACTACCACTGCTACTACTACTAATCCTACTACCATTCCTACCACTGCTACTACTACCACTCCTACTACTACCACTGCTACTACTACCACTGCTACTACTACCACTGCTACTACAACTAATCCTGCTACCACTCCTACTACTGCTACTACTACTATTCCTACTACCACTACTACACCTACTACCACCACTACTCCTACTACTACTACTGCTACTACCACTAATCCTACTACCACTCCTACTACTACTACTCCTACTACCACTACTACAACTATTCCCACCACTACTACTAGTACCCCTACGACTACAACTGCGACTGCATCAACCACTGCTACAGTAACCTCCAGCAGGACAACATCTGCACCAGATGTAACACAATATTACGATTGCTTTGAGTGCCTCACACCAGAAACATGCTTGGAGTTTACTCCCGAGCAGACGGTGAAGTGCAGTGAGCCATGTTACTCTAGAAGTGAATATGTTACTGACTCTACTGAGAACAGTGTAAGTGACTCACTAACTACTAGTACTAGCAACAGTGTAAATGACTCACTAACTACTAGTACTAGCAACAGTGTAAGTGACTCACTAACTACTAGTATACTATATGCAACAGTGTAAGTGAGTCACTAACTACTAGTACTAGCAACAGTGTAAATGACTCATTAATTCTACTATATACTAATAATAGTATTGTAAGTAATTGAGGAGTTCCTCCTTGTTTGTATTTACACTTTGGACCTTCTAAACTCAAACAGATATGCAAAGATACTGAAAAGACATCTAGAAGGACTTTTTCTTATTATTTTCACACAATATTGTGGCATACTTTGCAGTGATAAAGTGGACATACTTTTAGTTTTGATACTTCACATCAAAGTCACTCAACATCCTGTCGACTTGTTAATGATTTACATTCTCCATGCAGGTTCTCAAAGGATGCTCGACAGATTTTTCTGGTGATGACAACTTAGCCTGTGATACTGACAGTGAAGAAGGAAGTTGTGAAGAATACACAAACAACAATGGCACAGAGGTATGCAGGCTAAGTTTATGGTTCATAGCAAAGTTGTCTAAACCACACTGGGAGATGATCATAACATGGGATTCAAACCATAATTTGAACAAACTACTACGTATGCAATTATTAGCAACTGCTTTTTCCCCTTTGCAGGTAGAGATGTGCTTCAAGTGCTGCACTGGGGACCTCTGCAACTCCTGGACTACTCACGAGGATCATACACCGAGTGAAGATAACTCTGGAGCTAATATCATTGGAGCTAACTTTATTTTTCTCTATTTTGCTCTCACTATGCTTAAAATGTTAGAATGTTGCTCAAGCTATTAACAGATTTATTGAAACACGTTTCTTGCATTTATGAACCTGATTTCTTTCAAATCTTCATACTTGCAAATGCTTGTTGGGTGTAAGCGTACTATATTTACAATTTATCTATTATGCGTATTAACTACCAATGAATATAATATGATTTTGAAAACATATTTTTAAACTGTCTTGTTTGCTCCCGGATTATTTTTTTAAATTTTAAATGAAAACTAAACTTTATCTTTCAAAGTAATTCCTTCGACATTGAGTTTTTGATGATTGTTGATTTGAAATAGAAGCTTATTTTCCAGCATCCTGTAGTAGTCAGTTGATTTCTATCAAAGTACAGCCGTAAGTAAAATAGCATTGGTATGCTGCTCTATATAACAAAAATGGCTTCACACACTCGTAGCAATAAGCAGTAATTAGGAGTTATCTTATTTACCATATTGCACTAAGGAGAAAACAACTACTAATAATCTGAATAATGCGTATTTTTCTGCATATATGCTGAGATTGTATTTATTCATACTTCATAACATATAATTTTCAATTACCCTATACACACTGTATATGTCTCCACTGTGTGCATGTGTAGCACTAAACTATGCATCTATACTGATCAATTTAGTATAGTATGCACACATATATACTTACACTATATAGTAAATTACTTACACATTGTTTCAGGGTAAATCACTGTGCTTGCCTTTAGGAATTGAATGTTCTTTATGCTCGTAACAATTATACAACTTATTTAGTTTTGAGAAAAGGAACCAAGAAGATAGAAACCTTGTTTGTAAAATTTAATTGCGATATCACTCAATGACACAAAATTATTTATTGGAGTTGCTTACTCATTGCCAACCATTTGTAAGCATTGCATTATATATTATCAGAAGATAAATGTTACATCAATCAATACTACTGATTATGAAGGCTGATATTATGTTTAATATTTTGATAAAGTTGAACACTAAAATATGTTAACAGTGAATGAGTGGCTGTGTAGTTTGCCGGTCATATGTCAGTGAGAGATTGTTTCTAAGGCTAAAGGAACTCTGATACAGATGACAACAAACCTTTACAGAAGATAAATTCATGTTCAATGCTCACTTAATACAAAATATCTGATGTTATTATAATTACTGAGTATGAAATTTGCATTTCCTGTGGGAGATGTAGAAGTATTTGAAGTTTTCCACCCTTTATTCTTTACTGGTGGAGAACTCCAAAATAAACTTATTATTGCAATACTGACTAGTACCACATAGAGCATGACCAGCATATTTTGTGCTCCTACTAGCTGCAAGGCATCTCATTGATTAATCATAGGGCTATGTCATCAGCTGAGTTCTAGTGTCAGGAGAGTGGCAAAGGCATTGCCACTGTCTAACAGGTGCTCTTTCTGCAAGGTGCTATTCAATACACTACAACGTAGTATAGGAAACATTTATGAATGTTTGCTTGACCGATAGCTTTATAGGAAAGTAATGATATTTTTATAGATTGGCACTTGCTTTATTAATGGCCACGTTGAGTGATAATTATTTTCAATGCGAGTGTAGACCTGAGCCAGCGCTCTCACAGTACCTGAGGGTTCTCATACACTCTACATGTATTTGAAAGCTACTACTGGACTTTATCAGATAGAAAAGACTGCGGCATCAACATGGTCAGCAATCAGACATTGGCTAACTCAACTAGCACCATGGGCACTACGGACATTATCGGCACGTGCAGCAACACCAACCCGCATTGGCACTACTTCTTCCTTTCCAGTCTGATCTCTTTTCTCACTGCTTTAACTCTTGTCATTTGTGGACGGTGCATCAGCGGATGTTATAAGTGTATCAGCAAGAGGAGTCGAAAAATTCATAAAATTGCAGATCCTCAGCAGCAGAAAAGTTTGCTGACTCATAACAGAAGCGCCGACATCGGGTGCCTGACGGTTGCTAAAGACTGGGCAGGAGAACTCATTTCTGGTCAGACTAACAGCGGCAGAATTCTGGTGAGTTTGATGAGTCATGGTGTGTCCGACACTTTATGAGTCATAGTACGCGAGATACCTTATGAGTCAAGGTGTGTCTGACACTTTATGAGTCATGATGTTTTAGACACATTATGAGTCATGGTCTTTGTGAAAAAAGAGAACAGAGATACTTGAAAGTCCATAATTAATAACTGAAAAACTATTTTAGATATGGAGGAAAGCTATGAATCTTAATTCCATTTTTGGCTGCTAAAATAGTGCTTGCAGCACTAAAAAATTGAAATATATCTATCAAAAAGTATGCTGTTTTTGATTGCTTGCAGCTCATATTCAAACATATCACACCACTAATGCACCTCCCAAGTGTCATATGAAATATAATAACTTTGAGATAATTTGACATGTTTACAGGATAATTATATTGTATGTCATCTCTTTCACTTATCTCTATTAGGAAACAAATTCATAGAGTTTTGTATGTAGCTATAACTTCTCTATAATCATTATGTCACAGCTGGTGCAGTGTTGAGTGTAATCCTAGCATATCTTCCACCATTTTATATGTCATTGAAGAGCCTCAAACTTGGAAACGCCATCAGATCTCGTATTTTACATTCTGTGAAAAATAAATCCACAATCAGAATTTAGAAATAGTGCAGTTTATATATTAATGAACTGTGTATGTCAAACTATGGCCTTCTTTTATGGAACATATCTTTTGAATTAATATTCGAGTGTAATATTTTAATGATAGGTATATATGGTTAACACGTGACGCATTGAAACAGAAGATGCTAAATGGGGTAACATTTTACCGAGTTTCTGTATTTACATGAGTTAATAGACTTGGATTGTTTTATCTACTTCATCATCTCTACATGGGGGTGGGGGAGGAGGGGGAGAGGGGAGATAGAAGGAGTGAAAATGATATAATTACAAACAATGTCAACTGTTATAGAAAATAAGAAGCCATAATGTTTGGCAGTCTAGACGCTGCCTGACCCAGTTGTCTATCAAATATTTTCAACGAATTTGAAGTCTAAAAGTAAAAAAATGAATAAAAGGTTTTGTGTTACTTTTCTTGAAGTAAATCCCAAAATAGCCACAGTCCTGATTAAAACATACATTTGGTGTATTTAAAGTAGACTATTATTCTTTTGCAGCCCAAAAGCTGCACAATGCTAACTTTCACAAATGTGGGGTAATTATTTAATGTGTCCATAGTCATTGCTTGTGCACACCAAATTAGATTGCTTTTACAGCCCATTGAGCTATAGAAGAGTTAATGTGAATTTGTGAGCGACTGCTACATACTTCTATCGTTATACTTTCTAAAGATTAGAGTTGTGACTTGTTAGAAATTAGATTATCAATTTGCATATTTTTAAAGTCAGTGACTAACACAATTACATTTTTCAGTTGGAGCATTTTGAGTCCTATACAGTGACTTGGTGCATAGATCGTTAATTAATGATAGAGTGTAAATTCATTTAACCAGAGTGGGTTACCCAGATTAGCCTGTGATTCCAACATATCATTATTTAGTTGGGGTTTCTAGTTGTTTGCCCATTCTATACAGACAGTTGTAAATCAAGTTGTGGTTTTATCTAATCTTGGATGGAAATTATTGCATAATACTTTACGATTTAGGCTGGTCATTTTAACTCATCTATGCATGGTTTTTGACCACAACAAAGATTTTTAAACCTCTGGTGTGTAATTCTAACTTTAGATCCAAAAGTTGACTACTAGGCTTCTAGGGGCTGGCAAATAAAGGCAACACTTTTCAAACGCCAAAACCAAGTGCAAGTTTATAGCAAATTTAACACATCCATTCTATTCTGGCCCCAATTCACTGTGCTGCACTGCCACATGACTGTAGCAGGCTACAATAACATAGTATACTGTGTTACTTATATTACATGATACATATTACCATGAAAACATTATACAGTAAGCCTACGGATACTAATAGTATTGATAGGTACGCTGTTAATGTAACACTGTGTACTAGTATCACAATGTAGCTATATATACAGTATAATAAAGATACACACCATAGCTGAGTAGAGGAAGTTTTCATGCTGTAATTAGTTATTTCTTTATAACCTTTAGCAAATATTCCTATTGTTCCTGAAACATGAAACAGCAACGTACGTGCTGCTGGTATAGCATTCCTATGCTATTTATAGATCGCTCATATATCATCATAGTGTGTATATATTACTGTAATATATATGTGAATACCATGATGTCAGATTTGACATCACATTAGGCTGAAGAATTTATCCCTGTGGAGGATTTGAACCCCTTTTAAAGAAGAATTATAGTATATTATAATGTAATTATATTATAATATGAGACATTTTTAAATGCTAAAAACACTTAAGATACCCTTTCAGTATATCACTATGCTATGTACCTGCATATTTAATATATCATACAACACGTACATGTTACAACGCTATGGTGCCAACAATGCTAAAGTAGAGATTTTCCTTAGATTATTATCAAACAACCAAGTAAAGTTTGGGCAATCTTCAAAGGCATAGTTCTGACAGCCATGAAAAGGTTATAAAGATAACTCACTTCTGTAGTTATCTACAGTCTGGTTTAGACTTTAGAGTTTGGCCCTAGTTGCATGCAATTAGATGGCCGGCACTATATAGTTAAATTGACACAATGGAACAAAACATCAAAGGGTTTAAACTTTAAATGAAGCTCTTCTATATTATTAGACCATTTAATCTTCTAGATTTCTACCAACATTATAGTTCTAGCAAATGCATAGATGTCTACTGTGACAATATCCTCTATAAATTGACAACATATCATTTATAAAAAATTCATGCAAGTTTATAGTCACCATTCCTGTGAGAAAACCCCCCCCCCCATGGAAGGGTTTTTTTGTTGAATTAGGCTAAGGACTTATTTTTAAATGAGGCACAGAAGCAATTATGACTGGATGTTCTTCCTAACATCACCAATGACCTTTGTCAGGGTTGGAACCCATAACTTCATGCTAGGCAAACTAGCCTCTGACCCCTAGACCACGCTGCTCTCTGCCAACATATCATTCTATAGTTGGATATCATTTTGTCTTACATAACCTTTTTGTGGGACAATCCTTTTATTTTATTTTATGTACATCTCGCAATCTGTGTTGGGCAGAAAGCTTTAACTTTTCCAAAAGCTATAAAATTCCGAAAAAGTGGAAAGCTATTAAATAATACTATCTAACAGTGGACAAACTTTAAGCTGAAGCTCTGTTCATTATGTAATACTTGCATAATATTGATGATTTCAGTTTTTTTTTAATTTGAGAAACAGTGCTGTTTGGCTCAAGCTAATTTTCATCTCTGATGACAGCTAGATTCTATATGATGCTGTGGTAATTAGTTTTCTTACCTGTAGGCATTTATTGTTTATGGAAATTATCTATTATGTCAGCCAATTGAATATATAAAGTATACTTTGATGTTAATTAAAGTTTCTTTTATATTTTAGGTGGTGTTTGTGTTCTTTCTGAGTCTTGCTTCACTAATAATATACTTTATAGATGCAGAGGGGTAAGTTACATGTACACATATCTAGTATATAACTATTCATTATATAATATTATATAACTAGTATAATATATGATATATATAAGTATAACTGCTAGTTTCTGTTGCAGTACTTCATATTTTCTCTGATGACATTTACACCATATTGGCATATGTACACCCAATTATTGGAAACTGTAAATGTCAGAGCTTCTAGCACCCATGAATATACAAGTGTACTTGAATTGTATCTTTCAATCAATAGGCTTTCAAATGTTGTTTTTATACTCCAACTTTCAGCTTGCGAATCATGATACAGCCATGTTGATGCAAGCTACTCCTTGCTATACAATTATAATATAAACATTATTCCAATGGACAAAAAATAAATTGGTATAAAATTTGGTAGAAGTTTAGAAATATCACAATAAAAACATGTTTAACTGCTGGGTTTCAAAATATTTGCATATTATTTTTAATATTTCAGTTAGGAATTTCTGAAACAAATTTAAATGCAAGTATTGGAATCGATTCCAATGATTATTTTAAATTTTATCCGTGAAGGGTGGGTTAAGTTGTGAACTTGTTTCTAGTATATTTGCTACTGTTATTGCACACAATATGATAATGTATATATCACATGGTAAACATCTATATATCCTGTAAAATAAACTCTCTTTTATATGTTTAATTTCATATGAAATATATTTTGTTTCTTTGGAATCTATGTTTTAAATTACGGTTTAATGTCATAGCTTATTGGCTGCATAATATTGACCACTCTTTCATCTGCTCTATGTTATATTATAAGCACTATTCATCTATATTTACAATGTATTATTGTATAACAGATTTTAACCTATATTTATAATATATTATAGTATATGCACCATATTTATTCTACATCTATTCTATCTGATGTATATAGAATATGCACGATATCATCTATGTCTATTCTATATATTATGCTAGTATGTGCACTTTGTTCATTCTATTTTTATTCTATATTGTCGTATATGCACTATATCATCTATATAGATAGTATATATCATACATGTCTTATCGAAACTATGGTTGTCCCAGGAGAGATATTGAACAGTGTGTCCAATGGGCCACCAGCACCACACAACAAGTTGATCTCGCATTTAACATATTCTTCATGCTGTACTTCATACTCAGGGTAAGTGGGGGCCTATAACCACCCCTTCTCTTTTAGTACTAATTTAGAAAAGAACTTAGTCTTAGTAACTGTTCCCCAGTGTATATTGTCACTTAATCAACTAGTAATTTGCTATGATGAGATAAAGTATTGGTTTCTATTGTGGGAAATATGAAAAAAGTTAATAACATAACTAGATAATTAGTTGCCAACTAATTGCAAACTAGTTAGCAACTGCTTAGCATGCAGTTGGTTTGCTACAAGTCTTTAAACATGTGAAATGCTCTTTTTTATAATTTTTCATTTTAAACCCCAAATTAGCGCATTCGAATAATTTTTTGATATAGAGATAAAATTTAATTTTGACTGAAAGTAAGCATAATTTTTCCCTGTGCCAAGTTGGAAAAAATTGAAAGTGAAATATTTTACTTACATCCAAAAGGAAGCACACTATGCACGAGTCTGAGTGAGTGATTGGGTAGATGAGTTAGTTAGTAAGTAAATGGGTCGGTGAGTGAGTAAGTGAGTGAGTAAGTAATCAAGTTAGTTAATGTGTGAGTAAATGATTGAGTGAGTGATTAATTTAGTTAGTGAGTGAGTGAGTGATTGGGTGAGTGATTAATCTAGTTAGTGAGTGAGTGAGTAATTGAGTTAGTAAGTTAATAGATAGGTAGGTGGGGGAATAACTGACAATATTAGCACTGCTTGACAGATTTTCTATATTTAGTATTTTCACTGAAGATCCATTTCTACTGCAAGTAGTTTTATTACATTCAAGATTGCTTTAGTAAATATTTTTAAAGCTAGAATTTTTATAAGGGTGTTTTTACTAGACAATTTTCAGATACTGCAAGCTCTATGAAAATTCCTTTACTAAAATTTGCTTAGTAATTACAGCCAACTATTGCTTTCTAATAAAGACATTAACTCAAAGTTGAAAGCAATTTTTAAAAATATTTTTTGCGCTAGTTTTTACTATTAATTCATTTATACTAACTCTATAAAAGCTCTGGTATAAAATACTTTAATGTTAATTACTATTTAAAAACATGTTTTGTGTTTAAAAACATTGCAGGTTTTTCTTATAAATTAATTATTAACGCAATTTTTTGTCTGTATAGTTTGTTGCAGCACAAGACAGACTGTGGTTCTTGTTTGAACTATACTCATGGGTGGACTACTTCACTATCACCCCATCTTTTGTAGCTATCTATCTAGATCGAAGCTGGATTGGTGAGGAAGATTGTTTGATGTTAATTTAATTAATGAAACATAATAATTATTCATTTGTTAATTTTGCTATTAAAATTGAGTTTTGCGCTGTAAAACTTAGCCATTTTTTCACAGATATGTCCTTCGGGTTTACAATGCATCGTATTAATTGCTAAACCTTAAATTATCTTCAATAACATTTTCCGACTTTCTTATTATTTAAACATGTTTTATGTTATTTACATTCACGTGCCTTATACGATTCTAAATGAAAGAATTATAATGTTTTATACACTGTGCTGGTTTATTTTACAATTTAGGAGAACAAAAATGTTAAAACTAAGCATTATAAATTTTTCAAAAATACAATCATGTGGCCCGGTTGCCCCTTTACATTACTTAGCCGATGATTATTCAATGCTAGATGGCACAAGGCCATTAAAGTACGTAGCATTATAGAGCATAACCAAATCTTTCTACCTCTGCATGTTAGGGCTAATAGACATCAATGATGATTTATACTATATTTTATTGCTAGATAGAGTAACCATGCATCGTGACATAGTTTATTCAACTCTTATATATGATTAATATATATAAATTACTGTTTCAATAGTCAATTTAATCGATCTTAAAGTATTAATCTTAGAGTTTAATATTTTTTAAGCTTTGATAAATCGTCAGGAATGTAAGAAATGTATTACAAAAAGACAAACTATGTGTGTTAATTGCATGGCTTCAAACACAAATTCCACGAAATATAAAAGCAATGATCTGTAGAGAATAAAATGTTTCAGGGTTGAGATTTCTGAGAGCGTTACGTCTACTGAACATACCCGATATCTTGCAATACTTGAATATCCTAAAGACCAACAGCCATATACGGCTAGCCTACTTTCTCTCCATGTTTCTGAGCTTCTGGTTGACTGGAGCCGGGCTTATACACCTCGTAAGTTCTTTAAATCTACTAGGCTAATAACACATAACTTTTTTCCAAATTAAAATTCATGTTTTTGAAAGTTTAGATATGTGCGTTTTAACTGGTTAGTTTTAAATTTTGGAAAACTATGCTTTTATAAAAAATATTTTTAAAGACCATTTGCATTTCAATCAAAGCTATTGGCATAGTCACTGAAACTTTAGGTTTGAGATTTTGGTGGCAGCTATAAACAAATTTATTAAGCAATTATCATTGGCATCTTTATATACTAAAGTTCTAAACTAGTTTTTGGATGTGACATAATTTCAAACTACTGACACATTCTTTAAGCCTCACCTGCATGACAACCTTTACAGGTAGAAAATTCTGGAGACCCCTGGAAAAACTTTTCTAATGCTCACAAAGTTGGATTCTGGGAATGTGTATACTTTATACTGGTGACGTCATCAACAGTTGGTTATGGAGATATTGTGGCTAAGACCACCCTGGGAAGGATATTCATGATCTTCATTATTATGGGCGGAATGGTAAGGTTTCGTAGCAATGCTTTCAAAACCATGTAGTGGTATAACTGTGTTGTAAAGGCAAAGTTAGTGTAATTTTGTTTAATATAAAGTTGACAAAACTGTCATCTATGACAAACTAATGAATTTGATTTTGAAGTTTTAATAAAAGTTTTTGCATTTTCTTTTTTTTATTATAGTATATGAAACTTTTTGAAAACAAAAATTAATTTATGTCATTTCAAAAATTTAAAGAATTTGAGACACTAAAATTTCAACTTTTTAAATACAGTGTGTTGAAAATAATTCTATATTTTATTATTCAGCAAAATTTAATGTTGCTAGCATATTTATTTATATATACATGAGATTTGTTACAATTTATATATGGTAAGTGTATGTTTTCTTTTAATTGATTATTGATCATAAACTTTTAAAAAAATTAAGTTTTTGTGAGCAAAAAGTTTTTTTAAAGGTGATGATTAATATTTAAGCTACACAGAAATGAGTTAGTAAGTGACTGCAGTTTAAGCAACTAGTTTAAGAGTTTCTGGGGCGAGGTATGAGGCACCCTTACAAATTATTTATTGAGCTTATAAAAAATTTGGCAAAATGACTTTTGTAGTACATCTCTAATAAATAAAAATATCATATTTTAGCTGTGTGTAATTAGTTGAGGTGTTTTGCAGTTTTAAAATAGTAAAAAACCATGCATGCTATTTATATCTAGCATATATTTTATTTATAGTTCATAAAACATTTGCTATATAAAAGTTCATGCTACTTATTGATATATGATTTAAAATGTGATATGATATAATTTTTTTTAAATTTCCAAACTTTCTTTTTATGTAGCTTCATAATTTTACAGCCTTTTCCACTCTATAAAAAATTAATGATACATCTTTGGATAGTTTTATTAGACAATAAGCTAAATTATCAATAATATTGCATATTTGGCATAGCTTTAGGTCCCACAATATGCTGTTGTAATACTTAAATAGTACCTGTATGTTAAACTTCTCAACCAAATGTTTATATGTGCAACAGAGGCTATGGCAAAATTTTTACAGCTAAGCATGTTACTAACCAAGCTTGGGTCAATTAGTTTGGTTATTTATAACATTAATGCTTTGCATTGCCAGTTTATTAAAATAATGGGAATTACAGTTTTGAGATCCAATATTGTTAAACATTGAAGAGAAAATTTTATTATTGATTAAATTGAGTTACTGTAAAATATAAATTCAACTTGAGTGAAACCAAACTTTAACCTTGCTATAATCAATAACAGGAAAAGTAAGTTAGCAAGAGAATAAAAGCAACAATCTTTCAACTAGAAATTGTCAAGAAGCTGCTACTAATTGCAAAAGCATCACCATTGTGTAGGAGTTTAAAAATTTGTCGTTGACGCAATTATGCAATATTATAACATATATTTCTTATTCTTTTATTTACATAAATTTTATTTGAACCTGTGGGAACCACATATACCATTGAATATGTATGTTGGCATGTTAGTTAGAACAAATATTTATTTAATACTATACCAATTGCTATCATAGAGTCATCATGTCTATGATAAGATGAGTGAAAGAATCTCAAAGTGATTATGTAAACTCAGTTGAATAATAATAAAAATACTTTTACATTTGGCAGGTAATATTTGCAAGTGCGCTGCCAGAAATCTATGAGCATGTCACCACAGGTGGGAAGTACAGCGGCGAACATAAGTGTGACAAAGGAAAAAAGTAAGTGCTTTATTACAAGAAAATTTGCTACTGTATTCTGAA
This sequence comes from Bugula neritina, assembly GCA_964035545.1. Lineage (NCBI taxonomy): Eukaryota > Metazoa > Bryozoa > Gymnolaemata > Cheilostomatida > Bugulidae > Bugula > Bugula neritina. The sequence goes on along the minus strand of OZ037765.1, from coordinate 1,848,788 downwards.
AAATAAATGCCCAGACTGGGAATTGAACTTCCGACTTCTAACTTGCAAGCCAGCGTGCTAACTATTACGCTACAAGAGCTACTGGAGAATTTCCACACTACGCAATCTACTGTCTCAAAACAATTAATTTGCTGCCCAAAATAGTATAACATTACTTTAGTGGTTACATGCTTGAAATGAAGTTACCTAAATTTAGAAACAGGTATTTTTAACTGGTTGATCTATTCTGTACAATTGACATCCATAACATTTACTGTCGATGATTTTTATATAAATCCTGTGGCTTTACTTGGCTGATAACATAAAATGTAACTTCAAAGCGAAGATTTCCATAATCACTCACAATTCTTCATGATTGTGATGTAATATATAATTACATTGGAAATCTAATTTATATCTATAAAAAAGTAGATCACCTGAATTTTCTTCTACAAATATAAACAGCATATAAAATATTTTAACCACTTACTACTTCTTCTCATTGCCAAACTAAATCCTGAAAGTCTGTAATATTTACGGCAATGTTTTTAAAGCTCTGCTTATTGGAATGCCAATGTATTTTTACACATCCTAGAGAGTTAAATTATACATCAATTTATTACCATAATGTTATTTAGGTTATTCAGTTACTGCTACGTAAGATGACTATATAATATTATAAGAATATTATATTAAGGCAATCAAATTTTTTTGTAAAACGAATTCTAGAAAATAAGTCAATGGAAGATCATAAAATTAGGTTAGCACAAGTTCCAAGAAATGAGTTGATAAGAAGCTTTGGCTAAGTTTAATTTTTTCTATTTATTGTAATTTAAACCAAAATGATTTGAAAACAGACTTGTGGTGTTTAAAAAGGTAAACAACACTTGTGCAGTAATGAAATGGTTACTTATCATCTAGTAACAGCATATTATACTTTACTCTGTAGGCATATTGTAGTGTGCGGACATATTACCTACGATTCTGTCTCAAACTTCCTCTCAGACTTTCTGCACAAAGATAGAGAAGATGTGGACGTTGAAATTGTTTTTATAGACAAGTAAGTAATTTCATACTCTAAATCAGTTCCATTTCTAGATAAATTAACTCTAAGTGGGATTTCCAACTTTAATATGTCATAAAATTTTAAAAGCCAATTTCGAAATCGAATGTGCATATTTTTCAACTATAAGTTGGGTAGTTTCTTTTAAAAAGTTACTTTTTCTAAAGTGTGGTTTAAAAACAAAATTTTGCTGTAGTTTTGTTGCCTACGCAAATGTCTATGCAAATGGTTTTTGTGCTTCGGGGGTGCAAAATTTTAATTATCTGGTGCAAACTGCATGCATGCACTATCTCTCCCCACAAAATACTGTATAGACCCAAATTCCATTACTAAGTTGATTGATGGTAATAGCTATTTGCTTCTCAGTTAATTATTTCTAAAAACTGGGTATATAACTGCTTTTTTATTTTATAAACTAATTATTTTAAATTTAACAGTCAACCGCAGTTGGCAGAACTAGGCACTGAATTTTCAGCTTTTAAAACATATATGGCTTTAGGATTTCTAAACATTTAGTAAGACTAATGTTTTTTTGGTGCTCAAATTTGTTAAGTAACATAACGTAAACAAAGTAACTTTATTCTTTTTTTTAAAATAGTAAAACAAATTGCAATTATTTCGATAAACCAAATAGAATAAACTAAAACAAAAAGTGAAGAATGTTATATAATATAATTATATATAATGGTTTCATGGCAAGTTATTAGCTCTTGCTAAACGAAAAGCAGGAAAATTATTTTCATTATTAGCTGCATGCACTCTATAATCTATCTCATAATCATGCTGTCTAATCGTGTTATTCTGCATATCTATAAGCATGGCTTCCAGATAACTAAAATCAATGCCAGCAGAGAGAAAGGCTGTGGGACACGCGCAGACAATGTAATTAGACTCAGATATTTCTCTCACACTCTGGCCTTCAATATTTCTGATACTTTGTAATTACATATTCATGGGGCAACGATCCCTTGAGTTTGCTGTAGTTAATGGCAGTACAGAAGAGCAGCCGATATGTTAGTTATATAATTAATAAGCAATTATTGGCAAGGACTGAAGATATGCCAACATCATCCTGTATGTAAGATAAAACTGAGGCTTTTAACATGATGTTTGCATGTAAATTCTAGGAAATGTTTCAGATTTTATAATTTAATCAAAATTTGTACAATCGAAAATGCTCCTAAAAACATAAATAAGCTACAATCATATTAAAAAATTGCAGGTTTTGATTTAAACTATTTTTTCTCATGAAAAGTCAAGGTCCTTATATTTTAAATAATAAATATCTTCTAATGTTTTCTGGGACTAAATTTTAAAATACAATATGTTTATTTTCTCAATTTTTTCCTTTTGACTTCAGGCTGTTTTAAATTTGAAATAATTTGATTATATGAAATTCTAAAGAGGTTGCACATATCTAATATAGATAGAAACACCACCAGATGTAATTACATCACTTTGTTCAATGCCTATTAGTCTAAGGGTAGCCACTAGAATGTTTCTAAGGACACTTGGATTACAGTTTACTACGCAGGTTAGTCAATGACTATGGCTGATGTAGACACATTATCTTAAAGCAGGTGGTATGAAGTATCTCTAATAATCTAAGTATACCAAGGAAAACAGCTTAACTAATATCCTCTACAGGATATCTTAATATCTGCCTAATAAGACTTTCTTAAGAGCTCATTGCTACCAAGTAGAAATATGTCTGCAAAACTTTGGCATCAAGCAATATGTTATTAGATAAACGTCATGCTTTAAGTTGGGAGTTCAAAAACAAATTAGAAAAAAATTGTTTATACAATTCTTTTGGTGAAGTAAAAAAAAGTGAATGCGGGAAACTAAAAATGATTATTTGCAGAGTAACTAATTGATTGTTCAAAGTCCATTTGTAAATAATGTGCAGCTAAAGTAGAAATTCTTATGCATATTTTAGTTTCAACAATTATTTCATTTAGTACGTTATTGAATTTTTGCATACCTCAAGAAAAAGCCTTAGAAAACTACTTCAAAATTTGAAGTACTTAAAACTAAAACTTTATATAAATTATATACTCTGTTTTACTCTCTTGTTTCAAATTGCAATAGAAACCATGTTTTACTGGTAGTAATTATAGACAAGATATTAACTTCATACAAGAAAAACTAATTTCGAAAGCAATCATAGGCCTACATGTTATTATAATCATGTAATGTAACTGGCAAAATCCCATTGGCGACAGTTTGAATGTTTTAGGGCTATAATTAGTTTTACATGCAAAACCTTTAATCTTGTCTGCTGACCACAAAAGGAGGATGTGAATAGAGTGCTGCCAGCGTTATTTTAGATGCGTGGGTGTTATGACTTATTGCGCAGATCAAACTTTTAACTGACTCTTATATTTGTCCTCAATACATATACCAGGATATAACCATAATTTTATGACTCAACGCATTCCTCAACGCTGTCTGCGTGACTACTTGGCACAGCTAGAGAAGGCAACTACTTCTAATGCACAATCATGTGACATTAATTAGCTAGTAGCTACTTTCAGTGACATTTATCAGCTAGCAGTGGTAGAGTTGGGTTTTGTGATAGCATTTAGCATTTATAGGCTTTTCTTTATAATGTTCTAACCCAAACCATTTTTCTTGCAGATTATATGTGAATTCCTCTAACATTTACTCGTATTCACTTGTGCTCACTCACTCACTCACTCACTCACTCACTCACTCACTCACTCACTCACTCACTCACTCACTCACTCATTTACACACACTGGCATTTCTTACTAAAATGTTTAAACTTGCACATTTAAATGCTAAAACGCAAAGTATGTTCACTTGTCTTTAGAAATGCACTCCCTAATCCAAAATAACTCCTTATCATTGTTTATATGTTTGAATATTGAAACAAGTTGAAAACAAAAGTGTGTAATGAGTTAACATCTTATTTCTAGACATCTGCCAGACTTGGATTTGGAAGGACTGTTCAAGAGACATTACACGCAAGTGGAGTTCTACGTTGGCTCAGTGATGAATGCCCGGGACTTGCACAGAGTAGCTGTAAGTCGATTAAACTTTGATAGCCTTGTGACAGTGTGGTGACAGTATAGTGACAGTATAGTGAGTAGTGACAGTGTGGTGACAGTGTAGTGACAGTGTGGTGAGGGTAAAATGACAGTGTGGTGACAGTGTAGTGACAGTATAGTGAGATTATAGTGACAGTATAGTGACAGTGTAGTGACAGTATAGTGACAGTGTAGTGACAGTGCAATGACAGTATAGTGAGATTATAGTGACAGTATAGTGACAGTGTGGTGACAGTGTGGTGACAGTGTAGTGACAGTGTAGTGTCAGTATAGTGACAGTGTAGTGACAGTGTAGTGTCAGTATAGTGACAGTGTAGTGACAATGTAGTGACAGTATAGTGACAGTATTGTAACAGTGTAGTGACAATCTTGTGACAGTGTAGTGACAGTATAGTAACAGTGTAGTGACAGTGTAGTGGCAGTGTAGTGACAGTATAGTGACAGTGTTGTGACAGTGTAGTGACAGTATAGTGAGATTATAGTGACAGTGTTGTGACAGTGTAGTGAGATTATAGTGACAGTATTGTGACAGTGTAGTGACAGTGTAGTGACAGTATTGTGACAGTGTAGTGACAATCTTGTGACAGTGTAGTGACAGTATAGTAACAGTGTAGTGACAGTGTAGTGACAGCATAGTGACAGTGCAGTGACAGTATAGTGACAGTATAGTGACAGTATAGTGACAGTATAGTGACAGTATAGTGACAGTATAGTGAGTAGTGACAGTGTAGTGACAGTGTAGTGACAGTGTAGTGACAGTGTAGTGACAGTGTAGTGACAGTGTAGTCACAGTATAGTGACAGTGTAGTGACAGTATAGTGACAGTATAGTGACAGTGTAGTGACAGTGCAGTGACAGTGTAGTGACAGTGTAGTGACAATCTTGTGCCAGTGTGCTGGGAGTCTTGTGATGAAATTTCGAAGCCCATCAAAATACTGTTTCATATCATCTAATGTTTTAGATACTAATTTTAACGCGGCTCTAACAATAGAATAGCAAATAAAATCCACTCCCATTTTTTACAAAAAGTTAAAACTGTATGAAACTGGTTTTCTGAAAATCTCCAAGTTATACAGAAGCAAGCAAACTATTAAAAAAGTATTTACTCAACAGATATTTTACTAGGAGGTGCAAGTGTTGTCGAAAGCAAGCTGCTTTAACAAATTTCTTTGTATAAATAAAACAACAGAGCACTAACTATCAGAGTGAGGTGTATTTAGAAGGTGTTTGGCTTCATACTAGAGGCGTAGCATATATTAACATTTATTTCAGTATTTGTGAACTATTGTAAACTTTGCTAACCCAAGACCAGTGCGTTAGATGGATTCCATAAACTCCAAAAAGAAAATGTATTAATTAAATGAATTATTGTGTAGACCTTCAAATTCTTTTAAAACCCAAATTCGTATCAAAAGTATTTTTTACTCAAAATGTTTATATCTCTTTTTGAAGCAACTGCAAGCACTTGCTTCAAGTGTCAAGTTGAATGGCTAGCTGTAATTGATCCAGTATGTATCTCAATGGGCCCTAGTGGCTAGAAAACCTTCAGCTTATACACACATAATGAACAGTGATATTAAAAAACCGATATTGTTGTTGTATCATCTTAACTATATACACAGCGTAGTAAATATCAATCTAGACTTATAATTTAATTATTCTATTACCAGTTTGAGTGGGAGTTAATAGATGAACTTAAGCTACAGAATCAATGCAATGCCCCAGGCAAATAATTGCATCAGGAAACAAAATATTGCATATATTACTACTTGTTACAAAGGAAATTTTTTTATCCATATAATTATAGGAGTTGTACGCTCATGGTAAGTCAGTGGGAATAACGTTAAATAATATTATATGAAAGTGGATGTTTAAATTGGACAGTGTTTAAATTGGACAGTTGTTGTTCCATGCTTATCTCATTCACCATAGGAAGTTGCTTGAGAATATGTATGTAAGCTGATGCAATTTGGAAATTACCGGAATATTGATAAAGTGCACTCAATATTTACATGCCTTAGGCTTTCTGATTCGTATTGAGCTCCACAAACTTAGGCGTAGGCTGTTTACACTATTGATGACCCCGGGCTGAGGTATGATGTCACACTTTTGTTCAAAATAAAAAATGTCTTTGCCATGAAAGTAGCTGGTTATTATTAGACATAAAACTGCTTTTTTCAATACAAATCCATGCAAATTTTATTCTTAGGTTTTTTAACATATAGCATGGCAAAAATTCAAAAAATGTTTATTAGTTCATTTATATTCTTTGTAAACTAAACTCTAAAGTAACAGAGTTCAGTTTCTTCACTATAATATTAAACCTATATTAAGGAATTGTCCACTCTATGTTCAGTATATTTCGCACAAGTATACACATACTAAGTTTAAGCTATAAGGATTCAAACAAGTAATATTGCGAAATTATTAGTTTAAAATTATATAAACTCACAAACCTATTTGAAAAAAAATTAAATTAATGTCATATAGAAAAAATAGTAGAAAAACTGTATCAAGGAAAGGCAACTCCACTTTAAAGTAGTAAATAACAATTGTTATAGTTATTTCAGCTTTTTGCAGTAAAAACAAAAAAAATTGTTTGGTCAATCAGTTCTATTGATGGTGGCTTTACAAGAATCTTTATTCTGCATGCATTAAGTTTTCTAAAAGTTATAAATAATTGACAGAAGATCAACACAAAGAATTATTTACCCTAGTTCATTGTACTTAAAAAATGCTGCCTTTTATACTACAGAACTCAGTTATGTTATGCGCACAACTTGAGTACTACTGCTAGGGGTTTATTTATTAATTAAACAGCAGATTTTCAAATAGCTCTATTATCATTATTAGTTTGACTTATCACAACGTACTTAAACTTTAGATGAAAAGTGCTGACGCTTGTTTGATTCTGGCCGACAAATACTGCGAGGACCCGGATGCAGAAGACGCAGCAAACACAATGCGGGCCGTGTCTATAAAGAATCACCACGCAGATATCAAGATCATTATTCAGCTCATGCAGTACCACAACAAGGTAGGTTTGATATTACACTACCACAGTAAGGTAGGTTTCTGATTGCAGTACTACAATAAAGTAGGTTTGCTATTGTAGTGCCACAATTATGCAGGTTTATTATTGCAGCACAACAGTTAGGTGAGCTTACTCCACATGACACAACATGACATCATATGACATCACATGATACTACGTAACATATCATATGACATCATATAAAGTTTTAATAAAAAATACAAAAAAGTGAATTTAATGTCAAAGCCTTGTTATAAAAACAAAATTTATTCTCTCTTATATTCGATAATTTGACACAACATTTTTATAATAATTGTAGTAAGAGACTTTATAAATGAAATTGAAGATATTGGATACTGTAGATATCTGGCAGCAGATTACCTAGCAGCAGCTAATAACACAACAACTTATTATATTATTTTCAGGCATATTTACTCAATGTTCCCAGTTGGGACTGGAAAAGGGGAGACGATGCTGTTTGTCTTGCAGAGCTTAAGCTAGGCTTCATTGCACAAAGCTGCCTCGCTCCTGGTTTCTCCACGCTACTAGCCAACTTGTTCACTATGAGATCTTACAAAACCGTGAGTCACTCTAGCTAATGTATTCGTTTACTAGATATTTCTATTTTTATATATCTTCTATCATTGCCCTGAATTGAATGTATGTTTAACTAATTTAAATCATTGTGGCTACAGCAATTAATACTAATCTTAAAGTAGTCTGCTCAAACTTTAATATTTTTAAGTGCAAGAAAAGTCTATTTGTAAAATATTTGAAAATATATACTTGCAATTTTTATTTTAATTAATATTCAACACACTTTCCAATCTACTATAAACAAAAAATTATACTTGATGTAGTTAATCATAGTTATCAATTATTAGAAATATGATAGATTTTGAATACTCATATTCAAAGCTTATAATCAAGTTTTTTTACTACTAACGCTTGTTTAGGGAGAAATGACAATCTTTATAAAGCAATTAAATAAATAATACTGTTTGCTGATTGGTATTAAAATTCAACTCCTTTTAGGAAGACTTGTTAGCTCTGGCGTCACAGGAGGTACTGGGTTTGAGTTGCTTTCTTGCTAGATTTTTATCGTTTTCAGTTTCTTAGCGCCAGCTTTTGGTTGTTAGAGATCGAAACGCTCGTCTTAAAATAGATGTATAGTATTTTATATTGGATGTCCGGTATAGATAGTTATAAAATGTAATACTTTAGTTTTTATACATATAATTGGTGCTTGCTGTGTATATGCGTAGGCCGTAGGGTTTGTTAAGAGCGTCAATGTTTCAGAGCTTTACATTCTAAACTTGATTTATATAATTTATTTATTTTACCAATTCATACTTTCATTATTTGTTTTGTATATTTATTTACTACTTTATCTATTAATATTGTCTTTCATTCATTTAAATTATTATTTTAACAGTAAATTAAACAAAATTAAAAGCTTGGCTTAAATTTTATAATAGCCTATACACTAATTAAAATTAAATATAAATTATAGATTTGCATAGATAGAAATACTTTTATAATTTATCTCTCATATAATTGACATTAGGTTATTGCTAATATTAAAATCAGTTTTGCTAAAACAAACTCTCAAGCAAACAAACTACAAATTCATTGTTTTCAAAATATGAAAGCTTTTAATTTTTTTAAAAACAAAGATGATATCTAGTTTCTTGTGTCATAACAGTTATATGAAAATTTCACGCAATGAAAAAATTTTTTCTTATTGTAATAAAAATAGTAACGAAAGTTGAAAAAGTTGAATACCTTAGTGGTAGCTTCCAGTTATTAACAGAATGCTATAATATTATAAGAAGTAAAAATTAAAGTGATATTTGTGTGGAAAAATTAAAGTTGCGTTTTGTATTATGTAGATATCATAGTGAGGAAAAATGTTTCTACATTAATGACTTTTGTTAATGAATCTTATTCACTTTTTCCCTTCACAGCAATATTTAATCAAAATGGTAGACAGTGGCTGACTGCCCTTTTTTAGTAAAAAACACTGCGTACTACATGTATGACACTGGAATATATTTCACGTATCCTTTGTTTGATGTAATATTTTTGCTATAATTTCTAGAAAAAGCCTCGGCTGATAAAGGTACTAAAATTCAGTTCAATTTGAGTATCAGTGCATTTTATTTTGTTTCGTTGTTGTTGTGCCTGTATGTTTTATTGCTGTTGTACATTTGTGTTGTAAATGTTGCATATAATGTGGCATATGCAAAGACCTTATAGCCTTTATATTTGCCAATAATTTGTTTTCCAATCTTTTGTAGCAACTGCAACATTCACTTAAACTATTTAAATTTATTTAGTTTTACTGAGCTAATTTATATTTTAATTAATATTTTGGTACTACAATTTAATTTAAAAACAAATTATTTAACCATTTATCAATTTTCATAATCAAATTATCTTTATCAAATTTAATGCACTTAATAATTGCTGTGGTTTAGCAACAGCATTAAAACTTCAACTGAGAATGTTTTGTGTGAAAACGTGCAATTCATCTAGCTTTATGCTATAACATTCATTTTTCACTATAAACATAGTATTGTTTTGTCTAGTAAACATTTTATTCTATATTGCAAAGTAAATATGAGCAAAGTACAACTAATAGAACTGAATTATACATGTTCCATCAGAATATACTAAATTGAAACTACATTTTAGCCAATTACTAGTCGGTAGTTATTAATTGCCAATTGACAGTTGCTAGTTGACAGTTGCTAGTTGACAGTTGCTAGTTGACAGTTGCTAATTGACAGTTTCTAGTTGACAGTTGCTAATTGACAGTTGCTAGTTGACAGTTGCTAATTGACAGTTGCTAGTTGACAGTTGCTAATTGACAGTTGCTAGTTGACAGTTACTAGTTGACAGTTGCTGGTTGCTGTTTTAGCACTGTTGAAAAAAATTAAAATAGAAGTTAGTTGTGGAAAAAAAGCATAAAATATCCAACAGATTGGCTATTTCAAAGTTAATTGAAACTTTAATTTATTACTGTATGCAATGAATATTGTTAATGTACAGGTTGTGAAGCAGTACAGGGATGGCTGGGTAATCAAAAATAATATAATTAAACCCTCTTCTTGCTGCCATATCAACCCATATATACACATAGTGCTTTCATATTAGCAATTGTCTTCTTTTTTAAGCAGGAGTAGATAAACCTTGGTGGAGGTTAGACCATATTATAGGCTTTAGTGCATTTAGTTAGTTTAGTCAGTTGAACTTATACTTAAGTAAAAGCTTAGCATAAAGCATGTAAACGTAAAGGAAATGTGGTTAGAGGATAACTCTAACCTCATTTCATTGACTGTTGAACTCTAAACTCTGATATAACTGGTTCTGCTAAAATCTCTTGCATGTGATTAAAAATTATTCATGAGGATTAGTTACAAATTTACTGGCTGCATGTACAAATGCTGTTCTATAATCAATCGCTATTTTTAGTGTTTGTATAGTTGCATTAGATAATATGCATCGATAAATACACTCAATAGATTTCATACTTTAATTTCTTAGAAATTGCATGCCCCTGCTGCTATTCTAACAAGTATTTAAGCTGCTACCATTTTGTATGCAGGCTGCATGAAACTTCATTCCTAACTGTGCTTTATGAACAGAGTTTTAAATAATGTTTTACATTTTAATCTTTGGAATAAAGTAAATAAAAATGTTTGCCTAATTGAAGAGCAAAATTGAACTATTGTTTGAGTAAAAAATTCTAAGAAAAAAATCTAAATTTTTATGTCGCATAAAATTGTTGACAAATTCCGAGTGTTTATTGAAAAATTGATTTCCTTCACTGCAGGCTCTGGACAAGCAGGCCTGGCAGCATGACTACCTGCGAGGAACAGGTATGGAGATGTACACCCACGTCTTATCGGCAGCATTCGTTGGTATGACTTTCCCAGAGGCAGCAAAGTTAGTATTTTGATAACTATTACTAAAACTGCATCTGATTCGTCAGATTTAATTTAAACTGTATTTGATTGATCAGTTTCATGCTACAGCTCAACTAATCGTTTGATAAAATAGTTGGTTGTATAATTCTGTTTGTAGATTGTGTTTCACGAAGCTGAATCTACTGCTCATAGCTATAGAAGTAAAATCAGATGACAAAGTCTGTGTAGCAATAGCCATAAATCCTAACAGTGAGGTTAGGGTAGAGGCTGGTACGCAAGGCTTCTTCATAGCCCAGTCAGATGATGAGGCTAAAAGGTGAGATCAAATTTTTAATAGACTGCAATTAACAAAGTTAGCTTATGAAAAAATGTATTTACCCTGAAACTAATATACATTAGAATAAAAGACATAATAACATAGTATCTTTAAGTTCATTAGTTAACTAGATATTAAAAATTAAAACTTAAACTTTACCAAATTCAAGAAAAATTTAGACAATGAATATTTTTAAGCAACTCTTCTGCACCATGATAGTTAGAAATAAACTTTTTTATTTTATTCTTTCTTTTATTTGCTGCCTCCATTTATATTTACAACTTGAACAAGAAAAAACAAAATAAAAAAACTTCATCGTTACTGGTAGTTGTGCTACCCCAAGCTGTTTTTATTTAAATTAAAAAATTAATCACTCTTTCATTAGCAGTAGCCATTCTTTTTTTTGTTTTAGTTACTGTCTTCAAACTAGTAAAACCTTTCTAAGCATGTAGCATGTGTTTTATGGCTGTTCCACCAGCTGAAGGACACTTTGTGCAATTTTCCTGACTTTTTAGGGCTAACAATTACTGCACAACATGTCACGCTGATATTAAGGATCCCAGGCTAATCAAGAAGTGCAAATGTAAAGGAAGTAAGTAAACATCTTTGGCAAAATTTCATTTAAGCAACTAATTCAAAAAATAGTTATTACAATATTGTTTTAAAGGATACATTTATTTAGTATTTCCATTAATCAAAAACAGTGCAGTTACTATGTAACGAAACACTTGACGAACGAAATTAACATTAAGATAAAGTCGAAAAAATTAAAATGAAAAAATTAAAGCAGTCAATCGTGATAAAAAAATTGAATTTATCAATTGTAATAGCTTGTATTTAATTTATAAACAAAGGTGCTATAGTATATAATTTAATATTATTAGTAGATTATAAAGCACAAATTTATGATTTGCTTTATATTTCAATAAAAAATTTTAATAATTTTAATAGGTTATCAATCAGGTAGTACATAAAATAGGCAAAAATTTCATTATTTTATCATTATTAAACCGGTATTTTGAAAAGTATATAGTAGCAATATATAACACATTGTAATGCATATAACTGCTTTAAATATAACAGCATGATTCAGTATTGATGTTATAAATTTAATATAAATTTCATTTGATGGTGTCCTATATGCTACAGAATTAATATTCTATTTAAAACAATGTTTACTTGTTGCATGATAATTGATTTTACTGTAATCTGGTTATATAATAGTTATAGTGACAACGCAGTAACAAAATATAATATATTTAATAACTATAATACTATGTATTACAATGTTGCTCATAATAATATCGTAATATCATATTATTCTTAGTAATATTATAATATAATATTATTCATAATCATATTGTAATATAATAATATTACTTGTAATCATAATATTGTAATATCATATTATTCTTAGTAATATTGTAATATAATATTACTTAGATGTGAAACTACTCTCAGCAATGATAAACTCTGGTAAGAAAAAACATTTGAATCAAAATTTCTCAGTGTGGCCATCCAGCTTTTATATGCTCTCTTGTATCAGTTTGTAAATCTAACCCAAACTTTTATCCCGTCACTAATTCTACTTAGAAGTGCTGTTGTTACAGTACATATCACCTAGATTTACTACTGTTGAGGTACATTCCACCTAGATTTAATAGTATTAAAGCACATTCTACTATATAGATGTACTAGTGATATGGTACATTCCACATAGATGTACTATTGTTGTGGTACATTATATTTAGATGTTTGATTTACATCCTGGTTATTCTCCCCCCTCCATATCCATAGCTTTGATTTCAAACCGTAGGTTAGATATTAAAATAACCTTCTATAGAGTCATATTGTAACCGATGTACTGCTGCATTTCATACAGGGTAGGACTTGAAGCTATATTGTATCTTGAAGTAACTCTGTTGATACATCAATAGGCAATATATAGCAGTATTTAAAGTATCTTAGGAGAGAAGATTACGTTGAAACTAAAATACAATTATATATACAAGTGCACCTTGCCAGGAAGTGTAATTTCAAAGCCCTATAGTATTAAGAGACATAGTTTATAGGGCTGCAGTGTCTGAGAGGGTGTAGTAGTATGAAAATGAGCACAATTATGAAACTAACACAATTGAATCACAAAACTTGTAATAACTAAAATAGTAAAGTGTGAACTTGGAACCACTAGTTGATTATATTATTAATTTCAAAGTTATTAAAACCTTGAATGTTTTTGATTTTATGAATACTACAGTCATTTTTTGCACAGATTTACTCAATAAATATGTTATATCATTTGCAATTTTAAGCTCTAAATTGAATCTTTTTTCAGCAAGAAATATGCATGTGCATTCAAATAATTTCTTTTAGGACAGAAGATGGCGGTT